>ML978177.1:0-91792 GCA_010015745.1 Setomelanomma holmii
ATCGTTGCGTCATGGCTCTGGTAGGTGGAAGTCCTCGGCCTGTAAGGTCTTTGATATAATCTATAAGCTCTGCCTCTTGTTGTGGGCTGAGTTTTCTTTGGTTGACGTTTTTGGCTGCCACACTGCCCTGAACACCCTTGCATCTTTGGGCTAGCGTAATTCGGTTGACTTTGAAGATATCTGCACACTTTGTATACGAAAGTTGTTCTCTAGAGTCGTGCAATTTCATTGCTTCAACTGCCTTGTCAATAGGTTCCATATTGGTGGAGATACTGCGTCTTGAAGTTGGTGGTAAGTTTGGGTGATGATGTGCGGGGTGGTCGGCATGCGAAGGTGGTCGGCACGCGATCACCCACGCTATCTACAACGTCTCTCAAAAATCCATCAGTAACCGACTTGCTGGGAAGCAGTTTCAACGTGATTGCGCGCCCAACTCAGCAAATCTTTGTTCAACTGAAGAGGAGGTGATCTTTCAGTATATACTTGATCTTGACGCGCGAGGATTTTTGCCGTGGCTTCCTGCTGTAAAGGATATGGCTAATCTACTGCGCAAGGAGCATGGCCAATGGTCAGTGGGTGTCAACTGGGCTTCGAACCTTCGTCAAACGTTGTCCTAAGCTCCAAGTGAAATTCAAACGCAAGTACAACTATAAGAGAGCTCTCTGCGAGGATCCTGAGGCTGTACAAGGCTGGTTCCGAACTTGTAGAGAACACGAAGGCCAAGTACAGTATCCTTGAGAAGGATACCTACAACTTTGACGAGTCTGGCTTCATGATGGGCATGATATCGACTAGAGCAGTAGTTACAGGCTCTGAGCGTCGAGGACGGCCAAAGACGGTACAGCAGGGTAATCGAGAGTGGACCACGGTGATCTAGGGTATCAACACGACTGGGTGGGCAATCCCACCCTTTGTCATCTTCCAGGGCAAGAATCACCTCTCCACCTGGTACCAGGAGGAGAATCTACCGTCTGATTGGGTTATTGCAGTCTCTGAGAACGGCTGGACGACAAATGAGCTTGGTCTGCCGTGGCTGAAGCACTTTGATGCTCATACAAAAAAAACATACTGTTGGCACAGTACGTTTACTCATTATCAACGGCCATGAGAGCCACAACTTGCTTGCTTTCCAGCAGTACTGCAAGGAGAATAAGATTATCACTCTCTGCATGCCTCCTCACTCGTAGCATGTCCTGCAGCCTCTTGATGTAGGTTGTTTCTTGCCGTTGAAGAAGGCATATGGGCGCCAAGCTGAGAACTTAATGTGCAACCGGATCAACCACATCACCAAACTTGAGTTCTTGCCCTGCTTTATTGCTGCTTTTGACAAGTTCATTAATAAAAGCAATATCCAGGGAGGCTTTCGAGTTGCTGGCTTAGTTCCATTCAACCCAGAGGTGGTGATATCGAAAATGGATGTCCGCCTTTGTACACCTACACCACCTACTGTTGACAACGCTCCTTGGGAGTTGAAAACCCCAAGCAATACCCTGGAATTTGGGTCGCAATCGAAGCTGATTCAAGAGAGGATTCAGAGGCATGCAGATAGCTCGCCTACCTCAATAGTTGATGTGGTTGAAAAGCTCACCAAAGGCGCTGAGATGATGGCACATTCCTTGGTGTTAATGCGCAACCAAGTCAAGGAGCTTCAGGCAGCTAACAAGGCCGCCTCACGCCGTAAATCACGCAAGAGAAAGCGTATACAGGCAGAGAGGACCCTTACGGCTGAAGAGGGCGTGTGCTTGACCACCTTAAAGGAGTTTGCAGCACGTAGTGATGGGAAGAAGGCAAAGAAGAGCGTGTGCGCTGAGGGCAGTGAGCCGACTCAAAGGCGCTGTGGACGCTGCAGCAAGGCTGGGCACAACTCGCGCACATGTAAACAAGTAGAAGAAACAGTCTCTGATTAATATACTCTACTGTGCAGCACCGTACAGCACCGTAGAGAACCGTAGAGTTGCGTTTTGTATTGTATGGGACAGTAGATTTTGGTGGGGGCTTGGCAGAGTGAGCCACTCGCCCGTGAGGTACGTTACCACGACTTTGACAAATATTCGAGATGATCTACCGGACCGCGGTAGGCGAGTGGCGAGCTGATG
Source organism: Setomelanomma holmii (assembly GCA_010015745.1). Lineage (NCBI taxonomy): Eukaryota > Fungi > Ascomycota > Dothideomycetes > Pleosporales > Phaeosphaeriaceae > Setomelanomma > Setomelanomma holmii. The sequence continues at coordinate 2,097 of ML978177.1, forward strand.
TAGATTGTATGCTGCTATAGCAGCATCGAGATTCTCTGAATGTAGCTGTTGGCATTGCCCTCAAGGTAAGCGGTAAGGTAGACCAAAGATGTCCAGACACTTGTGTCTAGACAATGGCATCGACGTCTGTCGCTAGATCAAGGTTGAAGGGATGGTTAGTACGTCACGTGCGAACGAGTGATCTCCACGGTTTGTATGCAGGGTGGGACCCGCAAACCATGGACAAATGCAGGAGTATATCCGGATGGTGTGGGACACTGCTGCGTCTGTTTAGCGAACGTGAAATGAATGATGTTGGCATGACCAATTTGCGCCGCAAGAAATGCTTCCAATGCGAGCGGACGGAGCCATTATTGTAACAAGTATCGCATTACGGGGTGTTTGCCAATTGGAGAAGGTCGGCTTAACGATTGTAGTCGACGGTTAGGCGTGTGGAGCTGTGAAGGGTTCATCCCTGTAGCTATAGGCGATAGAATAGCCGCCAGGTACTAAATCCCGAACAACCCGTGGTGATAATGCTGAGCCCGTTCTTACTTCTCGTCAACTCAGTAGGCCGAGTCAGGGTAATGGGAATGCACGCTGTCGTAAGATTGCATCGAGTGATAGCGCGCGGTCAGCTTGCTTCGAGCCAAGAAGCAAAGAGGTTGCGGAGAGTAAAACAAAAACCGTCCGCAGGATGCGGCGCTAGGTTATGTCATACAGATGGCGGGACACCGTCGTCTCAACCTATGCAGCCCCGCTGCAGGTCTCAGGCACGCGTACCCTCCGTCTCTGGAGGTGAATGATACCACCTTGCGATTCGAAATCCAGCGCTAGTGACTTGAACTCCAGTTGTCATAAGCTCTAGAAACGAGCTTGCGAGATTGTCGTGGTCGGTTCGCAAGATATCCGTGATACATCAATTGGTCCAGCCTATCAAACTGCGTAGCGCTGGCCGTTCATTCCTCGAAGCGTGCACTTCTGGGGGATCAATATTCCGACGCGTAAGTGTGGCGAATGCAGCGCTCGAGTCTGAATTGGGTGGGGAGACAAGGATCTTCATGCCTGCGAGGCCGTTTCGAGCCTTGTAGTGTTCGCGCGACCAGCCATGTGCGTTGAAACTTGAAAGGGGTGTAGGAGAAGTGCAGGAGCAAATGATGGCCGACTCGTGGCCATCATCGCACTTGACAAGGATCCCATGGCGATTTCTGCTCCTTCACGTCCGATCCCCATGATTGTTCCGCGAGCCTATCCGTGCTCTTCTTTCACCGCGTTGCACTTTTCTGTATCTCTCGCATCCTCAGCTCTCTCCTGAGCACATTCCGACCTGCATTGGATCTGCACGCGTGGCGTTTTTAGGGTTCACAGCGACAATCAAGTGTCAGAGAAGACCCCCCTGAGCCTTGCACTACGCCGCGCAAACACACACTTAGACCGCCGTTTCTTGGACTTGTCATGCGCCTGCCTTAGTGGTGTCCTACTATCGAGTGTTGTGCGCCGCTGAGGCAACTAGACACGGCCCGGCGACACATCCCGAGTGTCGAGGTGCAGCGTCCCGCATATGAGCGCCGCAGCTCCAGCTACGAGAAAGCCTCAATTGCATACAAACCTTCTGCAGCTCGCTTCGTACGCTTTATCGGAGAATGCTCCAAGCCCGTAGCGTGGCCAGCTATTCGACCCACGCCGCCAATCACTCTGCACCGCAGCGATGCAGGACTTCACAAAGGAGGAGCCCCGGCCGACCACGCCCACGGGTTCTTCACGCACACACAAAGCCAACGCGCCGATGAGTGCACTGAACACCAATCAGCCCAAACAGGAAACCTTCTTCGACGATGCGACTCCTGTAGACCGCACGAGAGCGACCGAAGCTGAGCGCAGCCAGTTACGCGACTCCCACGACTCCCACGATCTCTCCTTTGCAGAGGGCGCAATAGTCCGGGACTCGGTAGTGGACAATATGTTGCTGTCCCTTGATCAGTTCTCAACCGGGAACATGTTCGGGGGCTCGGGGAGTCAATACGCGCAGTACGGCGAAGACGACTTCTTCCTCAGAGACAGCTCATACCGACCGCCAGGGCCTCGTCACCGTGGCCACACGTACACGTCCTCGCGATCCTCTGACTACGACTTGCATGACGAAGGTGCTCGTTACGCGGCAAACAACTCTCGCAGCCGACGGAGTAATTCTAGCAACACAATTGGGCTACCCATGAGCAGAAAAGGGAGCGTTCGAGACCCACTCGGTGTAAGGCAAACAAATGGGCCCTATGGGCAGTACCAGCAAGCAGGACACTCAAGAGGCGCTGGCAAGAAGAGCAGCAAAGGCAGCGGATCGTCGAGCATGGATTTTGGACAGGCTGGAGTGTTGGGTAATCATCGCCTGGGATTTGGAAAGCGCTCTGCGAGCTTCGATCACAGCAACATGGGCGAGCGGTCAAGAACTTCGCCCGTGAAAGTAGAGTCGGTTTTGGATAGAGGTCGAGTTGCATACCAGAATTACGCCGACGACTACGATGCGGCTCCCGAGCCCACGATTCCTGCGGGCCCGCGAAGAGTGCAGGAAATGCCTCGATCGCCCGTTGCGTATCCTCCACAGCCAAACTATGCGCCACCGCAAGCTCCTGAACCTCGTCGAAGGGGTAGTGTCCGCTCGAACACAAGCTACAAGACCTTGCGGAAGAACAAGAGCCAGCCTGAACAGAACATGCGAGCGCAAGCACAAGAGTTTGTCAACGCGAGCACGCTACGGGACCTGCCCCCAGTGCCGTCATTGCAGGATCCATCAGCGCCGGCACCGGGTGTAGGTACGCGAAAGTCGCATTACCCAACGCAAACGCCTGTCGCCGCACCCAAAGAGCGGCCCGGATTCTTCAGGCGCGTCTTTGGTGGAGGATCGTCAAAATCGCAACCTCAACCTCCCAGCACCGCACATGGCACAAACCCTCCACCTCTGGAGTCACCGGCCTCGGCGAAACAAAAGCTACCAGATATTGATTCAATATATTCTCAGGCGCGGCCTCGAACGACGCCGAACAGCAATAGTCACATCGCTAATCAGATCAAAGCTATGCCCAAGTCCCAGCAGTCAGGGACACATTCGCAGAAAGATTTGCAAGGTCCTGCGCCTCCAGCCCTAGCGAAGAAGCCTTCATCGTTTTTCAGACGCCGAAAGAAGTCCCTGTCTGAGAACACCAAGCCACAGGTTATCGCGCTCGACTTCACACCGCCTCCCAAACCTGTGCTGCCACCACAGCCAAGTCCTGGTGTAAGCAGCTTGCGCAAGGTCATGAACCCATACCTCAACGAAGGCGACCGTACTGGTGACAAATTCTACGAGTCACGGGAACGCCAACCGCTTGAAGACGTGACAAACGATGAGCGACCTCTTGGGTTTTCGCCGGGCTACAAGCCGCATAAGGATGCGACAGTGCGCACGGTGAAGGCCAGCGTGCGTATAGACGACCCCACACCTCCAACATCGCGAGGCGAGCAAGTGAAGCTCACCCATCTGGCGAGCCCAGATAGTCCCAAGATGAAACTCCGGCTGAAGCATGGCAAGGCTCCCATGCCTCGCCCGCATGAAGATACCTTCCTTGCGGATAGCAGCAGTTGTAACGAAGACCGCAGCGGCCGTGCATCTCCCACAGGCGAGCGCAGTGGTGGCGATGAAGCGCGGAGGCCTAGCACATGCCCCACTTCGTCGTCAGTCGAGGGAAGGAGCGACCACAAAGTGGATGGACCCACCGAACTACTGTTCCCTGTACCGCCCAACAACAATCTCGCTCGAAAGTCATCTTTGGGTGCCTCACCCTCGGTCTCACAATCTGCATCAGAAGTCGAGGACGAAGGCTGGGTCCTCACGCAACCCGCCAAGCACGACCAAGGAACTGTCAGAAGGCATAGTCCCGCAGCAAAGCGTGTCTGGCTCGACACTACATTCGGTGACGACGGTGCCGACGACCTCAAGCTGCCTTTGGAAGGCGCCCGTGCGTCACAAAAGTCACTGGGCAGGACGTCTCCCATCACTCCAGACGCCAACTCTCCCATATCTCCGAACGATGTGTTCCACTCAGCTACGAGCTTGCCTATAGTACAGGTCGAAAACCGCGACTCTGACGCCATGCCAGCCATCGTCGAAGATCGCTCTCAGCACACTGAGCCAACCGACGCTGATCGGGAGCGTGCTTTCCAGATTTACAATGGTGACGATTCTTCGATACAGAAGGCACAAGCTGCGACTTTACTAGGCGATGTGACACTCAGCAGCGCTCGAACACGTAAGGCTTTCATGGACCTTTTCGACTGGACCGGTTTCAATATTCTCGGGGCCATGCGCGACATGTGCGGCAAGCTTGTACTCAAGGCGGAAACACAGCAGGTCGATCGGATTCTCATGAGCCTTTCAGAACGTTGGTGCGAGTGCAACCCCAGTCATGGCTTCAAAGCAATTGGTGAGTAACTCGTCATGTCTGATCACAAATGTAGCTGACGAGTCTTAGATGTGGTACACACCATTTGCTACTCCATCTTACTGCTGAACACCGACCTGCACATGGCTGATATCGAGTCGCGAATGACACGCAGCCAGTTCGTCAGGAATACATTACCGACTGTCACTCGCGTGTGTCAAGATGCTGTGAAAGTCAACGGTGGGGAGACTCTGCGCCCTCAATCAACGCACTTCAGGCGGCCGTCGCTACCTTGGAACGACAAATCGGAACCTGACTCGCCAGGTCCTGACTCAGGCACCTTTCCTTCTGAGATCACAGAGGAGTCCAAAGAAGACAAGAGAACACGCAGTCGTCTGTCTATCAGGCCGCCGATGCGCAGCGGCTCTGAAGGACTGCTGTCGACCGATTCAGTAACCTCGGAGTCTAATATGCTGGTCAACACGCCATACAATGGCCCGATGAAAGGTTGGGAATTCCAAGTCGAGATGGTGCTGAAGGAGTTCTACGAGTCCATTCGGAAGCAACGCCTGCCACTTCACGGCGCATCGGATCTCGCAATCCAGCAACAACCCTCCTCCAACAACCTCTCAGTCAGCGGCATGCTGCGCCGCACCCCAAGCATGCTAAGCAAAGCACCTTCCGACAACGTGAGCTATCGTGGCAGATCTCAGGGTGACTTCCGCAGTGTGGGCAATCGCTGGACCTCTAAGAATCGGTCAAGACAAAAGTTGTATCCCTCGTCTACCGTGGCATCAAGTCGGACCAGTCTCGATGATGGTTCTGTGTGGAGTCCAGCTGGTTCCAGCACATGGAGCCGGTACTCCTATGGCAAGACCGGGACCTCTATGTCCATGGACTCCCTCGGTTCGCACTTCGTTGGTGCAGACTATCAGCAAGCTATTGGATTCGCGAATGCGCTCAGCCAAGCCATCATTCGTGAAGAGGGTATGACCATAGCCAGCGACGAAGAGTTCAGCCGTGTTGCACCACTCCTGGAAGATGAGACTTTAGAGCTTGTCGGTGCGCCCTGGGCAAAGGAGGGCATTCTCAAGCACAAGCGTCACCTCGATTCTGTCGACAAGAAAGCTAAGGACCGAGCCTGGACTGAGTGCTTCGCTGTCGTCGAGAAAGGCTACATGCGTCTATTCTCCTTCAGCATGAACTCCAAATCAATGCGGCACAAAAACAAGACGCGGCCTTCAGCCGGAAGTGTGGTCGGCGGTGGCAACTGGATGGATAATGCAGAAGCCCTTGACAGCTTTCCCCTACGCCAGACTATCGCCAGTGCGCTTCCGCCTCCAGGTTACTCCAAGAGTCGGCCCCATGTGTTTGCTCTCTCGCTACCCAATGGAGCGGTCCACCTCTTCCAGGTTGGCACGCCAGACATTGTCCGCGAGTTCGTTTGCACCACCAATTATTGGTCCGCGAGGCTATCCAAGGAACCCTTGACAGGTGGTGTCAGCAGCATGGAATATGGCTGGGGCGAGAATGTCATCAATCCTGCTCTCATCCGACGAGATAGCAGCCCATCGGTTCAAGGCCACATGCCTCGTCCTAGTGTGACGAGTTCTCTTCGCAGCTCGATGGACCATGCGACTGGCACTCCGAAGGCCAGACTGCCTGGTGATAAGATCAACCTGTCCGACTGGAGCCCGCCGCAGTGCAGTATGATGGCTAGCACGTTGATGGAAGTGGATCAGCTCAGAGCATTGACCGATTATGTCAAGAACATTGAAGGCGAGCTATCTTACCACAACGAATTGAGAGCACCACTGCTCATCGCCGTGAGTAACGCCTTCCCAATGGTACGCCTTTGGTGCTAACTAGGCACCAGTTCTCTCCTCGCCACCCCAACGCCGCCAAGGCCATGGCAAACTGGGAGCGCAAGTCGCAATACCTTCTCCGAGAGATCGTCAAATTCAGGACCTATATCGACACACTCGCCTCAGCGCAAGTGCAGAAAGAGAAAATCTATGCCGAGCGCGAAGCCCTCGAAGACAAAGCACAGAGTGTTAATGGCGACTCAATTTCTGGTCCGCGAGACGCTGAAACAGATGGTGCGATAGAAGCCTCGAAACTGGCCTCCGTCCCAAAGCCCATCAGTGCATAGCGTTCCGCTCCCCTTTCCACATGTCCTTTTGATTTCTTTGACTTATGTACTGACGAGTTCTCCTTCCTCCCTTAGGGCTCACACCTCTTCGACGTACGATGCGACGTTTAAAACTTCTTCATTCTTCAAGGCCGAGTCTGCGACAGCGGCCCCATTCAGTGGCTTGATGCTTTATACCCTTGTAATACTTCAGGCTTCCTTTTCTAGCGGCTGGTACGATATTTTCACTTCCTCATGTCACGCTTGACGACGCATATGGTGGCAGCTTTGTACATTCTTGGAGTGTTAGTGTCTCGCCTCGTTGTAGACGCGAGACGATAGGGTTGTTCAAACATCATATACCCCGGTTCGAATTCTATACTTGTCCATATTATGATTGCAGCTTGTATGTATACTGATTGCAACTTGTTCACATCATAATCGACCGGCGAATAACTTGGAGCACGAGACTAGTGTCTCACGCTTGCATGATGTGTCCTCCTTTCGAAGGTTTATAATAGCGCACGCGTCCATGCTTCTGTAGTGTTTGTGTATCTATTAGATTACTCGCACACCGACATCGAAGACAAACGAGCTACACTGTTAGACCCTGTAAAGTCATCGCCCTATTCCAAGAACTGTGGTGTTACTCGACGTCACTGCACGTTCTATTTCTATCACCGCCATAAGCTTCCAGCCTGCAGCCACACTTTGTCCTCCACGGAGAGGCGCAGTCGACTATCTTCTTGGGCGCCGGCGTCAAAGGCGTGAACCACAGTTCTGCCAAAGCTCCCTACCTCAACTAGGATATGGCGTCCTCTATTCATGGCTGCATCGTGTCAGTGAAGCGTAAAGCCATGAGAGGCTCAAAGCTATCCCAAGTGCACGACCTAAGATGTCCTCAATACCTCCATGATCCAAGTCAAGCTGCTCAACCAGCGCGATAGGCTTCGACGGTGAAATCTGAGAGGTCGAAAGATAGACTCAGATTTTGCATGCAACCTTCATCCCCGCACTCACGATGGTGTAGTGCCATCGGCTCCAACGTGCAGTCCATCCACACGCATCATAGACGCTTCCTCGACATGCACTTTGCAAAGTCCATGGCGCCTGACATGGCATCGTCGAAAGCAGAGTCCCCAATCAGAAGGTCAAGACTCGGTCTTCACCGTTACCGGCGCAAGCCACTGCGAACCAGCTTGATGGGCTGGACCTCTCTAGCGCGATGCTCTTCGCGAGCGCCAAACCCAAACCTCGTTCCCGCATCGTCAAGCTCGGACCAACGGTCTGCAAAGGTGGTTTCGCGTGGATGCACGCGCTACCGATTCGGAAAGCTGAGACGCAAAAGGGCTGGCGGAGGGGTGTGCGATTGGGAAGCGCAAGGGTTCAGAGAAAGCAACGCAGCTTGACATGTACAGATTCGACAAGGTAGGGTGAGGCTGGAACGCAGCTTGATTGCTGTGCATGAGAAGTGCAGTTGAGCTTACCGCATCTTCGTCTTCCCATGACCGCTTTGCTGCTGCTTTTGTGCCCCTTGTTTGGACGGGAAGGAACTAGAGTTGTGTTCGCGTTCAAAAAATGTCGGTGACCCTTGCACAGACGGTTCGGCATCCCCGTTCTCGCATGTTCCCCCACGCGTGAACACGCGAGACACTGCCACAAAGTGTGGCTTTATGGGCCAAATTGGGAGGTGCAATCTTTTTTGGGCTCTTAGCTGGCGAATGGGGAGGCAGAAGGGCCGCAAGATGTTGCACTGGGATGGTGAGGTGCAGATGTGGAGTGAAAAGGGTCTCGAGAGGGAACACGTAGGATTGAGGATGGGATGATTGTGGTTGTCAATTGACGTCGAATCACTGAAGCGTCTGTTCCTTGATGTGCTGGCAGATGTGATGTAGCAGAGCAGAGAAGCAGTGTGCTGGAGGAATTGTGCATCGTGGCTCAAGTTGTGGGCGCGACGCCGGAGCGTTTGCAGCGTTTCCATACCAAAACAGAGTCATGGCTTGGTGTATGCATTGCCAAATGCACCTCGTGGATGGCGATGCCAGAGACCCACACCTAATCCCTTCACCACGCGTACGTTCCGTGCCGACGACGACTTTCTTTTACTTTATCTCCGTCCGTCTGGATGCCCCCTGATTCCCAGATTTCCTATTTCTCCAGAAGCACCCGCGGGAGATCAACACTCATCTTTCCCCTCTGGCACTTACAAGTCCGGAAACGAAACGCACAGCACGGCAAGGTCGGAACTAGATCTCAGAAGCTTTGCATCGCTTGCGCTCGGTTGTTGTCATCCTCCCAGCTTGAGGACGTCTTACCAGCCAAGCAACCCCGCCTAGCTGCCCAAATCTTCGACGCAGAGACGTACCATTGTGTCAGCCGCACATTCAACACGAGAGGAGCCTAGCTTTTACAGCTACTTTCGCGACATTCAAATTCTCACCTCTGACTTCTCACTCCTCGAACCTTTTGCTCTAGGAAATTGATCGACGAACGCCACGCATAGCTTCTTTCTAGCGCCAGCACCTCACCTCGGCCTTCTGACAGCACTCGCAGTCACTTTCGCCATTTAGCTTCACATCACACGTACTACCTCCATCACAATGTCGTACGGCTATCCAGGACAGCAGTACCACAACTCGTACGGTGGCGCGCCAACGCAGCAGCAGTACGGGGCACCTCCACAAGGATATCCGCCCCAGCAGCAGTACGGTGCACCGTGAGTACTCGAACGATGCATGGAGCTTGCAAAAGGAATGCTGACAGCTCCAGACCTCCCCAACACGGCTACGGACAACCACAATACGGCCAATATGGACAGCCAACTCCCCCACCGCAGCAGTACGGATACGGTCAGGTGAGTACTCGAAGCCCCTGAAGCACCGGCATTGGTTTGAGCAAGTCGAGCTGGGCTGAGCTGACATGCATAGGGACCACCTCAGCAGCAATACAACAACTATGGTGCGCCTCCACCACAGGGACAGTCTCTGCAGCCCCCACGGCCTGGTAAGCTACATGACGTGACTGACGGTAGACTCGACCTGACAGCTGTGCTAGGTATGCCCACCATCAACAGCAACCAATGGAGCCACGGAAATCATAACGCACCCGCACCTCCGCCGACGGGTGCGCAACAATTCGGTCACGGCGCACCAAATGGCTACAACTTCCAGTACTCAGCTTGCAATGGGCGAAGGAAAGCATTGCTCATTGGCATTAACTACTTCGGCCAACGAGGACAGCTTCGCGGCTGCATCAATGATGTCAAGAACATGAGCACATACCTGAACGAGTTCTTCGGCTACAAGAGAGAGGACATGGTCACCCTGACAGACGACCAGCAAAACCCCATGAGCCAGCCTACAAAAGCGAACATTCTGAGAGCGATGCACTGGTTGGTCAAGGACGCACAGCCCAACGACTCGTTGTTCTTCCACTACTCAGGGCACGGCGGCCAGACCAAGGATCTGGATGGTGACGAGGACGATGGCTACGACGAGGTCATCTACCCCGTTGACTTCCGCACAACCGGTCACATCGTGGACGACGAGATGCACCGCATCATGGTCACCACATTACAGCCAGGTGTCCGACTTACGGCCATTTTCGACTCTTGCCACTCTGGCTCCGCGCTCGATCTACCATACATCTACTCCACCCAGGGTGTACTCAAGGAGCCAAATCTGGCCAAGGAAGCTGGGCAAGGCTTGCTCGGTATCGTTTCAAGCTATGCGCGTGGCGATATCGGTAGCATGATTGGCGGCGCGACAAGCTTGTTCAAGAAGGCCATCAATGGCGAAGATGTGAGGAAGAAGAACTTACGGACAAAGACCAGCCCTGCGGATGTTATCATGTGGAGTGGCTCGAAGGACCAACAGACTTCTGCCGACGCATCTATTGGTGGCGAAGCCACTGGTGCCATGTCCTGGGCTTTCATTACGGCGCTACGCAAGAACCCCAACCAGAGCTACGTCCAGCTGCTGAACAGCATCCGTGAGGAGCTCGATGGCAAGTACCAGCAAAAGCCGCAGTTGAGCTGCAGTCATCCGTTGAGTAGGTTTCACAAGCAGCCTCCCCAAGCCTAAACAGCAAGCTAACGGGTCACCGCAGACGTTGACCTCTTGTACGTCATGTAAATGCACAAAAAAAGTGACTTTGAGGCTTAAAGGATGAATACTTGCATGTTTGAATTTTGGGAATAGGAATGATACCAGGACATTGTTGGGCTTGGTGCATAAAATGTAATGGACATGGATTACGGCTGTTTATGATTGTGTATAACTCATTGTTCTTGTAAATACTTCTGGCAAGAAGTTGGCCTTTTGGCTGCTTGGCGCTTTGGATACGCGAGAAGGAAAGAATTCTATCACGATTTCGTCATGCGATAGGCCTTCAATCTGTGTGTTCACGGAAAACAATCCCGAAACTGTCAAATGTAAAGGATAGCATGATGGTCTGACGAATGCAGCGCAGCTTAGTGGCGGTGCGCTAGCGGCCAGGTGCAGGGATGATGCGGGTCGATGTCGAGGGGACCTTCAATCGCCAAAACTTTTGAACGAGCTTCGGAACGCTCATCAAGCATCCCATCGCCAGCAATGCGGAGAGCACGTGGTCTCCGGGTACGAATCCACACTTTACATGCGTTTCCCTCCAGACTCTGACAATATGATAGGTGTCGTCAACGCGCGATGTCTGCATCTTTTGCGCCACTCGTCAACTCGCAGTTGCAGAGGGACCCTTTTCCTGTCCGATCCCGAGCCAGCGAAGGCAATTGAACTCGTCAAGTAGGGCGCCGCAGTCCGCTGAAGGAATTATGTACAAAGATGCGAACGAAGGGCCCAAAGCCATGTCGCAGGCGGAGAAGATGCGAGCAGCGCTGGCCGCCAACGCTGCCTTTGCGCCTCCGATGCAGGCGCAAGGAGCCTACCTGTCCCCGGCACACAGGGCGAGAGCAGCTCTAGGCACTCAAACACCGCAGCAGGCCCAATCGCACGCTCAACGGCAGCCTCCGCCTGACCGACGATCATCCAACAGAAGCAGTGTCTTCGACGGACCAGGGCGCAACCAGAGTAGAGACAGATACGCACCCCAAGCCCGAAGAGTGACCAGCAGCGATGGTTACACGACGTATAGACCTTCCCCTCCCGCAACACCGCAGAGCAGGTACCGGGTCAATATGGAGTCGAGACCTCAGGTTGACATGCCAGCATTTGGCGCAGGACACTTGAGGCGGAGAACCGAGCGACAGCCAGAGCGGGCACAGTATAATGCAGAGGAGCAGCGACCACGGCCAGCCACTCGAACTCAACCAAGACGCACTATAGATCAAGATGAGATATCGAGGCTGTTGGGAAATGCTGTCACAGATCGTCCCACGACACAATACAGGCCACTCACGAGAGAGGCGAATACGCAGAGAAAGTGCTGGCATTGTGGTTCGCTTCAGCATCAGAGCTTCGATTGCCCATCCAAACCCATCCTTCGTGAACGAACCCCACCAAGGCGCCAACAAGCACAACAGTCCGAATCAATAGCAGATGCGGCACAGCAATGGAGACAGAAGGCAGGCGCTGAGGTGGAAGCTGAACGTCCGCCCACGGTGCAAGAGGAAGCAGATCGACGAGCCCGCAATGTTGGCCAAGACCGACGCAGCAGCAGATTCGATCTTGGTGATGTTGAAGAAGTCAAGAACAGGTACGAACAGCCCGAAAAGCGGCGAGGCGGATTCAAAGGGCGACGTGTCATGCGGGAAGAGGAGGATGAAGAGGGCTCCGAACGAGTTGTGGGCAAAGCAGAACGCAAGCGATTACGCGCAGAGGCAAAGAAGGCTGCGCAGATCGCTAAAGCAGAGCCGACGCCCATCCAGCTCCCGGAATACATCAGCGTAGCCAATCTTGCTTCCATGCTCAAGACGAGGACAGAAGACTTTGCAAGAAAGCTGGAGGATCTGGGATTTGAGGATGTACAGAATGACCACATTCTAAATGCAGAGCATGCTGGTCTCATTGCTCAAGAGTTCAACTTTGAGCCTCTCTTCCAGGCTGAGGAAGAGGATGGAGACCTGTATCCCGCGCCCGCCACTAGTCCTGAAGAATATGCTGAGCTTCCCGCGAGACCGCCAGTTGTCACTATCATGGGTCACGTTGACCACGGCAAGACCACGATTCTTGACTACATGCGCTCGACAAGCGTGGCTGCGACCGAGTTTGGCGGTATCACGCAGCATATCGGTGCATTCAGCGTACCCCTGGCGAACGGCAAGAAGATCACCTTCCTCGACACGCCTGGTCACTCCGCCTTCGAAACAATGCGCGCTCGTGGAGCCAATGTCACTGACATTGTCGTTCTCGTTGTCGCAGCAGATGACTCTGTCATGCCACAGACCGTCGAAGCGATCAAGCACGCCCAGGCAGCCCAGGTGCCAATGATTGTGGCCATTAACAAGGTAGATAAGCAGCAGGCGGACCCTGATGCTGTCAAACTTGATCTTGGACGTCACGGCATTGAGATCGAAGATTTTGGTGGTGACGTTCAGGCAGTCTGCGTAAGTGGTAAGACTGGACAAGGCATCCCAGAGCTCGAGGAAGCCATCTCCACTCTTTCGGAGCTCCTTGACCACCGAGCCGATCCCAAAGCCTCTGTTGAAGGTTGGGTGCTGGAAGGTACAACGAAGAAGTCGGGCCGCGTAGCTACTGTTCTCGTCCGCAGCGGTACACTCCGACAAGGCACTGCTCTTGTGGCAGGCGCGACCTGGACTCGCGTCCGCAGTTTACGCAATGAAGCTGGTGTCGTTGTCAAAGAAGCTGGACCTGGTATTGCGGTCGAAGTGGACGGCTGGCGCGATCAGCCCATTGCCGGCGATGTAGTCCTACAAGTGGAGGACGAGCAGCACGCCACGTCTGTAACCGAAATTCGTCTCGACAAAGTGGAAAGAGAGCAAATGGCGCGCGACATGGATGCTGTCAACGAGTCTAGGCGTCAAGAAGCCGAGCGCCGCGAGGCAGAAGAGGCCGCCGAAAAGGCCGCCGCGAATGGCGAAGAGGAAGTTGCTGTTGCAGCCAAAGAGAAGGGCCCAGAAATCGTGTCCTTCATCATCAAGGGCGATGTTTCTGGCTCCGTAGAAGCAGTCATCGACTCTGTCTCTGCACTCGGCAACGCAGAAGTATCAACACGCATTCTCCGCCATGGCGTCGGGGCGCCGTCAGAGTTCGACATCCAACACGCCGCCGACGCTCAAGGTCACATCGTCAACTTTAACACCGCCATACCTCCGCATGTGGCACGCTTGGCTGAAGAGAAAGACGTCAAGATTCTGGACAGCAACATCATCTACCGCGTCACCGAGAACGTCAAGGATCTGCTTAGCGAGAAGCTGAAACCCAAGGTCATCCAGAAAGTAATGGGTGAAGCTGAGATAGCCGCGATTTTCGAAATCAGTCTCGGCGGTAAGAAGAAGCTCAAGGTTGCTGGGTCCAAGGTAAGGAATGGTGTTGTGGATCGTGGGGCTAGGGCGCGTGTGCTGAGGAAGGAGGAGGTTGTTCATGATGGTATGTTACTCGTCCTCCCACGATTACTTGAATGTGTGTGCTGATGTGAAATAAAGGAACGATAAGCACCCTCAAAAACGTAAAGAAGGACGTCGAGCAAATGCGCAAGGATACAGAGTGTGGTATCAGTTTCGAGGACTGGGAGGATTTCAAGGTTGGTGATCGTGTTCAGTGCTATGAGGAGACGTTTGAGAAGAGGAGCTTGTAAGATATTGTATGATATATGAATGGCGCGAGTGAATGGGAGGAAGGGTAGAGGGGGATAGTGCATTTGTATAGATGGCATATCAGCGCTGCATTGCGAGGTTTTGATAAATGTCAACTGTATATGTAGTATATGTAGATATAGATGTGGCATATGTATGAATACATATACAACAAGACTACAATCATCACAAGCACACCAGCTCCATTCCCACTTACGGTAATGATGCCGTCCCTCTCGTCACCTATTGAGAGTGTGTCTCAATCATCTGCATACCTAGCACAGCGCCCCACAGCAAACGCCCTCTCCCAAACAACGTCCCCCCTCCTCCCAGCTTGAACACAATATGTACCCCATACTCGCTCAACTAAGCACCAATGAAAAACAAGTCCCAATTAGTATAGTGGTTAGTATTCCGGCTTGTCATCACTTGTTCTCGGGACTTCTCAGTCCTGGTTACAAGTGGCAATGCCGCCGGCGACCTGGGTGGGTTCAATTCCCAGATTGGGAGGCTATCTTTTTTCTGGTGCTTTTTAGCTTTCTGGCCTTGGGCATATTATTAGTATGTGTGTTACATTAGTGGTTGAAGGACATGCACTTCTTGATTTCTGAGAATGATACAGTGTCTGTCGCATTACACGCTCTTCGCTTGTTTTTAGCATGTTGGTGTCCCGGACACGATCGGAGAGAAGGTGACCACGGTTATTGTAGCGATGGGAGGTGTGATCTTGAGGTTTGTGGTATTGTAGATATGCGTGAGATACGCTCGATGCTCGCTAAAATGCTAGATACAAGTCCAGACCAGTCATTTTGACATGCGCCTCATACGCCAACATACCTTGCTGGCGCCGCTTTATACACTTCTTGTCTATCGTACAACTATTGACTCTCTTGTTCTTTCTACTCATACCTGTTTCCGCAGTCGCGCTCCTGCCCATAGCACGGGTGCAAAGTGTCTTGACATGTTGAACCCAAACAGTGATGCGAACCAGAGTATTGTGGTGACTGCGATCGGCGCGAGGAGGAGCTCGGTGTGGTGCAGGAAAGGTAGCGCGTTGTACCCAAGGAAGGTAATGATGAAGTAGTAATTGAGAGCGATGAGGTATAAGGAGTTTGAGAGGAGTTCCGAGACCCTAGACATATTAGTATAATGACACCTCGCTGGGTTTTCTCAACTCACCAATGATCTGTACCAACAAGCGGCATGCACAAAAACTGTACCACATACAAGAACACCCAAACAGGCACGAATGCACGAATCGCTACATCCCAGCAATATCCAAATTCCAGCTCTTCCTTTCCACCATCTGCCTCGTTGAGGTTGTATAAGCCTCTTCTTCGTCCTGGTAGCAGCGAGTTTCCAGGTCCGAGTAATCGTCCGACCAGGAAGAAGAATAGTGTCGCTGTCAGCAGCGAGAGGAGAAGAAAGTGTCCGAATATGAAGACAAGTGTGATGTGTAATGTTTGCGTGAAGCCGTCTGCGTATGCGAAGCCCCATGCGAGAGAAGTAAGCGTGAGGAAGAAGCAGAGGAGGTATGTGAAGGAGGGATCGGGGCGGTGGTAGGTTTTGGTGGTTTGTTTCTGTGGAAGCCTTGTCAGCATGCGGTCGCATATAAACACTGGATAGTCGTACGTGGTAATATATCTGCCTGAAAACCTTCTTGGGTGCTATGATCAGGCTCATGATCTCCCATATGGCCATCTCAAAGTCCATTTGCGGAAACTTGAAGAGGCGCTTGAAGAAGCGCGGCATGCGGACTTCATTACGCCGCGAAGCTGGGGTCGTGGAGCCGAAGTTGGAAGGCCCGCCTGTGGGCCGTGGGAGGGAGATGTGCGGGTTCATTGTGAATGCGCCAGGCGTGCCAGGTAAGTTCGATGAAGCTGTTGCGCTGTTCAGCTGGCTGGCGGAGACAGAGACGTCTGTCTGTTTTCGTCTAGAATTTCGATGTACTCGAGTCAACGAGGGTGCGATTGGTACATGGCCAAGGTGGTAGCGCAACGCGGTGCTTCTGGTGCGAGGGAATGTCAAGCGTTGGTACCTGAGCGATGACATCGGCCGGGCGCCCCAGCCACAGCAGCGCGGTCGTTCGTTGCCAAGACTGCAAGTCGTACCGCAGCCCCGACCTTCATCACTCTCTCCGTCACCAAGCTCCCGCAGAGCTGCTCGTCAACCCCAAAACACTGCGCATTCCCGTCATCAACTGCGCATCTCGACAGTCATCTGCGCTGGTCACTGCTTCTTCCGACACTGTGCTGGCCCCTCGAGCGCGCCTTCTGCATCCGCGCACATCGGCGCACGCTCTTTCCTACTGACCACGCGACAAAGACTTCCATTGTCTGCCATCCACCCACCCTTGTGCCGTTTCTAACAAATACATTTCTGGCTGTCCGGCGACTGCTACTAATACCTCACACAGCTTGCTCTACATCCACCGTCATGGCGGACGACGCAGAGCTCGCTTTCCTCAATGCGCAGCAGGATGAGTACGACCCTGCGACCGCCTACAACCCCACTGGAGATGAGGATTATGACCCCGCGAACAACTACTCCCCACGCGCGCCGTCAGATCAGTCAGCCTCGATGCCTGAGTCGGCAGGCAACACCCCCCCACCCACTGACGGCCAGGACGAGAATGGCCTGCAGCCCCAGCCTGCCCCGGTGTCTGCAGAGGGCTCTGCTGCGCCAACACCAGCAAAGCAGCCGCGCACTAGGGGTGGTTTCGTCGACGAGAGCGAGGACGAGGAAGAGGAGCCTGTCGCGCAGCCCAAGACGGCCGCTTCGGCGCTGCTGAATGCCGCTAGCTCTGCAGATTCACCACAGCGTTCATTTACAAACACACCAAACAATACAGTTCCCACTCCAGATGTACAGTTACATAGTGCACAAGATCAGGGTGCCTCATCCTTTCTCTCTGCTTCTGTCGCTGTTAATGAGTCTGCTCCTATTGCTTCTTCTGTTCCCAATGGCAGTACGCCAGTTCCAGACGCTACTAAGCCAGGTGCTCTCGATTTCTTGAATGTTGCTTCTGCGCGACAGTCTGCAGCAGCTACTCCTGTGCCAACTTCTACAGCTCTCCCAAAGGCTCGTCTTCCGCAGGACCGCATCGGTATCCTTGAAGATCGCATTGCTGAAGATCCGCGTGGTGACATCGAAGCATGGCTGAGTCTAATCGAGGAGCACCGTAGGCGACACAAGAACGACGATGAACGAGCTGTCTTTGAGCGCTTCCTCAAGGTCTTCCCCACAGCAGTAAGCAGCATTAGCTAGGTTCCACACGACTTGGGCTAATATGTCTAGGGCGAACAATGGGTCGAGTTCATCGCCTTCGAGACCGAGCTTGATGAGCTACAGAAGGTTGAAGTCCTGTTCAGCAAATCTGTCCCGCTTGCTCCATATGTGCCTCTCTATTCGTCCTACATCGATTTCATCCGACGTCGCTACAACCTGACCACTGATCAATCTGGTCAGAACCGACAGATCATCACACAAGCTTATGAGTTCGTCTTGGAACAAGTTGGCATTGATGTCAATGCTGGTCGCTTATGGCTGGACTACATCGAAATGCTAAAGACAGGTCCTGGTATCCTTGGTGGCACGAACTGGCAGGACATGCAGAAGATGGATACCTTGCGAAAGGTGTATCAGCGTGCTGTATCAGTACCGCACAATGCCACTCTGGAGATCTGGCGCGAGTACGACAAGTTCGAAATGGGCCTGAACAAGGTTTCGGTAAGTCTTGTGACACAGCTGTAATTGCGCAATGCTAACAATTCATCAGGGTCGCAAGCATCTCCAAGACAAATCGCCCTCCTACATGACTGCCCGCAGTGCCATCAACGTTCTCGATAATAACATCATGCGTGGCGTCAATCGGACCACACTCCCGCGCCTACCACCAGCGCCAGGCTTCGGCGGCCATGAGGACTACATGAACCAGGTCAAGCTGTGGAAGAACTGGATACAGTACGAAAAGAGCGACCCGATCGAAATCGCGACCGACGACCGACCACTCTACAACAAGCGTGTGCTCCACCTATACAAGAATGCCCTCATGGCTCTTCGCTTCTGGCCTGAGCTATGGTATGAGGCAGCCGAGTGGTGCTTCGAGAGCAGTCTACAAGCAGAGGGAGACAAGTGCTTGAGCGATGGTATCGAAGCCAACCCGGAGAGCTGCCTGTTAGCTTTCCGAAAGGCCAACCAGGTCGAGCTCCGAACCGACTTCGAGGATGGTCAGCCTGGCCTCATTGCTAAAGGCAAGGCTGTCCGCGAGCCGTATATCAAGCTTCTGAACACCATCTATGACCTTACTGCGCAAACGAAGAAGCGCGAGGAGCACTCCATTGCCAGGGCGAAGGAGGCTTTTGAGGCACAGAAGAAGGCTGACGAAGCTGCTCGCGCTATCGCACAGAGCAACGGAGGTGACGGCGACGACGAAGATGATGACGAGTTGGCCAAGCGACTACAAGAGAAGGAAACTGCGTTCACTGGTCAATTGCAGGCTATTTCTGCAGGCTACAACGCACAGACCCATATCCTTAAGAAGACTTTGACTTATGCATGGATTGCCTTGATGCGAGCTATGCGACGTGTCCAAGGCAAGGGCTCACCCGGCGCAGACATTGGAGGTTTCCGCAGCGTGTTTGCTGAGGCTCGCAAGCGGGGCAAGTTGCTCAGCGAAGCCTACGTTGCTAGCGCTCTGATTGAGCACCATTGCTACCAAGACCCAGCTGCCAACAAGATCTTCGAGCGTGGCATGAAGTTGTTCCCTGAGGACGAGCATTTTGCGCTAGAATACATCAAGCACCTGATCAAGCTGAATGATTCAACAAGTGAGTACCCGCATCTCTTTTGGGTTTCTCATTGTATTAACCATTGTAGATGCACGTGCTGTCTTTGAGACTGTCGTCGGAAAGATCACATCAAAGCCTGAGAACATTCATAGGGCGAAGCCACTCTTCCTTTTTTTCCATGACTACGAGGCACAGTTTGGCGAACTGGCACAGATCACAAAGCTTGAGCAGCGCATGCTCACGCTGTATCCCGAGGATCCACAGCTGCAACGATTTGCGCAGCGCTTCTCTGGCCCGACTTTCGACCCGACGACTGCGCGTCCTATCATCTCGCCACGTACACAGATGAAGCCTGTCATGCCTTCGATCATGACATCAATTGAGGAGCCCCAACAGGCTGCACCATCACAACAGATCGAGCATCGACTTGCTTCTCCTGCACAGGTCAATTCGCCGCACCTCGGAAGCCTTCTGCCAGTTGCTAATATCAACTCACCGAAACGACCCCTCGAAGATACAGACGACGGCGGTCAGCCCCGCAAGCTTGCTCGAGGCGAATCGCCTGCCCTTAAGGGGGCTGCAGGGCGCCGCCTCGACGCCGCACGTCGCAACCTGACCAACGCTGCCGGTGGTACACCCGTCGCCACAGGTCCGGTACCACTCGCACGCGATATCAATTTCCTCCTCAGCATCATCCCACCAGCACATACATACAAAGAGACGCGCTTCAAGCCTGAGGCCATGGTTGACATGCTGCGACGCCTCATGCAGATCCCGTTACCACCGCTCCCAGCAGGCGCGCAACCTCCAGCACCACAGCGTTGGGGCACGACACCAACGACTGCACAGCAACTTGCGAGCATACAGGAGAAGTACGGCAACCCTAATGGTGGACATCAGCATACGCCGAGTGCTGGCAGCGCTCATGCTTGGGGTCAGTAGGATGCCCTTTGCGAGATGTCGACGAGTCTTCTCTGAGTTGATTTTGAACCATACGGCATTTCCGTGTGGCTATTGCATAATCTGGCGTTTGGTCTCCCTTCTCATCACGGGACAAAATTGCTTGTGCGCGAAGAAGTGGGCTCGCTGTACCAACATCTTCTTGGCTTTCTTCAAGTTGCTTTGGCACCTCTCGATCAGGGCCAGAGGTTGGATCTTAACAGATCGTTCAGCGGCGCGCACAGTCTTATTGACAAAGATAGAATAGCTTATGCTATGCCGCTAAGCTTCGATAACACAAAACGCATTTTCAACTTGAAACATTTTTTCCATTTCCGAGGTGATGATTCTGCTTGACTTGTACACCATCTGCCTGATCGTGCAATCCAAACGTGTGAATGTTCATTGGCTCGTGTGATGTAAGCGAAGCCAGGATAATCGCTCGTGTGATGACGCTACTTCTTCTCCTGAACTTCAGCTATGCACCTCCGTAGCATACCGCACATGCATCCAACATGTATTGATCGAACGCTGCACCATCATCCATTCATCCATGATGCTCTCTTTGCCTCACTTACGTTCAGACCATCGATTTGGAACATCCTGAGCTCAAGAAGGCGGACTTTCGCGATCGCTTTCCCACGGGGTTTTGGTCGCAGGTAGGGTGATGCTGAGGAAGAGATAGTCATGGGACCTATGAGAAAATTCTATGCGTCGTTAGTTGCGTCTTCTGAGGGTGCATGGCAAATACGAAGAGTGGTTGTCGATGCTGCAGGTAAAGAATGGTTTGGAGCTTGGCCGGCTCTTCGGGTAGGTCGAGATATGGCATTCTCGCCAAAAGAAGACGTCCTCCAGATATCAGATCGCTGGCAGGGCGTTTGCAAGGGCCTTTCTTCAGTGGCACGGTTGTTTTGTCCGGTTGGTATGTGCACTTTTCGTGTATATAAAAGTGCATACTTTCTTTCGTTCTCTTCACTTTCATGCCTCGTGGTCAGCTAAGCGACTTCGATGTTTGTCCTCATACTTTTCATGTCAAGATGTAACATGGTGTCATTGGACTTCAACATACATCTGAGCCCAGCACCTTGCCTAAACTTATTTTTTTCGACCACATGCCCTGCATATTTCCTAGCATTAGATTCTAGTTGCCCAGCCTGTTTGCTGTCCTTGTTCACTCATGTCGTCTCTCACCAGGGCGTATCAGCCGTCGTCCCATCCCCTGTCCTCAACGCCTCGCTCAACTACCAAGAATCTCACCTGGAGATTCGCCAACTCGCCCAACGCCTTTGTCTCTTACTCATGCACGTCTTTGCGGACTCCCTAGCGCCTTTCAGAGCCGGAGGATCAAGTATATATACAAGGCCTCCTACGCCCCAACTCTTCTTTCCTCCACCCCACAACAACAACAACTCTACTTCCCTCCTCGACTTGGATCTTCAAGTTGACAAGCCTTCCTACAACCCAACACAGCTTCTTCGACAAGAACAACAAGATTACCTCCCCCACTACCACACTGCGAGCCGGTCTCACAAGCCATACACTGCAGGTCAGCTACAGGTGCTTCGCATCTTCGAGTGTGAGTTCTTTATTTTCAGCATGCCTCTCCTTCACCATCATCACTCCTCATCATGCTGGTTTGCTCTTCATCGGTCATTGCTCGGGGTTCGCGTTCTCTTTGCAGACTCGGCTTCACCACGAGTTGTTGCCGCATCGAGACCGCTCTTTCCCTTAGCAACGCGCCGTCACCACGACAAATCTCATGCGCGCCTACCACTTTTGTTTTGACATCACATGCCCCGCCTCCCCTCATCTTTTCCACCTCGCACATCTTCCCCTCAACCTCAGCTTTTCGATCACCCATTGCGCACACCGACGAGTCCGTTCCGCTTTCGTACGTCTTGCTTCAGTCGCATGCCTCGCATCACTAATCTTTGGATACTTGCGATCACACAGGTGTGCAAGTCATTCTTTCGGACATCTGACTGACTTGCAGCAGCTCCAGCTCAAACGCAACCGACGCGCCTGACTCTTCGTCAACTCAGATCTGAGATCAAGGTATATATCCGCCTTTCGTCGCGATGCTCACTGTTTTGCCGACTCACTATACCCGCATGAGTTTGCAAACAGTGCCTGCATCGTGCTCCACATAATTCTCCAATCAGCTCTGACATGATGCAGAGTTCGAAATGGCCGGCCCATCCAAGAACAAGGCCCGCGCCCAGGCCGAGAAGAAGTCTGAGGGCTCTTCCAATGGCTCTTCATCGGCTTCGCGCGATCCGACGCAGCGCTCCAACCCCAAGTCCATTCCTCGCCTTGATGGCAATCGCGACCCCGCTATCCAGGCTCCGATCGACTACATCAAGCCTACCTCGCTCAAGAACATCTCCGAGTTCCTGGGTCTTGCCGGTTGGTATGCCGCTCGTGGTGTAAGTACAAACGCTCCTCCGTCACAGCCTGCATATGCATTATGCATCCATCATCCTGCACAAACACATCCCATCCGTACTGCGCAAGTATGCAAACAAGCTCACGAACGCTCGCCGGTCTGGCTGCGATTCCGATGTCTTGATTGCATGAATTACTGCTGTTGCCCCATCCGTCATCGCCATCTTGCACACTCATTCTTCAATCCGGTTATTCGTTCATTACTACTTTCAATCACTCCCCGTCATCTACCCCAATCTTCCACCATGTCCGAGAACCAGAAACCTCAGCCCGTTCTGCGGATGTTCCAGGACCAGTCCTCCTATAGGACTCGTCATGCGAACATTGGAATTGACATTGATCACCAGATGACCATCCCTCACGCCCTGCCCCAGCGTCCCAAGAACTTCAACACCTACGGCAAGGAAGTCAGCATCACCTTGAACACCTTCAACGTCGCCAAGGTCCCCAACACTGTTGTCTACCAGTACGACATCAACTTCACGGGTGACGCGCAGCCGACCGATTACACAAAGCGCGTCCTGCTCAAGAAGATCTGGGGCTCTCGTGCAGTCAAGGCTGCCTTGGGTGAACCCGACAGCCTCTGGGTTTGGGACGGCAACAAGCTTGCCTGGTGAGACACTGAGACAACACTCAGCGATGATGGCATTTGCTAACTCCGTTCCAGGTCAAGCAAGCGCCTTGACCGTGACGACTTTCGCATCCAGGTCGATCTTGACGCCGAAGAAGAGCGCAAGCTAGGCAAGCGCGGTAACAAGCACACAATTCATCTTCGCTGGACTCGCAAGGTTGACTTCTCTGGCCTGCAAGCCTTCCTCAATGGTCAAGCCTCATGGTCCAATGAGTGCATCGACACCATCAACTTCCTTGATCATGTCATGCGCGAGTGGCCCTCACAACAGTACACTCAAATCAAGAAGTCCTTCTTCCAGCGTGGTGAGCAGCGCTTCGATCTCGGTGGCGGTGTTGAGGCTTTCAAGGGTGTCTTTGCATCCCTGCGCCCCGTCCTCGACGACAAGTTCAACAAATCCCTCTCTGTCAACGTCGATGTCGCCAACGGTACCTTCTGGCGTGCTCAAGAGCTCACTCGTGCTGTCGGTCAAGTCTTCAACTGCACCCCTCCTCAGTTCGCTGCTCGCTTCAAGGCAGCTCTGCCTGACTGGCGTAACTCACACTTGAAGAAGGATCTCCGAGTCTTCCGTCGTGTCGGCGTCTCCACCATGCACAACAAGAAGCCTGTTCAGTGGACCATCGACGACTTCGTGGACAAGGACGTCAACTCGGCTACCTTCGCTGATCCCGATGGCAATGGGCGCATCACTATTGCGCAGTACTTCAAGAAGACGTATGGCATCAACTGCATGCCAGGTAAGCTGATCGTACCGATGGAATTGTCTACTTTCGGTGCGCTGACTCCATTCAGGAATACCTGTCGTCCGAATGACCAAGAAGATCCGCAAGGAGCCGGTCTACATGCCCCTCGACGTGCTCAAGATCGACGCCAACCAGCGCTACAACACCAAGCTGTCCGACACTCAGACTTCCAACATGATCAAGTTCGCCGTCACCCTGCCCAAGGAGCGATGGGCTGCCGTTCAGCATGGCGTTGGCCTCCTCAACTGGAAGGCCGATCCATACCTGAAGCACTACGGGCTCACGGTTAACCCGAATGCTGCCAAGGTCAAGGCTCGCGTCCTCCCGTCTCCGGCGGTGCACTTCGGTGCCGGCTCGAAGGAAGCTCAGCTCAAGCCGCAGGACATGATTGCTGGGTAAGTTCACCATTCCACATCCTGTCTGTCTTCACTAACATTCCCTTCGACGCTGGCGTTTAGATGGACGTAAATTCGCCGTGAACAACAGGGACCGTCCTATCAAGGCTTGGGGCGTCTGCTGCATCCAGGGTAAGTCCATCATTCTACATCCTGTCTGTCTTCACTAACACCTACACAGGTCGTGGTGCTCCCCCGCCACAGGCGGTTGAGGGCTTCATCCAGAAATTCGTCCAGATTTACGAGAGCCATGGTGGACTTGTCGCAGCTCATCCTCAGCACGGCAAGAAGCCTTGGATGGGTGCTGGTAATCTCGCTGACGGCGGGGAGATGGTCGCAAAGGCCTGGAACCAGACTGGCAACCGGTGAGTGTCTTTTGATGTCCTGGAGATGTCCAGGCTGCAGTTTGACCGCGATTTTACTGACGTACCTAGCTACAACATGCAGCCCAACCTGATGATCTTCATCGTCAACGACCGCAACATCGACGTTTACCGTCGCATCAAGAAGTCGTGCGACATCCGCTTCGGTGTTGCCTCTCAGGTTCTCCAGGCCAAGCACGTCATGTCCGCCTCTCCGCAGTACATCTCCAATGTCTGCATGAAGGTCAACGCTAAACTTGGTGGCTGCACTTCTGTCGCCAAGTCCAACGTCATTCCCAAGATTGCTCCTCGGTCAGCCTCTATTCCAACCATGGTCGTTGGCGTCGACGTCTCCCACCCGGCTCCCGGTGCTGGATCTGGCGAGGCTGCCTCCTTCGCCGCTATTACTATGTCTGCTGATCCTCATTTCGCCAAGTACTGGGCTGAGACTCAGACCAACGGCAACCGCGTCGAGATGGTCACTACCTCCAACATCGATGACCACTTCGGCTTCATGGCCAAGAACTGGATGCAGCGTATCGGCCAGGGCAAGCCTCCCCAGCGTGTCCTGTACATTCGTGACGGTGTCTCCGAGGGACAGTATGCAGGTGAGTAAGCTGTGGCCCTTCACGCTCGATTCTTGCTAATTCTCTTCAGCTGTTCTGGAAGAAGAGGTTCGTGATATGAAGGAGTGCTTCAAGAAGCTTGGCTGCAAGGAGATGCCCAAGTTCACCGTCGTCATCGCCGGCAAGCGCCACCATATTCGATTCTTCCCCGACGCCGGCAAGGGCGACCGCAACAACAACCCTCTGCCTGGTACCTTGGTGGAGTCTGGCTGCACTCACCCCTTTGAGTTTGACTTCTACCTCTGCTCGCACGTTGCCATCAAGGGCACTGCGCGCCCCATCCACTACCAGTGCATCCTGAATGAGGGTGAGTGGCTCGCTCCCGAGCTGCAGTCTTTCATCTTCGAGCACTCCTACCACTATGTGCGCTCGACCACCCCCGTCTCTCTTCACCCGGCTGTCTACTATGCCCATCTTGCTGCCGACCGATCTCGTGCTCACCAGAACGACAACCCCGTCTCCTCCGGCAAGAAGGAGTCCAAGGCCGACCAGCAGTCCTCTACCGGCTCTTCTTCCAGGAACGTTGAGATTGCGCCACTCATGGCCATTCAGAACGGTAGGTACTCCGTTTCTCTTCACGCATAGCTAAAGCTAACTTCGCGTCAGCTCGTGGTCTCAAGGACGTCATGTGGTACATCTAAGGGTACCAGAGGCAGCAGAAGTGAAGAGGTTTAAGGACCGAATGTGGCGGTGATTTGGCGGAGACTTTGCTTCATGCGTGCGTGGCAGATGAGCACTGAATGATGGTGCTTCGGCACTTCATCATTCTAGGAGTTCATTGCCTCAAAGGTTTTCGAAATATCTCAAAAGTTGGCATTACGGACCTGGCTTGCATCGATTTTCCCATATCTCCTTCTTTGGTGTCTCGAACGAGAGCCTTACCTTCTGGGTAGCAGGGCTTCACCCCCGGCAGATCAAAGAAAATTTGACATCGGGTTCGTATATTTTGGGTCTCTCATGGCGGCAGTGATGCTAACGAGTGTGCCTCCAGGGCTTCTTGCTAACTTGACACAGGTAAAACGGCGAGCATTAAAATCATAGTGTGCATTGAGACTTGCAACTTGGCTGCGAGGACAGGCCGGCCGGGCACCATGCATCTATTCCTATAACACGTCGCGGACGTCAATAGCTCGACTCACAACCAGGCGAGGGCAGATACACTCTGCGTTGGCCACTAAGTCTTACAACACCCTCTCAGAGGCAATGTCCAGCAGCCTTACTAGATCCGAGTCTGCCGACTTTCTCGACGAGCACATGGCGGCTATGGGGACCACACGGAGCTCAGACTCTTCCATACTGGGAGCTACAGTGGGTGCGATTGGAAGAAGTCTCGCATTCTGACCACCTTCTCGAACGCTGTTGGCTCGATGTGAAGTCCATTGGCAATATATGTGTAATATTATCCATCTGCGGGGCTTGTGAATACTGTAGATATCGGGCGAAGAGCACGGCTGGTGGTTTCAATGGCTTTGTGGAGGAAGTGGTGCGGGAGAGCATTGGGGGACGGGGTAGGCTGGGACGAGTCTGCGGACTTGGTCTTGCGAAACGCGAGGATGAGCACTGCACTTGCAGGAGGATACTGTATAGAGTATGGCTGATGTCATGAAGGATGGTACAGTCTAGACGTTCACGGCGGTGTGGAAAATGGAATCATGACCTGGGCAGAGGAAGAGCATGGTGGGACGGTCTGGGTGCTATGATTGTGTTGAAAGGCATTGCTTGCTCAATTAGCATATCGTTCATGGTAGCTTATGTGTGGTGCGGCTTTATGGAAGTAGTCTTCACTGACCGTGCGTAGGTGATGGCAATGTGAAGATGGTGTGGACGGCAACAGTAGAGGATGTATGCGAAGGGAAGGATATGTAATGGCGTTACTAAAGTATGGATATAACTGGCTTGATGGATGCGCAGAGTTCGAGCGGTCGTCCGGACCTGAGAGAGATTATGTTGCGACGGACTAGCCACGCAGATCGTTGATTGTAATATGTCCTTCATGAGTCTTGCGCCCTTGCCTCAAAAAGAATGCGCAGAACAGTGTATGTGAACTCTGTTTGGGTTCAGCATCACGCAAGGAGATCTGCCGCAATCTCGCGGATGGGTTGAAAGTCTCGGTGCACGATACGTCCGCCGCGATTCGTCCAGGCATGAGAGAAGTACACTGCTGTGTAGCACTGAAGGCTGGGTTCACGATCTACACGCAGTCAGCTGCTCAAGATGAGCCAGGTGCGGAGGTTATCTAAGTCTTTCTGTCTTGCTCGGAGATGTTTTCATTGTCGTGATGTGCTATAGCACAGCTTGTGCAATGTCGCCACCGGGGATAGATTGAGACGTAGAAGCATCGGTGCTCTACGCCGTGGATCTCCCTAGGATCAGGGCCCGTCGAAATGTATTCAAGGCATTGTATTCCTCGATTTCATCAGTAAGGAGCCTCACATGTTCTGGCTGTCGCAATGAGAGGAGATGTCGGTGCCTGCGGCGCCCGAAGTTGAGTACGGAGGAGGGTTGAACGACTTTGCGAAATAAAATGAGTTGACGCTGGCGGCCATGTAATTTGTACGGGCGACCCTATCAGCAAACTCCATCAACCATTCGCGTCTTTTCTTTCGCGGCATTGCTGTGCTGGCCGAACACACATTGCTGTGTTGAGGATAACGATTCATGAAGGCGTTGAGTCCATCAAATTTGTCTTAGATGCAGTGCCACCCACCTCGCCGAACCAACGCAACTTGCATGACTGTGTAAGTGCAGTAGCCTGACAGTAGCTCGGATCTTATGCTTGTGGGGTCGGTTGTGGCCTGCGGTCTCGAAGTGATGTTCATCCGCTAGCCACGAGAACGAGGCTGAGCATCAAAGTGCACACTGCCACGTTTCAGACTCTTCTCGCTCATAACGGCGACCGTAGATCGTCTAGAGTCTCGAAATAGCATGTCGGACATTTTACGCTGTGCAATGGGCGATCCGATCTCTGTAAGACTTTTGCCATGTGAGATCAGTGTCCAGAACGGTGACCTCGTAAAATCTGACTACAGCTTGCTGGGCGATTCGCGAGCTGCAATATCAAACCCCAGCGTATGTAAGCATTTTCTAAGTGCTTTTAAGCGGTTCACCATCGGTGATAACCGGGCCTACAATGGCGCACTTCCACGATGATGGGCGAAAGTCGCGCATGGGGGCTTGAACAAGTCCACGGACTGAGACATGTGTTGGTGGCCTGAAGCTGCATCTTGCGACTTCGGCAGAGATTGCTCTTGCCTCCGCACTTTCCTTGCAACGAAGCTGGACACCAAGACACAACAGGGGTGTGCAAATTGGACAAAGTCCATGAGGCGCATGGGCTGTATTCCGTGTCCTTCAGACGGCCCGCTAAGGGCCTGAGCCGAGTGGTGAAACCAACGGCATCCATTCTCGAGTCTTTGGAGGGCCGGGATTGCGGTGTGGGCAGAACCCTCTCTCAAGATCCGAGGATGATCCAGATGACGACGCTCCACATGTTAACCGAAACCAAGTGGTCGCTGTGATCGAGAGCCATTTCCCAGCAGGCCCAGTCTAGCTCAATCTTTCTCAGCATGCCCAAAATGTGTGGCGGGGACGCCATTGCCTTGACCTGCCGCCTGTGTGCATTCTGACGGTGACGTATGCATCGATGGCATACTCACATCTGCATTTCTGCATATCGCGATTGTACCGGAGTCAAAGCACGATGTTGAATGAAGTATCAGAAGATTAGGGTCGGTTGCGAATATGAGGAGATGTGAATGTTGGTGACGTGAGTTTGTTTACCTGGCGTTGAAGGAGGCAGTTGCGACTGCCACGACTCGAGACCGCGAGTTCTCCAGACGCTCTTCCTACACATCATCGTCGCGCCCACACTGCCAAAGCCTCATCATGCCCACGCGCATCTATGAATAATTGGCTTGATCCAAATCATGCCGCATTTTCAGTGATCAAGATCAACGCAGCGCATGGACCTTATTCACGTGCCGCTTCTGGCCAACAGACTCACCTCACGAAGCGCACAACTCAAGGTGGTCTCTTCTGCATAGTATCGCTAAACCAGTGGCAGATGACATCGAAACCAATTCCGAACAATCAGATCAGGGCCACGGCGATGTTGATGCACGCTTGAAACTGAATTGCCGTCATCGCCGTCGTTGACCAGGACTGGACTTTTGTAGCAAGACCCGCTTTCTTGCTCGACACGGGACGACCATCGACGAGTCCAATCTCTCGAGCAGCTTCATCACCTGGCTACAATTGCAAAGGTCGACGGGGGTCGGTGCGGACCTCTAGCGGACCAACACCACAACGCGATGTTGTTGGCCATGTTTCTTCCTGCAATCTTTAGCCACATCAAAGTTTAGGATCTTTCGCACCATGCCACGCTGCATCTCAATGATAGGCTTTGATTTGAAATGCAATCAAAAGCATCATTGCAAGTTCTTACAGTGCACACGCTACCGTCTTGGCACAAGTTGCGACTGGCGAACGCTCAACGGCGGTCGGTCTTCGGTGGAATGCTGAATAACAGTGGCCTTCAGAGAGATGACATACACAGGACGACCATTCTCGCGATTCCGCCTTGAGACGTTTCTGACTCAGAACTTTCATCTCAAATGATCTAAGCAAGAAAATGGGGCTGGTTTGGACCCACACCCACCCGCGTGAAACTAATTATATCCATGAACGCCCGGCTGCACGGCAGAGCCAACCAAGTCACGGACCACTTCTTCTCGCGGCTACACGGTGCCGTGAGCTTTAACGGCATCGGACATAGCGGCCATAGCCCGCACGCACACCGACCGCGATGACAGCCATGCGACGATCTTCTGTCTATCATCTCCCACAGCTATGGAAAGCTCATCATTGCCCTTCATGTGCCCGCCTCTGATGTCGTCTTACCGCAGGCACAACGACTAGTCGGAACGTGGCGGTCGATGGAGTACCAGCCACGAACACAGAGTTGGCTCTAACAAATGAACGCACCCCAACATGCCAGCCACGAGCAACTCGACGATGTTTTTGCAACGGTGCGCTGCTGGCTTCTCAGCAGGCAGGCATACATATGAGCCGAAATTACTGTGAAGCGAGAAGCTCGATGTTGGCTGAAGCCTGCATTCCAGAAGACGGATCCTGGCGACCGCATGAGAGGCCCACGCTAAGAGACAGCGCTGGGTACCTCCATTATGGCGGTACCTTCATCTGACAGGGATCTGCTAGCCGGCCCCGAGGCTCACTCGCGCCCACCGCAATTGTGCAAGGTTATGCACCACCGCTCAACTGAGCGGTAGCAGCCATGGAGCGGTATCGAATTGGGAAGCCAGCGTAAAGGCGTTAGCCTGACTATCCCAACCTTGATCAACCCCACTAGCTCTGATCCTTTATTCTGGGCATGCTTTCGAGTGAGATGCTCACGTCGAGTGTACATAAGCTTCTCAACGCTCTGCGCCCCAGATCTACCCACAGAAAGCATTCCATTCCGCACGGTTGGCTGCATTGCCTCAAGTTCTAACTTAGTACTTTAAGGCCTCCCTCGCGCGCCATTCCTCACTCAAGCAGCGCGAGACATCTTAACACCGCCACTACCCGCTACGCTACTCCTACGGGTGTCAAGGGCCTCAGCCTTACTCTGCGGGACGGTCTCTAAAACGTTCTCGGACTAAGTCGTATACCCTGGCTAGCACCATTTACTCCGCTATCCTTGAGGTTGGGCTCGTGCCTTAAGACTGGAGCGTCTTACCATTCAATTGCTGGCAGACCCGCTGAAGCGCACCAACTTCAATCACACGGCATACCCTACGTACGAACCTCGACTTACATCCATCTTGGAGACTGGCAGTGTCCTGCGTCCATGATATTTAGCACATATTCAACCTCTCCCCTTCCCTCGATCCCACTCACAGACGACTCCATGGCAATGGCTTACTACTCCTCGGACTCAGAGATGGCGCTGATGGCGCCCGTTGACGAGAGCATGGGTCACTTGTTTCCCGCCAGCTCATGTCAATCACCACCGAGCATTCTCTACTCTCCTCCGTTGCAGCAACTATCACACCCTACTCCGACGACATTACCAAGCAACGGTGCCGTATTTGGTTACCCACACGACTATAGGCAGGTTATGGACTCCCCGTACCCACCTCATTCTCCATGGTCGTCCCAATCTTCCCCAATGGCCATCCCTCAGGCCACTTCCTATTCCTATCCACCATACACAGCCATGTCTACAGCATCGACATTAGCCCCCGAAACAAGTCTTCTGCCGCAATCCTATGCGACACGCCCATCAAGATCGCACTCGGCCTCATCGTCTGTCGGTCTAG
The DNA here is from genome assembly GCA_010015745.1 of Setomelanomma holmii. Classification (NCBI taxonomy): domain Eukaryota; kingdom Fungi; phylum Ascomycota; class Dothideomycetes; order Pleosporales; family Phaeosphaeriaceae; genus Setomelanomma; species Setomelanomma holmii. The sequence goes on from ML978177.1 coordinate 33,620, forward strand.
GCCTCTCTTCAAACGTCCCCTCTGAAACCTCACCACCGTCGCTGTCACGATCACTCTCGCCCAGCTCTCCCGATCTGAGAGCTTATGGTTTTCCCAACAAAAATGGAACTTGGAGCTGTGCATATCCCGGGTGCACTTCAAGAGCAGTTTTCACGCGAGGATGCGATCTTAGGAAGCATCACAAGCGGCACACGAAGTCCTTCTTCTGCCGTCACTCAGACTGCCCTCAATCGACAGGTGGGGGTTTCTCGAGTAAGAAAGACCTTGCTCGGCACGAAGCGAAACACAACCCAGGTGTTTTGTGTGATTGGGAAGGCTGCGACAGAGTGTTCAGTCGGGTGGATAATATGGTACGTCCCACAAATTTTGCGATCTCATTGACATTTGGCTGATATAGTGCTTCAGAGAGATCACGTCAAACGGATACACCTCAAGGCTTCTCGAAAGTCTCTTTCGTCATAAGTCGGTATCTTTATACGTCCTTCCGCTGCCTTTCGACCGCCTTCGATTGCGCATAGGCTCTCATCAATGTCTATCTGACTTACTTCGCACCCCACGGTGGTTTTGATACCAACGGGAACACCAACGAAGGCCGCGATTGATGTCCTGGGTTGCTCGAAGCCACCCGTAGCAGAGCTACCTACACTTCTTCTTTCGTTCAAGATACCCTGCTTTCGTCTTCCAACGACTATCATCTTTCTGCATTACCTCGGCGTTCAAGTTACAGCATGTTACGTGACCAACAATGTACACCATAGAACAGCATCACAGCCAAAGCGTTGGGACATTCGGTGGATAGATGCATATGGCGGCGCCGTTGCTGCCTAGACTAGCTCGCGCAAATTACAGCTCTGCCGGGAGCGATTTTACAACTTGTCCGTGGTCGTTGTTGTGACCCTCCTCGCTGACATCTAACAACTAGCAACTTTTGCCTGTGCTCAGTCACGAATTGTCAAGCTCGTGGGCAACCGTCACCACATGGTCCTGGCCATCGCAGACCTCTCGAAAGAATCGCGTGGCAAAACGTTCCAACCCGGTCGGGCCCCTAGCTTGAGACTCCGGCTATTTAGTGGGTGGCCTTATTTTCTCGACAAGGCTGACTTCATGGCCCCCAATCATTTTCAGTGGTTCGCGACCCTGTATCAGATTGGATGGATTGCCCCGCGAATCAACACCCCGAACACATCATAGACATCCTAGGAGGCGGTCTACTCCGTGCGCAACTTAACAGCCCAGAGAATGGCATGCTTTGTGAATCGAGAAAGTGGAGGGCATGCCGGCCCGGACCCGCAATCGTATGAGACCACACAGACACTTACCTCATGTAGTAGGTCAGGGTTCTCCTCAACGAGGACCTGGTACATCTTCGGGGTCCAATTTGCAAGGACGGCGATAACTTGCAAGAACGGCGAGGTGTTTGACATTGCAGGCGTTAATGTTGGTGGCTGCCATTGGCGTTGTACAACGGCTTGTTTCAGCGTCATGATGGGGCGAGCATGCACTTCGATCGTCTCGGGGCATTATGCCACAGTATCAGATGAGTGCCGTGAGGACGTTCATACCGCTTCGTTCACGTGCGGTGGCTGCGAAGCCCAACCGGCTTCATACCGCGAGCTTACCTCAGACGCAGCATCGTTCCAATCGATGTCCTGTGTTGCCATTCGGGATTCGGAACTCGACTCGACGCGATGCACAGAGAGCATTATTCGCAAACGTGCATCGTGCTCCAGACAAGCACCACCCTGCATGCTGCACTACGACATCATGGATCCCAATATCAAACGGACTCCTTTGAGTGAACCACTTGGAAGCGGGCATTTGGCGCTGCCTGCTACACCCAGCATAATTAAGCTTGACGGACGGCATTCCTGCCACGCCGCCATGCGCCGTTGACGCGGCCGCTGTGCAACCTCTCACGCGGTGCCCAGGTAACTTGGCATGTGCTTGCAAGGCTGAAATGTTACACCTGGGGCCACCAGGCCGGACTCTCCTCTTTTGGTGGCATACCGCGAATTTGGTCACTGGGTTCGCTAGGCGCAAAGATTGGCACCACCAAAGTTTGTTGCGACAGACATATCGTCATAGCAATGTTCAAAGGCTTCAAATTTGCTTCCTAGCACCGAGCCAAAGCTTTGACCCCTGTGCCGTACCGGTGAAGGATACCACACTTATTTCCTGCAGTCTACACAGTTGTGGTTCAGTAAGCTCCACGTGGACTACATTAGTGCAGGCAGTTGGGTAGATCCTCGGGTCACGCTACTGTGCAGGTCGAATCCTCATCTTCAATCCGCACTATGCCTTCTGCATTCTCCTACGCGCCCTAAGATGGCCCCTGGACTGATCTCGCTATCTGATAGGCGATGTTTCTTTCTTGCATTTATGCAGCAAGATGTTTTGAGTTCAGTGCGACACACTTACCAAAATGCGTCCCTGCACCAACGGTCCATGGAGCAATTGCATCTTCCGCCTCCGATTTCACACGCCACGGTCGCTAGATGGACGAAAACCCATTGGCGCGGGACCCGCACATGCAACGACTCTAGTTTGGGATAGTCGTAACGAAAACTGGGCTGCTGTCTTCTCACCCCATTCTTGATGGCACAGGATCACGCCTATGACGCAGGCACCATCGCCTGTGGACCGGTCCGCCTTCTCCGACCGTCTCCATGGTTGCTGCTTTCAACGCCGATACCCTAAAATATTTTCAAGCTTCACAATTGCGCAATCTTGGTGTAGCGCGTTATAGCACTTTCCACAAATCAAAGCTTCGCAGCGGTATTGGAGAATTCGCCTCGTGGTAGCGTGGTCCGCCCCTTCATTTCCTCTTCCTTCAGGACAGGACCCAAAAATAATACAACAACTTCATCGCCGACTAGTCCCACACTACAACTCAATACCGGCCGCTCAGTAGTTTGATCCAAGCACAGCGCATGATGCGAGAGGTAAGACACGGCACAAAGTCTGCATCCGACGGAACGGCGCTCCTGCGTACCTGGATGCTAATGAAAAGGGATATACTCGCCTATGTGGTGGGCGCTGCAGACATCCTCTCTTAAACTAACAGGCCGACTCCATGCAGAGGAGCCAGCCGCACACAGCGAGGGCGGGTGCAAACTCAAATCATGAAAGCCATACCCGCAGCTGACAGCCTGCATGTTTTCGGAGCACAGTCCGAGCGTATGATGGTCGACATTCACTTCCAAGTGCACATTCTGCACCTCACCATGAGCGCTTGAAGCGCTCCCCTGAATGGCTTCTTCCTGGTTGCTTGCAGCCGTGGGCACGTATGCGAACGTCGAATCGGGCCGATTGAGTAGGGACCGCCCGTCGTACCAGCACTTCAAAACACTGCCATACAGTACCGACCAACATGAGGGACTCGACATACACTGACTTGAAGTCAACTTAAGGTTGTTGATGCTGGCGTCAACATCGGAGCTGAGGTGTCGGGAGAATGCATAGCCAGTCTGACGAATAACACGCTGCGATCTTATCAATTGATCAGGCTTTGCCGATTCGGCTCTGACTTCTGCGCCAACCTCAGAAAGCCGCGTCACTGCTGCGTTGAAGAGCTATCGTGAGAAATTTGGACGCGTACACTGATGAGGTACGCTCGTAGGTTCTGTGATACTGTATGAAGTCTTTTTTCCTCTATTGTCAACGTTTGTTTTGATTTCAGTCTTGCTACGTGCGCGAGGGATGCTGTGGGGCTAAATCCTCACGATGCGTTCCAGCAAGTTTAGCCTCTCTATTTCGGCTGTCTGCTTGTTTGCAACCGTCTCAACGTTTGAACATCCTAGCGTACACAATGCCAACCATATCTTCAATGCGATTCACTCGTCGATGCGACAATGGGGATCGTCCCTCAATCACAACGGCATGTCCTTCTTTCTAGCCACGGTACCAGCTGGCACACAATTGTATCATGGAACCTCCAAGCCTGAGCCGATACAAGGGCTGGAATGGCTTGCGTTCGAGCCTGAGCATGCGATGATCTTCGCTCGTCCTCATGGTCCCCCACCAGGCGACGATAAGGACCGACCACCAAGGGAAGACAAGGTTGCAGAATCACAAAGCTCACATCACGGACCTGGACACCCTCCTTCAAGACCGAAGGGACCTGGTGAGGGCGATGAGCCTTGCAATCATACCCGACCAGAACCTGGACACGACCACAGGCGACCTCCTCCGCATGACCGTCCTGGTGATCGCCAACCACCTCCACCTCCCGACCATGAGGGACCTCCCGGTCATCATCCGCCAGGCCCTCCACATCTACGAAGGCCTCCTCCGGGACCTCCTCCACCTCATCACAACGACCGTCCGCCACGAGATCTGTACCATCATCGACCAAAACGTAGCCAACAAGAGTTTCTTGGGCCGCACGCAACAGAACAAGATGCCAATGGGTATCTGCACACCTATGCACCCAAGCATGACATTCGACTACTCTACATTGATGGTCTTTCAGCCGGAAAGACTTCGAATGGCACGCTCGACACCCAAGATATGCTCCTTCTCAATTCTTCTACCCTGGATCCCCACGGACCCATGGGTGGCGAGCATGAGCGAGCATACGGCATGTGCAATATGACCTCAACTCTTTGGGAAGGCAAGATTGATGGTATCCTGCGTATGGAAGGTGGTTTTGAGATTATACTGTGTGACTTCGCGAAGCATCTCGAAAGGACAGACGCAATCACCGTCACACAGCACCAGTACTGGACAGGCGAGAAGGGATTCCTAGGTGGATGGTCATATATTAAGGCTGTGACGCGGCGCTACCATGGCATTGGTGGAGACAGAGTGCAACTGGATCTGAACAACTTCGTCAGCGTCTTTTCCTATTCGGATCTCGGAGGACTCTTCACGAACGACGTACACTCGGACTACGCCATGCCACGACTACAGAACGTGAAAGAAGCTGACCGCATACATGTGAAGGACGACGTTACTGAGATGATCCTGCGCAAGGACTGGGACAAAGAGACGGCTGCGAAGGACTGGCAAGCAGTAGCGGACAATGTGGTAGCACGCTACGCCAAGCCACTGCACTACCTTCATACCAACAAGGAGGTCCGTGGTGACAAGAAGGCATTGGAGTTCTACCTTATCAACCTGCTGCACCCCTTCATCGACTACACAGCCAGAAACGCAACCGTTGAAACTCAGCGTTGCGTCGCACAAGTGATTCCACCATTGCCGACTCCACCTTCTACTGCAGCAAGTCTTGCGCATCGCACTGTCCATGCCGTTACGCATCACATATGCGACACATTGCTTACAGCTCTTTCAATCGCTTCCGCATCCACATCTCACGCATCCTTCACACAAGTGTATGCAGAACTTGCGACTGACCTCATCGACAAGCTAGTCGACTATCTGAACTGGACAACTTGGAAGGAATGTGGCACTTGTGCAGATGAGGAAATATGTTACATTCCTATTTGGCCAATGGGAAATAATGAGGATCATGCTAGTCCAAAGTGCATGGACGAGGAAAATGCGAGGGATAGATGGGGATATTGGGGTGTGGGCAGGATGGGTCCGCCACCGCCTGGAAATGGTCACAATGGAGAGGTTAGGCATGGCAGGCGAGGGAAGAAGCATGATTGATCGGTCGTCACTACGTGAGGTTGCTGGAATAAGCATATCGGCTGCCTGTACCACAGTAGGCAAATCTTATCTGATGCTGCATCAAGCACCAATTTACGAAGTAATAGCCACATTCTGTAAACCTTCACAGCACTCACTCCTATCTTACCCCAAACTGTCTAATATGAGCGCCATGATGTTCTCCATAAGCCACATAGCAATGCTTACCAGCCCATGACACGCGTGCGGAGGTTGCCCCGGGCTCGCGGCACAAGCTCCTTCCAGCCAACCCAGGGAAACATTTCGCGAACACCATGCCGAGCCGCTCGCGCCGCTACATTTCACCCCCCTCAGCCCTGCATCAGAATTTCCTCTGTCGAGCAAGTCACATTCGCGCTCACACCGAAGATCTACAAACCTTCCTCCACCTCTTGCTTCGTGTCGAGGCTCAGCTGCATGACATGCTCACTGCCCACAGTGCAGTGTCGATCACGTCTCGCCACAAGACCAGCACAACAGCGCAGCAGCGCACGGCTTCGCGTTCGCTCCAGACGGTCTGACCGACGCGCCAGATCGACACTGGAGACGGTTCGATGCGCACTTACCGCCAGTAAGACGCGACGATCGCAGTTGTCAGAACCACAAACGCGGTGTTTGAAACGGTAGCATCAACTCTCCAAGTCCTGATGCTTGATGAGTGGGTCGCGCTGCGTTGGAACCTTTGTAAGCTAGCGGCCGCTTCGGTGCCTCTTGATTGGCGTTCGGATCGGCATATGTGCCGATGACGATGGGTTACTGCTTCGGGCGGAGAAGAGCGCGCTGGGTAGGGAATGCGAGGCTTACGGGCAAGTCACGGGTGAGTTCCACTAGGAGTGGAGTTGGTTTGGTATGGGACCGTTGTGGAGCTTGTGCGCGTGAATTCCGCGACGGTGTTGGTATTTCCTTTGTCAGGGAGTATGTTAGCACTTGTTTCCTCATGCAGCAATTAGCCGAACCATAACTTGCTACACGAGCTCGAGCTTGACAACGTTGATGGTCGTCTGTATGGTCGTCTGTGTGCTGGTTGATCTCGGCGTCCGCGATGCTTTCGATCAAGCACATTGCATCTAGCGCACCAAACATGTTCACTCCGGAACCTCCATTCAGTCAATGGCCTCCGCGCTTCTTCATTCGCGGTCATGCTTCATATCGCAACTTCGCGACGTCAGCCCTAGAATGCTTTTCCGTCTACCATTGCGAACCATCCAATGACTAGCCTCGGAACACCCCGACGCTCATGTGCTCCGATTGCTTACTGCCCAATAGCCTGATGTTATCGGAGACTTGTCTGACATCCTGCGGCGACAACGTCGACATTCCTGCAGCTCGGAGACAAACGAATGAGCGTTAGTGTGCTATATATATTAATAAGCTGCGCAAGTTGAAGCGAGCGTTTTGCGAGCATGGGTAGGCGAGAGGACAAGTCAGCCTTGCGTGAAGCGAGACAGGCACAGGTACAGGTGCAGGGGTGAGGGTGTCTTGGAGATGCTGGACCGAGATTGAACTTTGTAGTTGGGATAGTATGAGAGGTATGTCAATTGGAATGAGACTGCGAATGTCGCGATGTCACGGTTACTTTGCGAGGCGTCTCTGGAGTATAGGGATGGATGTGTTTGTGCGCTCATTTCGCACAAGTAGCAAGGGTACCAAGAGCCCATGGATGACATAAACCAGCACGATATTGAAGACATGTGAAGTGCTGGTTGACTGCAATTATGCATGGTGATCGATCTAATCCGCCAACGAGGCCTGAATTCCCTCCTGAGTATGTGCCAGGAAGCAATAAACTTAAGCATGTGCGGTTGTACAAGATGTAAAACCCATAGTAGACGAAAGAGTCGAGATCATGTCGTTCCTCATCTTTTCTCATCCATGCATTGTCTTGCTCCTTCCAAGGAAAATCCCTCATGGTAGAATCTGTAGCTCCAAAACAGATGCTGTCTTTCAATCCATGCTGGACTTTTCATCGCCATCTACATGCAACGACCTGCTTCGTGTATATTTGACCTCTAGATTTCACTCTTCCCAGACCCAGTCCAGCCCTTTCTAGCTCGTAAAAGCTCTCATGTTGCTCGCCTTCTTGTTCATAGATAGCATACCTCCTCTTGCCAAGGTAGCTTGATAATGTGGTCTTCAGCAGCCTTGTATGTACGCTCTTCCACCATATTACCTCTGCCAAAGACTGTCCAGCAGCGGCACAGCTTTACACGCTCAATTGTCGGATGTGGGGAAGACACTGTATCTGCACTTCATTAGAAGACCCGTTTGACTCGTGCTGTTGTCTTATGAATCGTGATGCGCTGGTGCTTGTGAGGCTGAACTATCGGGACTGTCTCTTGGGTGGTGGATCTCGGTCGAACCAACGTCTCTCCTTCATGTTAAGATCGTACTGATTCAGCCCTGTGATCTGTCTTTTTCTTTTGGAGGATATCACGTCTTTGAGGAGTTGCTTAGACGGCAGATCACCCCTCTTGCGACTTGTAGTATGCCTCACGATCATTTGACTTTTCTACTGCTTGACCTTCTGCAATGCCCGTGTAGTCTATGAATCTTCAGAGGCCAAAGTGATTCACCTGCTGCTTATCATGAAACCCAGTTTACTTGGCGATTCCTGCTTCATTCGGATATATCTTCCCCATTCTGCTTGACCTCTTTAACTCATGTTGTCCGCGACCCTCCACTCTTCAGATGCGACTTTCGCATGATTCGAGGCGTTGAGAATGATGACACTAGGTGTGCGAGAACAGACTCGATGAATTGTGCTGCAGCCTGGAGGACTTCGATTTGGTACCGTCGCGATCTTTTGCAAAGCCTAGATAGTTATCGTGTCTGGTTGTGAAGCCCATGGATGTCGTTCATTCACTCCGCTGTGTATCGGGCATGGGGATGTGAGTTCTGAGAAACTCTATGGAGTTTCAGCGAGGGCAAGAAACTTTGCAACCGGGTTTCACTCGATAACGTCGTATCTTCCCAGTGTCGGATGCATATCATGACATGCGACTCGGACATCTACTCCGTCGCGCACATACGCTCACTGACGGACATCCAGCCTTCACATACTATTTAGCAAGATCCCCGAAGAAAGCCCTGTAAGCCTTTTTATGTCCAACTAAGTTATGGAATCGTCAATAGAGCGAAGCTAGAGCGTTCAGCGCGAGTTCGAGTACGCCATTGCTACTCTTCATTGTGATCAGTAGTCGTGGTTCCACGTCCAAAGAAAGATCTGCTTCCTGATGCTTCTTGCCGTGCTTTCAGTAAACTTCCTTTGACCAACTTTCTGCGGAGATTTACAGCGCTTACGCTGCAGCTATATGAGAAGAGCTAGGAGCAAAGTATTGAGTGCAGCTCTGGAGCGATCAATCAGCTGTCGGTGCTGGTTTGAGAACACAATACAGCTTTTGTTATCCATCTTAAAGTCTGGGCATTAGTCTTCTTCGATCTTGGTCCACTCCTGCACGTCTCGAAAGTCCATGACTTTGCCATCAGCTCCAAATCTCCCCTGCGTATCCCACCAATCTCTATCTGAGCTGGTTTCTGGCCGCCATCGCATCATCTTTTTCAATCTTTCACCCCCCGGCTTGTCTTCAACTATGTCGGACACGAGTGGTCCGATCGCCGGACATGTCATGAATCCATTCCCAGACCCGCCGACGGCGACTATCAGGTTGTCGAGCTCGGGATGCTTGTCGATCAAGAATATACGATCTATGGTGTCTGCATCCCAGCAGATTCTTGCGAAGGAGAGCGGACGATTGGCAAGCTGGGGAATCGTTTCATGCAGTAAGCGACGCATGCGTATCTCAGCTTCGACTGGAATTTGCGTACACGCAAATGGCACCGATGACATATCTCCAGTCGCGGGGTCCTCCACGGGATTAATGTACCCAGGGTGCTCATCACATATTTTCATCTCACAGCTTTCGTTGTCTGGCTCAATGAAAAAGCCACGATCCACGCAGTAGAGGACAGGTAGATTGCGGTATAGTTTTGCTTCCTCGTCAGAGAGCGGAAGGTGTGCGAGTGTCCATGCCGTTGGACGGAGCTGTTTGTGGAAGTCCAGAAGCCGAGGACTCGACGCTCCAGATGTGAGGATGATGTGCGATGCCACATGCAAAACGCCGTCGTCTGTGAAAGCGCCCTCTACAGACGTCCCAGCCGCATTGTACGAGAGTGATTTCACGCGGCCATGTGGACAGCCGGTGATGAAATGAACACCTAAACGTGTAGCTTCTGCATACATAGCTTCCAAAGTCTGCCGTGCGGACACCCATCCCGCGCCTTTCTTTTTCCAAAATCCGCGCCAGCCGGCAAAGGCGCCTTGTAGGACTGCGGTGGGCATGGTGGCCCTGAAGTCCTCAGCGGTGTCGAGAGCAGTCAAAGGCGCTGTCTCATGCTCAGCGTATTCAAGACAGGCTTGATATGCAGCATCACTCGCAGCAGCCATGATAAATCCAGTCTCGTGGTAGAAGGAAGAAAATACTGGGTCGCACTTCCATTTTTGCATAGAAAGAGCGTGGACAGTGTTCCAGAAGTAGTCGGCGTCTGAGTCCGAGTCTGAAGCTTCATTTGCTGCGACGTATCAGTAAATCACTCGAAGATATCTCAGCATAGACTGCTCATGCACCAGTGCGTTCTTGTGTGCCAAGAGCATATAGATGCATGCAGTAAAGGTGCGCATTCTTCGAACATGAGAGAGCTGCGATATGGTCTGAGAGCTGGTCATCGTGTCGCTCCATTGCAGGTCTGACGACGAGGTCCGAAAAATGAAATGCATAAAAAGGAATGGGGAAAGCTTACCCTCCTCAGCAGTTTTGTTCAGATCATTGCCTGCAGATATAGGTGATGGAAATGGACCCGCGTCGAGTACAGTGATGTCGGTATGGCCTCGACGAGAAAGGTCTAGAGCAATCGAGCAGCCCCATGTTCCAGCCCCAATGACGAGTGTAGTGCTATTACTGGTCTGCATCGTGTGGGAAAGAAGATGGACAGCAACGCGACGCGTGAGCACGTGTTTATGGATCACGCTATCCGAAACAGGCTAGGGCAAAATTAGGCTTCGGCGTCATCGCGAACTTTTGGATGAAGACGATTGTGCTTACAACTCGATGTTGCCAACACGCCCGTCCATACGGCACATAGCATCCCAATCCAAACCGACTGTAAAGCCACGGGCTCACATTCGATGTGCCGGGACCAAAATAGGCAAATCGCTAGGCACGATAAGCCAATGGACTCACGAAGAGCTTGCGATAAGCCATGACTATCCTTTAAGTATCACCTTGAGCGAGAAGATCCTTCCACGCCTTAAGGAAAGGCCAAAACGTAAAGACACCAAGCAAGCTCCCCGCATGCATCTGCGTCCACAGATTGTAAGTGCTGACCTATGCGGTATGTTGTCCTATGGCATAACGACTTTGGGGGGGCGATTGCTAATTACACATTCGTAGATGACGTCTTGAAGTACATCGGCAGCAGTCTGGAGAAATACAAAGGGTGCGATGTTCTTGACATAAATCCAGGCGCGTGTCTCTGGTCGCAAAAGCTCCATGACTTTCTCAAGCCTCGCAAACACGTTCTCCTCGAACCAAATACCGACGATTTCCAAGAGTTTCACGATCCTCTGCTCGTCGCACCTGGTAGCACATACAAACTTGTTTCTAAGGATATCTCAAGATTAGAGACCTACAAAGAACTCGTTGACGAGGGTGTCTTTCCCAGTCAGAAACGAGTTGATCCGGCAGATCCCCATGCCCAGAAACTGAATAACACGCTCCTTGTCACCGGATCGCTCGCATGGGATCCTCAGTTGCCTGGGCTGGGCTTCAGCTCGATGGCCAAACAGCTGTATCACCATTTTGCTACTGCAGCTTGGTCCAACGACTTGTTTCACGCATTTGGGCCGGTGCGGACACTTTTCTGGGTCGAGAACGATGACTTTTCCAATATGGTAGCACAGAGCACGTCGAACATGCACAGAGGGAACCGCCTGCTGGAGATGATGCAGCAATTCGAATGGGTCGCGGGTGCTGAACGTAAAGAGCGCCCAGTAGGCAGAGGGTCGATCAACCGGGAGCCCCAATACGAGTTGGAAAGCATCGTTCACGCGCTGCGCGCGGGGCGCAAGAATGGCATGTATATGCCTGCACATCGTCAGGACTTCGCGCACAGCTTCGCATCACAAATTGAAGAGGCCTCTGGAGGAACAGGTATCGCCAGCGTCGAATTCATACAAAGCTTCTTGCATGATCAACAACTCCAAGGGAATACTCCCACTGGCCTTAATCAGCAAAGTCAGATCGAGTATACTGATATGGAGAGACAAATGAGGAAGGACTATCCTGGCGCTATCATACTATCGCCGGTTCAGGAGTTGGAGGCAAGGAGTTCTGCAGGTGCTGCCAAGCAAGGGCTCCCTGTACCTTTCCTCAGAAAGGTCAACACAATGGTACATGCGCTCAAAAAAAAGTTGATAATGGAAGCAATTGCCGACATTGGTGAAAAGCTTTACGCATTGGAGTGCACGGCGCTCAAAGCGAGAGACGGTCCCAAGAAAACAGCACTAGTCCAACAAGTCGAGGCGACGGATCAGGCCTTGGAAGAGGCATTGGCCGAGATCGAGCCCAGGTTCCAGACCCAACCTGCCTCCGAGGTCGATGATCGCATCAGCCTTCGTTATCCTCCTCATCCACGCATCCAGTGGGACGCAAGACCTTTCGAACCCCTTGTTTCCAGTGACATTGAAGCATGGCCACGCAATCGTATGTCTCTTATATCCGCAACACCGCTCCCGAGACCCACCATCGAGGACCCGAACTTTCACGAATGGATCCAGGACTTTGTCAGTGCGCTGTACGCCGACTCGTCGAAACCGTTGCCACAAGCACTTGATACCCTGCAGCACGGATTGTCAGATATTGTGAACGAGTGTCCGAGTTTGCGAGATCCGGACAGAGGCGGGAGAATGCTGTTAAAGCATTTGAGAGTAAGGATGTTGACGATGGACATGATCATAGAGCTGACGCAAGCTTATATGGATTGGCCTTTCAAAGCGCCAGGGACGGATCATAGTAGGTTCTTCAGGAACAGGAACTCGCAAAGTAGCAGAACGACGTAATGAGTCGCGATCTATGAATGTACGAATATCCTCTTTGCATCTCCTCGCCATCCAACTGGTCTCGGGAAACCCCCCGCCAGAGTCCTACCATTGGTATACGATTCCGTGAGCGCGTATTTCAAGCGATGGCCTTGCGGAAGGTTGGAGTCATGCGGACAACATGAGACTACATGCTTGAGTTAATTGGCAAATCTACTGTCAAATCGTGATGCCAACACTTTGCTTGGCTGGGACGGACATCGCTGTGAGCATCTCCGCAACGATACGTTTCTTACAAGGCTGGTATGTACGGATGACTTCGAGCAGACGTCGACATCAGTATAGTGCTGCCGACCACCAACCTTCCCTTGCCCCAATACTACCCCAATGCCAGAGAGGTTGTAGTCATGTCTTCGGCGAGCTGAGTGGCGGAAGAGAACAACTTCAGCCCAAGTCCCAATGCAAGCAATTGCCGAGCGCCTTCTTCAATAATGAGAGCACATGTGCCTACAGGGTCTAAACATGGAACAGTGGCTGCTCCGAGGGTGTGTGTCTGACAGCACCCGTGGCATAGTTCCGGTGCTTTGTTGCGGACATTATGAGTAGCTGCAGGATCGTGGAGAGATCAAGATCGCACAGCGTCCGGTCAGAGTCAGGAGCACAATATGCCTGCAACCTGCAGCACAACTCGGATGTTTGCCCTGATTCAGTCACACTGTCGCAAATGATCCCCATGTGCAAGCTACGTGATGGCGTGAAGAAAAGCAAAAAGTCTGCTGAAGGAACACGGTGCCCATGTGGTTCATTGAGCGTGCATGAGGATATAACGACTTCGACGAAGGTTAAAGCGCAGTAACGTTAGCAACCCAAGTAGGCTTAGCGTACTTCGAGCTCCGCCGATCACCCGCACTTTCCTCACTTCTTCACCACTGGTATCCTAGATCTCAGAAATTCAGTTGACACAACCACAAAAATGGAAGCCGCCTCCAACAAGAGGAAGGCTGAGCCAGATGACCGGGATAGGAATGGTGGAAACAAGAAGGTCAAGGTGAGTTTCTTCTTCTCGTACAACCACGAAGAATCTCGGGGTTACGATGTCTTGGCCTCGCAATCCCATTATCGTCGTGCATCCGAACGAGACTGACCCATGGTTCAGGGCAAAAACAAATGGGACACGCCCCGCAGAGGTGGTCAGGATCATCGGGTGATTCAACCTGGCGATACGGGCATATGGGCAACATGTGCCATGAAGAAGGAAGCAAAGTCCGTTTCTGATCTGCGTGATCTATTCCAGGAGGTCGGTAGACATACGCCCCTCCACCCAAATCTGACGTAACATATGCAGATCTAACCATGAATTAATCCATAGTACGCGACAAAGCTGTATGAGCCAGAGCAACTGAATGGCATAGCAGCGGAAGAGCCCTCGGACGCTGAGAGCGAGGACATCGAAGCCCAAATCAAGAAGGAGCTCGCCGATATGCGTAAGCCGTCTGCGAAGCCTCTGTTCACATCTGTCAAACTAGATACCCAATGCTGTAAGCAATGCTACCTGACTCTCTATGTTCAAACTGATCAAGCTAGTGATGTTCTTCAAGACCCGCTCGCCAGTAGAGCCCGTTGCTTTTGTCGAGAAGATCTGTCAGGAAGCAGCAGCAGGTATACAGCAGCCAAATTGTCGGTTTGTGAAGCGATTGACCCCGATAACTTCGTTTGAGAAAGCAAACTCGAAAGGCCTTGAAGCCGTTGCTAAACAAGTGCTCGCGCCTCACTTTCATGGTCCGGACTCGGCTGGGAAAAAGGTAAGCCACTCATAAGTTCTGATCCATTACGATCACGCACCGCAAGCGTAACGTTGTATCCTTGCCAGCTCGGTTACTGACAGAATCTCGTAGTTTGCCATCAGGCCATCTATTCGCAACAACAAAGAATTGACGCGCGATGAAGTAATCAAAAAAGTCGCAGCCGCCGTGGGTCCCAATCACAAGGTGGATCTCCAGAACTATGACTTGTTGATTCTGGTGGAAGTCTACAAGGTTCGATCACGCCTGGAGGATCTCCGATGTGTTTCCCATGTATACTAACGCGCGGCAGAATGTTGTTGGCATGAGCGTTGTGGGACATGACTTCGAAAAGCTGAAGCGGTTCAATCTCGAAGAACTCTACCAGGCATCACAGGTCAAGGATGTAGCTGCTCCAGCTCCGATACGCATTGCCGAAGATGCCTGAAGGAGGGGCTGACCTCGCCGATGCTGCGTAGGTCTCATGTCCTTGAAACCTACATACACGAGCATCCCGAACCTCATGACGTTCTATACAAAATGAACGCGAATTTCGGGTGGGGTTGTTATAAGATGGCAATGCATGATTGCACTACAGTTTGGGGAGCACAGCAGCTGCCAACTGCCGACCTGACACTTGATAGCGCCCCGCCACGGGTCGTCTCCAATCTGTCGGAATCGCATCAAGGCTGGGAGGCGCCCCAAATTGTCCGAGACCAGGCGAAGGAGTGACGACAAGGCGCCAGTGATGCAGGCCGGCGACAGGCTGGGCCTTTGGTAGAAAACGCGCGATCAGATTCGAAACAAACGAGGCACTCGCTTCGCTTAACCTGGTCTCTTTCCCTATACTGATCATCGACTTTCACCGTCTACGATCGAACTAGGTCCACGCGCTTCCTCACCGTTTCTTAGGTTTCATCGCCATGTGCCATCCGTGAGATGCGTCGTCGTGTCTCAGTTCCGACTTGTTGTTGTCCGTCAGCTAAGGTGCCCAGTGAGCACCATCAACAGCCGAACCTATTCGGACGAACTAGCTCAAAGCGGAGCTCACAAACGAACGCTGGTGCGTCCACTCCTACACATCTGACGCCTCTCGCGTACCTCTCCGCAAGAATGATGCGCCCTCTTCTATTGTTCGGCAATCAGCGCCGCGCTTGTTACAAGCCCCGTCTTTGCATACGCCTTGCTCTTCTCTAAGACGAACTGCTCAGGCGAGCACAGCCCCCATACACTTTGTGGCGTGGCCATCTGACGATCATATACCAGGATTGTCCAGATGGATTGAAGTGTATTGGCTATCATGCAGCAGTCCTCCGAAACGTCCCCCATGGTGCACACGCATCCATTACCTGAGGATAAATCGGCCATGCTCGGTCGATAACCTACTGCTTTTGACACGCTCAATCAGCTTGAGACAAACAAGCAGTGTAGAACCTCGTAATAACCTTCAGGTCGAAAAGAAATCAGGATGAAGGCATTCTTAACAAGCGGGCCGGCCCTAACATGCAGCTCCCAAGCACAAGCCTCTTCTGTCAGATCTCGCTAAATTCCCGCCCGTATTATAGTGCCTGCTATATTGGTACTCTTCATAATGCATCTTCCCCCACTTGATGTTGCAGTCTTCCCCGTCATCACAATGAGTCGAGGAGCCTACCGCAATCGACCAGCTCGTCCTTCCTCAGTCTCGTCATCTTCCTCTGCTTCCTCTACGTCATCTCGAGCATGCACTGTATCGCCTGACTTTCCAAGTATACAAAAGGTTATACGTGCGGTCTTCAGGTCCTCGAATATTACGGTACAACAAGTCGAACGACTACATGGCCGGCTACATCAAGTCTTCCTCACTAAGTTTGCAGACGGCAGCTTGCTGGTCTTGAAGTGCTCACCATCTTATAATGTCCGCCTTCTCCGGCACGAGAAGCATTTCCTCGAAACCGAAAGGACGACTTTGGAGACTCTGCACGAATACACGCAAATCCCGGTGCCGCAATTACTGAAGTACGACGCGCAAGGAGGTGCACTTGGTGTTCCGTACCTGATGACGAGTCACATAGCAGGCCGCAAAATGTCAGAAATGACTGCAAGCCTGACGACAAGCGAAAGACGGAGGATTGACCAGACCCTCGCCAGTTACGTTAGAGCGCTGACTGCGCTCTCAGCTACTCAGTTCGGCCAAACGCATCGCGTCTTCGCGAAGAAAGGATATAGCACCTGGAGGGAAGCCTTCCTAGCACTTCTGGAATCGATACTTCGAGATGCCGAGGACATACTCGTCACCGTTCCTTACGACAGCATACGTTACTACTTTGGCAAGCACGACCACTACTTAAATCAGGTCACGCAACCACGACTTGTCGCCATGCACGTTTGTGACCCTCAAAACGTGCTCATCCATGAGCACACGAAGCAGGTCTCTGGACTAGTGGGCTTCTCGAACGTTGTCTGGGGTGATCCACTGATGAGTGGTGGTATTGCTGATGGAAGCGATGCGTTTTTTGATGGCCTTGGGGAGTGTCCGATCAAGTCCGGCGGCGTTAAGGCAAGGCTACTGATGTGAGTCTTCCATGCCGCAATGGCATTCATATTGCTAACCACATCTTAGGTACGCGGCGTACAGAGCAATAGTCCTGATCGTCGCACACCACTACCGACCATACCAAGGAATCAACGAACTCGAGGCTCGTCGCACACTCTCACACGCGCTTAACGACCTCGCGCAGATGTGAGAAACCCACTGCTTCTCCAACTGTACTTGCAACGCATACGACATATACCCGGACTCGAAGTAGGCATGTTAGACGATTTCGTACGACACTGACCCACGATGCCGGGTTGCGTGTCGAACACGCATTTTGGCCTCGCCAAGGTGGTGTGAGCTTCGTTTCCTCATTTCAACAAGCTATCCATGCGTTCAGGTCACGCGTGTGCGAGATCTAATACACACAATGTAGCCGTTACATGGTGAGGCTTATAGGGCGCTCGGTAGTTTTCCTTCTTTGTATTTTGTCCTTGGCTGGGTCTAGCGAGCATCAACGGTGCATGCAAGATATATACATATATAAATCATCTTCATTTCTGATTCGTTGGGTGTTCTTTGGCAGGTGAGGTTTGGGGTTGGAACATGTCTAGAAACGAAGCATACTGCTTATCTTGCCTGTCCAACTGCGGGCCTTGTATTCTAGGAAGCATTTGGCGAATGTGCATAGGACTTCGCATATTTGCTGCAAGATGAAACCTCGGTGTCGGATCGATTCTGAGCATGGGCTGGCAAGGCTAGACGAAGGAGCATCACGGCTTACTTTTTTGCTATCAACATGACGATCTTCACTTCTACTACTTCAAGACTGGCTCTTCATGGTTCTCTCTACATACTAAAAAGGGAATGAGTTGTAACTCCTGCATGCCCATGCGCCTACATCCAAGCACAACAAACTATCACATATCACCGCAGCACCCTCCCAGTCCCGGATAAAATCTCTACGACACATGCCTCCAGCGCCTGCATGCACTCACGCTCACAGCCTCGACGCCACACCACATCTACCGAATCGCCCACAACACTAACATTCCAAATCCACCGCACTCGCTCACCACATACGTCAACACTTGCTGCATCATCGTTACAGCGGGCCGGAATGCATGCTATCTGCTCAACACATATCGCCTGATGACGTGGACGTGCAGGATGGGAAAGCGCACAATCGCGATCTGGAGTCTGGACTATTAAGGGCGCTGCGTGAGGCTGGCGGGCTAGTGAGGTCGAGATCTAGACTCTCGATACTGCACGTATAAACTCCTTTGGACTACCTGCGAAGTAGATCTTAACAAGATGAATTCGCAGCATACGCACACGATCCTTGACATACATTCTATGTATAAGGATGCCTTATTCCCATCCTTCACCATGATTGATGGAGATACCACCTACACCAACGCCCCATCTCCTCAATGCATGTCGTGAGACGCGAAAGTCAGCTTCGCCAACCCCTGCGACCGTTACCCGACTTAATGCTCCTTCCTCGCTCACCCTTGTTTCTGGAAACGAAGGAGCGCCCTGGGGCCAATCGCTACATTTACACTAGGATGGATTGGGTAAGGTTTAGCGAGAGTATAACGGTCCACCAACGCTTCGTGTTGAGTGGGCCGGTCGGGTTTGCAAGAAGAGCGCATGGTGCGCTGGGATCATTTGGGCGTTGCTATGGCTGGATTGGCGAGGCTGGTAAGGTGGGATGGCAAATTCTTCAGGATGAAAGTGGGGTGCGAGAAAGGGACGGTGCGAAGGGAGGACTAGGGAAGGAAGGGAGTGGTGATTCATTGATGCTTCTTACTTGCATGAATTTATTGAAGCTTAACGTGCTTTACAAGCGAGTCGTCAATACAAGCGAGTCATCAGCCCCACCAACTTTGCGCACCGCTTTGAGCGTACAACTCAACCACAACGTAGGGCAGTATATTGATGTCAATACAATAGATTAAGCAGTATCTACAGTATCCTTTTTACACGTACGTAAGTCGTGCCCAGGCTCTCTGCACCTGCTGCAGCGCGCTAGAGCCTGGCAACTGAGACCTAATCGCTCTCCTTCTTGACGCTCTTCACGAGCAATCTGCTGGTCAGCCTCCTTTTGAGCAAGTATATCCTCTCCCTCTCCCTTTGTTAAGGTCCCTTGCTTCTGTAGCCGCTTCTTTTTGCGCTGCCTACGCTTTGTTGCTGCCTCGTTAGCTCTCTCAAGGCTGGTAATCCGATCGCGCATTAGCTCAGCGGAGAGCATCACTACCTCAGGCCCCTTCTTTAGCTGGTCAATCGCTTCAATAATCGAAGCTGGCGACGAGCTCTTGTGCTTTCGAACGCGCTCACGTATCAACGTTGATTGAGCCTCAAGCTCACGTACGTTGCTCGGCGTACGAGCCTCCCAGACAGCCTCCGGCAGAGCAGCTGGAGTAGGCGTACGCAGCTGCACGTCCAGCTTTGACAGAACAGCGTCTGGCTGGAGAGGGACAAGGCCTGCGCCTCGAAAGGCTGAGCAGATATTGGCTGTCGTGAACGCGCGATCAAAGGCTACTTTAAAGGCTGGCAGGAATTCAAGCTTCGTGATGTGGTTGATGTGGTGGCGGATGAGAGCCTCAATCTCACGGCTGTACGCACGCTTCAACGGCGAGAAGCAGCCAACGTCAAGAGGCTGCAGCAGGTGAGATGAATGAGGCGGCATGCAGAGTGTATAGATACTGTGCTCCTTGCAAAGCTCTTCAAATCCAAGAGAGTGGTGGCTCTCATGGCCATCAAGGATGAGCAGCCTACGCGCCCCAACCACCTTGCCCTCTGTATGCTTGATGAAGTGCTTCAGCCACTCAACTCCTATCTCGTTGGTCGTCCAGCCATTATCGCTTACTGCGATTGCCCAGTCGCGTGGGATATCCTTCTCCTCGTACCAGGCAGATAGGTGATACTGGCCAGCAAAGATGAGGAATGGTGGGATAGCCCAGCCACCAGCGTTGATTCCTTGGATTACTGTCGTCCATTCGCGATTACCAGGCTGAACAGCCTTTGGCCTTCCTCTTCTCTCTGACCCTGTCACAACGAGCTGAGTCGTGATTTTGCCCATCATAAAGCCAGCCTCGTCAAAGTTGTAGACGTCCTCATCACAGATGCCGTACTTGGCCTTTGTCCGCTCTACGAGCTCAAACCAGCTTCTAATCAATATAGGATCTTCACATAGAGCTCTCTGCCTATCGTATGCTTAGTTGAAACGCGTTGTAAGACTGTCTGTACGCTTGACGAAGTTGCGCGGCCAGTGGACGCCGATGCGACCTGCACTGCGCGCAGCAAGCAGCTTATCAGCCATATCACGTACAGCTGCTTATGTAGGCGCAAATCCACGAGAATCCAGATCTAGTATATAACGTATGATAACCCCCTCCTCTAGCTGGGTAAGCTTCTTTGAGTTGGGCTGGCAATCGCGTCGGGCAGGCTTCCCAACGCGTCGGTCGCGCATTGTCATACAAGGGACATTGTAGGTTAAAGCAGCGCAGTTTTCGGACTGAATTTGCTTTGCTTCAATAGAATTGATAGCAAGCTGGATATCAGCTTCATTTGAAGGTACTTGAGGAGTGTAACGTTGAGGCATTGTACAAAGACATGAAGTGGTTGCACAAAGTTGGTGGGGCTGACGACTCGCTTGTATTGACGACTCGCTTGTATTGACGACTCGCTTGTATTGACGACTCGCTTGTATTGACGACTCGCTTGTAAAGCACGTTACGGCAAATAGAGATGTTCTGATCCTCCTTTGTTCCCTTCTTGAGAAATATCTCGCGAATAAAATTTTATCTTTCAGGCTTTATGCTAACTCCGGAAACATGCAAGTGGTGGTACCCATTAGGGGCATTCTCTCGCGATGCCAACAACGCGACTGACCACGCCCCCGAAGGACACGAATGACGGATGTAACATACCCGTTCTTTACATCACTCTCAAAGCTTGAGGCTAGAAAACAGTAGACTTGCGCGTATCCACCCGAGAAACTTGCTCTTCACTAGTCTCGGGCCACACTGCGATATTACGTGCATGACTATCGCAAGGGGAAGCGATGCTCTATCGGAGGGCTGTATGCATGCGTCTGCTGGAGTCTTGAATATTGGAAAGTAGTGCGCGGAAACGAGAAGGGAGCGGTATGTTGCAGGAACTGACATCCATGAAGGGGTGGAGATATGTGATCATTTCATGAAAGGAGAAGGGTAGCAAGGTGTATTAGCACGAACCACCTTCATAGAGCGCGACTTCGTGTTGTTCTGTGCAATGAATCGAGGTCGTGAGATATTGCTAACGCAATCGTTGACATATCCCCACGTACGCACACTGATGCTGGAAACCGCCAGATCTGAGACTATGCTGCCAGCACATGACCATGACTCTGCACTTCTTTCATAGAGATTCGGATTAGACTCAATAGGGCATCATCTAGCATGTCCAAGCATTTGGTGCCCATCTGAGGGTTCCGCGCATGCTCTGCTAGTTGGGCGTAATCTACGGAGAATAACTCCGACCGTTCAAGGGAAAGCGAAGTGCATGCATGTACAATGCAGCTTCGAGTCTAGAAGGCGTCTTCCGAACCGATCTCAGCTGGTAGGCATAGTCATAGTCAGCTTACACTTCGCCCTGCTAAGGTATTACCGAAACGGACTCGGAGGCAGTGAATCTGAAAATCAGATCCACCGCGGAATATACTGGATAGCTCATGTGGATTGCTTACTTGGTTGCGTGGTTGCTAGCACTCATTCAACTTGGTGTGAAGTCTGAGTTCTCGAGTAAGCTCAAGACACGTCGCTTGACCAAGCTATACGTAAAGTACCTACATATCAACCTACAGAACTTACAATGCATTAGAATGCATCGGCTACCCCGAGAATCCTGCTCTAGCCATCTTCTTCCCTCTCTGATCCTTTCGATTATGATTGGCTCGCGAAGCCTTGTTCGCATCCTTTTGCTGCCGTGCGACTTGGGTGGCCTTGTCATCGACAGGACCCGCAACATTTCCACCACCGCGGCCACCTCGTCCACGACCCCTTCCCCTACCACGTCCACGATTGCCGCGTCGACCGCCTTGCCCATCGCCGCTGGCTTGCCCGCTTTCGTCACCAGATCCTGCAGGACTGTTTCGCCATGATGTTGGCGCAAGCTCGCGTTGCTGGCCAGCGAATGTGGAGAACTTAGCCTCGAGACGTCTTAGTCTCTTGGGATCTCGTGCTATCATGATGCTCCATCCTTCGATCGTTTCGTCCGTCATGCCAGTTTCACTCTTTAGTGCCGTGCGTGCCTTGCCTCGCCTTGTTTCGGCGTCGCGACCGAACAGCTCAGGTGTCATCGTGTAGGCACGAAATAATGCTTCTTCGTTCTTGTCGCGTAGATCGGCGTTTGCCTCGTCTGGTCCCGGCGTGGCAGTGTCAACTGATGCACCAACATCTTCGATGTCATATGTGTCGTCTCGTTCGTCGTCGTCCGAGTCAAATGCTGCGAGCGCAGCCAATATCGATGATTTTGCTGGTGCTTTGCTGCGATCTGATAATATTTTGTCTGCGGTTAGCTCTTTGCCTCGCCGACCAATGTGCAGTCGAGAAGCATCGACGGCGAGTTTGTCAAACTCATCATCATCGAATACGTTGCGACGCTCAGGTAGATGCTGACTTGATCGGGGTGGAAGGTGAGACTGAGGCGTTGCTGTGGAAGTTGGCCTAGATGTTGTTAGTATGGAGAACGTTTTGGTAGATCAATATCACTGAGCGAGGGATCGACTTACAATTGCTCGCTGCGATCAGCGTTGGTGAGATGAGGCGGCAAAGAATCTTCCAACAAATGTGCGGTGACTTGTTCGATGTCATCATTGTACTCGTCCAATAGCTTGACAATAAAGCCTGCTCCGAGGTCTGGAAACAGATCCTGAATCTGGGTGATGATGCTCATGCGGTGCACATGTACCTCTCCAGTGAAAGCGCCATGACCATATTCTTCATCTTTGCTCTTGCTTTTTCCCTTATCCACCTTTCGCCGAACCAATCTCTTTGGTCGCGCGACACTAGGCTGACGGAAGGCGCTCAGCAAAGCCGCGGTGTTCTTGACACGCGCTGCTTCTGGTGCTATCGCTTTATCTCGGATCTTCTCCAAGAGCGGTGTATTTGTCACTAAGTCTGCAACAAGAGTCTGCATTCCAGGCTCTTTCTTCTGCTCTTGCTCTTCGCTGGACTTCAAGCTGTACAGGTGATCGGACAGTAGCGAGTAATTTGGCTTTGGGCCCTCCAAAATCGATATCAGGCCCAAGTATGCCGTTGTTACCAGCTTCTTCTGCATCGAAGATGGCACCAGAGGGTATGCCGCAGATAGAGCATCCAGAAAATCGGAGCCTGTTAGCATGAATATGCTGGCTTCTGGTGAGACTCGTAACAGTGGAGCCACCTTATTGAGCGTGCCCTCTGCTTCTTCTGGTCGTTTCGATTCGAGGTTCCGGATCAATGATGTCTTTGCGGTTTGTAGTGATTTCTCTATCGCTTGCCCCTTGCGTACCCATAGCTTCTGTAACAATGCGCGGAACTGCTCACTCTTTGGGAAGACATTGGAGAAATCGGCCAGTGCTGACCAGCTGAGAAGAGAAGATTGGACGTCATCTCTCGCTGACAGCCTGTGAAGCAAGTAGAAGCTTCGCTTTCGTAGAAGTTGAACTTTAGCAGCGATGCTGTCGTCATGCGCTAATTCATGAAAGAAGGAGAGAAGAAATGGCGTTATGGTATCAGTCCCTGCTATTTCTGATGACAACTTTGGGTCGTCGAGTCGTAAGTATAGATCGGCCAGAGACGTCCAGGAATCGAGATATAGTTGCCACTCATCAGACCGAATGCTTTGCCGAACTTTGCTGTCTGGGAATGGCGCGAAGTGGGGGAGAGACATTGTCGTGGGCGATTAAGGCAGAGTGATGGCGAAAGAGTTTACGCTTTCTGTGCTGCCAGCAGTCTTTAGAAGCGCACTCCAACAAGTGAGTATTTCACCTGCTCGTCATGGAGTCATGATGGCTCATGGCAGGCGCGAGCCTCAATACGGCCTTGACCGAGTTGAGTTTAGCGCTGCCAAGAGTTCAGTTCAGCACACGATGAATTTTGGCGTCGTGATGCGGAGATCTTCAACGACACGAACGCCGTCGCACGCAACACCACAACAGTCATCACATTACCGTGATCCAGGATCCAGGTCGTGACTGAACTCTGTTCATACCGCCAATACCACATTCCGCACCACCAACCTACCCTACAGACAAGATGTCTTACAACAAGCCTGAGAAGGACTTCGGCGAGGGCCCCAAGATCCACAAGATCCGTATCACCCTCACCTCTCGCAACGTCAAGTCGCTCGAGAAGGTGTGCCAGGAGCTCATCGACCGTGCCAAGAACAAGGAGCTCCGTGTCAAGGGCCCCGTCCGCCTGCCCACCAAGCACTTGAAGGTCACCACCCGTAAGACACCTAACGGTGAGGGTTCCAAGACCTGGGATACTTTTGAGATGCGTATCCACAAGCGTAAGTACATACTTTTGGAGATATCTTTAGCTCCGACTAATAAATGTTTGCAGGTCTCATCGATCTCCACGCTCCCACCGAGGTTGTCAAGCAGATCATCATCAACATCGAGGCCGGTGTTGAGGTCGAGGTCACCATCGCCGCATAAGGGCTTGTTGAAGGAAGGGACAAGGGAGGAGTGTCAGGATCTGAACAGAGTAGTGGTTATGACCAGCTCATAGAGCTAGGAATGTACGACAATGAAATGATTCAAGACCGACAAAAATGCACAAGACGCGGTGGTGGCCATGTGCTTATGGGCGACATCCGAGGGATTTCTGCCAAGCTCGATGGTGCGCCTGATACCTCGGACACGCGATCGGACCTTAGAATGTCGTTGACAGACACATGATTTTGGTCCAGCGCACTTCCCAAATCAAGTTGGCAGCGCATTGTCCAGCACCTCGATATTCGTAGCCCCCATGACCGCCTTCATCGCCTCATCTGCAAACTCCACCGCCTCCCTAGAATAATGCTTCGTCCCCGAAATCTCTACCGCCTTGCCATACAACACCTCGCCCACACTTCCATCCTCACAGCCTCTCCCCTCAACGACCACACCTGTCCCATCATCTCTCACCCCGACCAACATCCCCACCGTTTTTGCAATCTTCTCCACCGGCGTTAAATAGCTCTCCGGGAAATTCTTCCACGCGGCACTACTTAACAAATTCGTCTTAACCACACCCGGACAAATCGCGTTCACGCGGATACCAGACTTGTGATAATACCACGGGGCAATACTACGCATGAAGCCCACGACTGCATGCTTGGTCGCTGTGTATATCGGGCTGTAGTACGACGGATACAACCCGCCGCACGAGGCTGTTATGCAGATTGATTTATCTGCGGCGGAGGGGAAGAGGCGCATGTAGTGTGCTGCGAGGTATGTTGTCATGATTACGCTTTTGAGGTTGATGTCGATGAGTGCGTGCATGCCTTTTACGGGGAGCACTGGGTCGTCTGTCCCTGAAGTGTTTGATTTTGGGAGGTAGAAGTTTGCGCGCTCGGCGATGCTGGCATTGGCGAAGACGAAGTCGATGCGGTGGTGGCTGGTGAAAATGGTCTTGAAAATGGAGGCTAGGAGGGACTCGTCGGTGACATTACAGGCGTGGGAGGTTGCATTCAAGGAGGAAGCGATGGATGGGCCGGAGGGGTTGAGGTCGAGGATGTGGATGGTCCAGTCTGCTCGTTGGGAGAGGGATGTTGCTACGGCGAGACCCATGCCGGATGCTGTGGTGTTGGTTAGCATCAATTTTGTGGCTATGAAAGAAGTAGGAGAGGCGTTGCGTTTCGTTTGTGCGAAAGGTAGCTCAAATTGTGGATGAGAAGAGTCGCGAAACAGTATACGAGACGTCCATGCACTGGGAATCATAGTATATGTGCTACAACGAAACATAATCGGGTCACTTCAAACGCACAGCCTGACGACACAAGGGATGCCGTGAACGAAACCGAAAGAACTGAACGATGATTGGGTCTTTTCCTGATTATACTCGGGATGAAAGGCAGCATTCATGCTACTTCTCCTCAATATCAAGGGAATAAGAAGAGGAGAGCCTACGTACCCCACCCGTTATGACAGCAACCTTCTTTGGCTCCATGATCCAGACCGTCGAAGTCGCAGGGATGTCGTGTTGTGCTTGTCAAATATGGCCGTGGATAGTCCCAGTCTGCTGCTGACGGGAAGGCTGTAATCGGAGTTCTGCGGCAGTATACCACGAACAAGTGCGCTCACGCTCATGGAACAAATATAAATGAACTCAGTCTGGTTCGAAGTCCCGTTGTATATATTTTAGGAAAAGCTTCTCCCTCTGAACTCCTCCGCGTTGTGCCGGAAAAGCTGATCCGCCATACCCTATTCGCGGTTTGTGATGTGGAGAGCTCGATCCACTAAGATTCCAAGGTCTTCTCCCCAAATTCTGATGGGTGTGGGATGTTTACTGGATTGACCATGTTCTACTATACGGCACGTGGTTCTCCAAGATGGTTGTGTATCACCTAGGCAAGATCTTGGGACCTGTCTCCATAAGTCGTCTCGAGGTACAAGACCTGAGTGATGGCCCTGACGTTGGGAATGCGATGGGACTGTTGATCATGCATTTTCACGCTGATGAAAAGTTGTTGTGTCTTTGTGGTCAGACTAAAGACCACCGGTTGGCAGTCGAGCGGGTCGGAAGTTGCAGAATTGCGGCAATATAACCTCGATGCAACCTGCAACAAGAATGATAGCACATGCTTAAGAGTTGAGAAACGTGACCTAGCCAGATCGACGTGTCCGACTTCGATATTTGGTCTTGGGAAGTTCAAAATGACTGATGCATTGACGAAGCAGTTTGGATCAAATGCGATACGGCTTTCTTCGGCGCTCGGATCGACTATCGACGACAGCGCGTGCATTACAGGCTCGTAAGTCGATCGATGACAAGACGTTGCCAGCAGGTGGTCTTCGCATTATTCAAAGTATCCTCGAGTGCTCCCAACGTGCATTTCGAGAGCCAAGGTATGTAGCGTCCAATGTATTTACCTTCGCCCCACAAGCTTAAAGCAGGAGAGAAGGGGGTAAGGGGAGGCAGATGTCTTTCTTAGCTCCTTTTTCCCCTCCAGACATCCTCAATGTTTGAAGAACGCAGAGTGAATAAAGGGCTGATTCAGTTTATGGAGCAGGAACGAAGACGCGCACGCGCCGAATGAAAACCCAGCCAGAAACTGGATGACTAAGGCGGGCTACGTCCGAAAAGGGAAGGCGCAGAATAGGCGAAGAAACAGCGAATTGGGCATGGTGGATTGATGATGATAGTGGGGCAGGGGTTTGAAGCCGGGGCTGGTTTTGTTGTCTGTGTGCTCTTAAGTGTGACTCTTTGCCAAACCAAGGACCAGCAGCAAAGGAAGGTGAGTTCTTTGGTTCACGAATAACAGATCCGTGGGGGGTGAAAGCTCACTGCGTGCCAGCCTTGCCCCATATAAAGTCTACGCCCCCGCGCATCCCTCGATCACGAAACCTTGCACCACGCAAACGCGCACTATTCAACTTCCCGGAATTCGAGCCCGACCGAAGCACACGGCGCTACAAACTTAACAAGCTCAACACCAACTTTGCAAGAGCATTCAACAGCCCGCAAAACATACCAGACCTCGACATACGACTACGAGCGGCGGCTTCCTCGAAACTTCTCACATCCGAACCGAACACCCACACACTTAAGATCACAGCATGTCTTCAGCAGGTGGACGCGGCCGCGGCGGCAAGTTCAACAAGGTCAAGCGCGGAGGCGGAAAGAAATTCTCTCGAGACTTACAACCGCTCAACGCAGATGGCGAGGTCGTTGGCATGTGGGGTGTAAGTGCTACACCATGTATAGATTCATGGTCAAGGCTAACATAGATATGCAGGAGCAACCCAACAAAGTCGAGGAAGAGTCAGAAGAAGAAGAATCTTCCGAAGAAGAGTCGAGCGACGACGACGATGACAAGCCCGACCAGGCGGAGATGACCCGCGAGCAGCGCCGCGAAGCAGCCAAGGCTCGCAAGCAAGCTGCGATAGCGAAGAAGACACAGAAAGTCGCAGAGCCCGGCGACCTGCCTACCGACTCGGAGGAAGAGAGCGACGACGACATGCCGGCAAATCCCAACCACACGGCGAAAGCCCGCTCGCAGGCTGCGAAGGCGCCGGCGGCTGTTGAAGCTGAGCCCGCCGCTGTGGCTGGAAAAGGGAAGGGCAAGCAGCAGGATCTCTCCCAGCTGTCTCGTCGCGAGCGCGAGGCTGTCCAGGCACAACAGGCAAAGGAACGCTATGAGAAGCTACACGCAGAGGGCAAGACGGAACAGGCTCGCGCAGACCTGGAGCGCCTACGACTGGTCAAGGAGCGTCGTGAGGCGGAGGCTGCACGCAAGAAGGCAGAAGCTGAAGAGCGTGCAGAGTTGGAGAAGGAGAAGGCAGAGCTCATGGAGCGCGAGAAGCGGAGGCGGGAGCAGGCTCTGGGCAAGAAGGAGCGGCTGGCAAAGGGTGGAAAGAAGAAGGCCTAAACTGTAGATGTTGGTGCTTCGTTTTGCATAGCTTGCGTATGGACAATCTGCTATGGTAGGGCGCATTGGGACAGTCCTGAGGGCAGCAGATGGCTTTGCAGGCTTCGTGCGGCCTGCAGGATTCCAAGAGGACTTCAAATCAAATCACGAAATATGATGCCCAATGATTTCTCTCAATCCGTAGACTTCCAAGCTCTACGCCCTCCTGTGTGAGCCATAGTAAGTTATCATGCACGCCCTACAATACTGACATGTACAAGTGTAGGCACCACCTTCATGTGCTCTTGAATGTTCTCTGCATGATACGAGCCCGCAAGTTGTGCCTTCAGCCCTTCCGCGCAGCTACGGCCGCACCCCGCCTCGCTTGAGACGCGACTTCGCGAACTCCGTCATCAATTGCTTCTCTACATAAACACCGCCATGGCGCCATTGAAGCTTGCCACCCTGGCAAGCACTCGCTTTGCGTTCGATATCGGCATTCGCGAACATGGCTGAGCCCATACCTGTTGATGAGCAGTCGAATTATGAAACGTTCCGTGACTGTCTTAGCGAACCCGTGCTTAAAGCTCTCGCAATACCACAGGTGAAGCAGATGCCCAAGGAAAAGCGGCACGCGAAGAAGAACTCCAAGGACAAGAGGGGAAAGTATGATGAAATCAAGGCAGACGTCGCTACTGTCCCAAATGGAGACGCGCAGGCATCAGACGCGGAGGATCTAGGGGAGTTCATTAAAGTACGCCAGCCTTCATGGCACCTCAATTATCGACTAACATTGACAGTACCTAAGCAGTGTCATGTTTCCCTGCCTGCCAGCCGAGCTACGCGTTCTATCATACACGAAATACAGAGATTCGACCTCTCTCCAAGACACCTACTCCACACCACTTTCCGCAAGCACGTACACCCGTCTCTTAGGCCTCATCTCGCCAGACGCAATTGATAGCCTCGAAAGTTACGGCCTTCTGCCACCATCGAGCGACACGAACGACCAGCGAAATTTCCTCCTACCCGTTCTCAACACATACGCGAGTAGTGCCACCGCGCCGCCGCCCATGTGGAGCACCACGCGAACCACTGAGTGCGAGCTATGCCAGCGAGACTGGGTACCCTTGACATACCACCACCTTATCCCGAGGTCGACGCACGATCGCGTGTTGAAGCGTGGATGGCATGCAGAGGAGAAGCTTAACAGTGTTGCGTGGCTGTGTAGGGCTTGTCATAGCTTTGTACATCGGCTTGCGAACAATGAGGAGCTGGCAAAGAGCTACTATACCGTGGAGCTGATCGGGGAGGGAGGAGTGGAGAGAGATTCGGACAAGCGAGCAGAAGTGGAGGGTTGGGTGAAATGGGTTGGAGGTGTGAGATGGAAGAGCAGGTAGACAGGCTGCTTGCGTCTCATTCACTCTGAGCAAACGAAAAGCGCTTCTGGAAGCCTCCGGCCGCATTGATGAGACAAAAGATCGCGAGCGGTGAAAACACAAGAAAGGGCAGGCAACGACTTTGCTCGCCTAGCTATAACAGCTCCTGCTACGCAAGAACCTAACCACTTGCAACTTTGAAGCACTCCCAACACGATCCAGCGTTTTCTCTGCCATCGTCTACACTTCTGTATTCGCAAACATGTGCGAGGACGGCAGCAAAGACAACGCGCCTCACCCCACCGAGGTGCAGAAGCCCGCTGAGCCCACCCCGACGATCAACCCGTGGTTGACGGCATCTCTAAGGCCAGGCCAGGCCAGATCTACAAACCGCGGATGGTAGCAGTCAGTCGGCCCACTCAGGCCATCCGGCTGGTCAGCCAGATCAGCCGCTCTTCCCTTCGCTGTTGAGCGCGGGCCCATCTGCAGCGATGCCGACCCATACCTCCTCGACTTCGACATACAAGTCTTCCGGACTATTTGGTGGAGTGGTTCAGCCTCCTACCCAACAGCGTCCATCGCCTGAAATCAAGTTCGGTACCGCCCCTCCTCCGCAATTCGGACTGAAGACTGGTCATGGTCCTCATGGGACGGCCACAGGCGAGACGTTGAAGGGCCTATTGCCAGCTCATGTGGGTGCTCTGGCCGACGGAGGCTACATGAAAGGCTCGATCTTTGACATGTCTTCGCCTGCCGATGAGACTCAAGGATCTCGGGTTCATGACATCAGTGCTCGCATGAAGATGGTTTATCCCTTCAAGCCAGTCCGCATCACGGAGACCCAGACAGTCAAGTAAGTGGAAAGTTGTATCATAGATCGTGCGAAGACACTGACACTGCAATAGTCTCGTTAATTCCTTCGTCTTAGACAAGGTTGGAAAGGCCGAGCACCGACGAACTCTTGCAGTACACGAGAACCTTGTCTCCGACCGCTCTTGGAGCCTCAAGGTCAAACTGGTCACCATGCCTGTTGAGAACAACCACAAGATCGTGTTGTTCGAGGATGCAGATCCGAAGGCGTTCGCACTGTATGTTCAGTACCTCTGCACCAGCCACGTCCCCAGCAAGCCAACAATCGGAGTCGATATCACAGAGCATACGTCCCTTTGCAACCTCTGCATACTTGCCAACGACCTCGACGATACCGATGCCCAGAACGCCGCGTGCGATGCCATTTACGCCAAGTCCACAGAAATCGTAGAGAACACCTACGATGCCCTACCGCACTGCGAACACATCAACCTCATCTACAAGAGAACTTCAGGACCCTGTGAGGCTCGTCGCTTGCTGGTCGACCTTTACACCCTCAAGGCCAACGGTGAGTAGTTGCGCAAACACAAGGACCACGTTCCAGAGCAGTTCGTGAGCGACCTCGCGCTGAGCTTGATGGAGTGCCGCTCTATCATGACAGGCAAGTTCTTCAAGCCGAAGGAACATTATCACAAGGTGTCGCGGCCCGAGCAGATGTTCGAGGCGTAAGAGGGGGCGGTGGCGTTGCAGCAAGAGGCACGGCAGGGGCTGATGTGATATGGGTTTGGCGCGTGCGGACATTTTGACATTCATTGTTCACAAGCACTTTGGCATGGTGGCATTCGATGATCTAGCCAAGGCGTCCAGTCGAATCGATCGACTTTCAGCCTGATGAGATCTGGCGCAGGGCGTTCACAAGGGGTGGCGCAGATACGAGTGTATGTCTTGGTTATGGGGCCAAAACGTAGGGTCGCCCTTCCACACTACACTTGTCTATCAAATGGATGCGCTTCGTTCACGCTGACCACCACTGAAGTATAGCTGCTGACAGTTGCTGAGGTTCTGTTTACCCGGTTGTTGGGTGAGATTGGAGACATGGTGCACGCCCCAATATCGTGGCGCGTTTCGACCTCGCCGACTGGTGCTCTTAATCGAAGGGTTTCGATTACTGGATTTATTGGAAGTGATTGCTGCGTGAGTTTTAACTTGACGTGTCCGTACCACTGAGCTCGTTTCTTGTTGTCGTTTCTTCTTGCTTGTCATACTCATTTCTTCTGCCACGTCCTGACATACACACAAGCGTCAGCGTACATATCCACCTCATCCGCAAATCCGCGCGCCCTCCGCTCTCTCCTCCCAATCTCTTTCACTCGAACTTTGACCACATGTGACCTACCCTGCAAACAGTGCGTTTGCTCGACGACCTGTCCCATCTCATCCGCTTCACACACGTATATAGCAGCCTCCTTTGCCCAGGCCTTCTCCCACGCCCCTCCGAAGTTATATCCTTCTCAGCCACCCACTTGAACTCTCAGACTCACTGTCCGCGACATCGTCCACATCCACGACCATGGCCGACAACACTTCTCACCCCTGCCCCAACCATCTCATCCACCAACACACTTTCCCCGAACTCGGCATCGGCACTGGTGGTGGCTCAAATCAGCAACCATACTTCCGCGCGATGGTGTTTTTCAACAAGAAACCAGGGTTGACGGACGGGTTCTTCCACGAGTATGTTCCGCGGCATGTATGGACTGCTTGTGAGATACATGCTGAAAAGTTTCAGGCATTGGAAGAGCGTGCATGCGGATTTGACGATGCAGGTTGATGATGTGGGCGTGGAGTTGGTGAGGTATGTGCAGGTAAGTACGATGTCTTGTATTTGATTTAGTTGCAGTGAGTGAGGTGGTGGGGAGGTGTTGCTTGTGGAGGTTGTGCTTGGCCTGTGTGGGCGGGGTGGAGCGTGGCTTCTGGAGTCAGGTCGCAGGACACATTGGAGACGAAGATCTGACGGGAGGTAGTTCCATCAAGAGCGTAAAGACATCGAGGCGATGGCGCCGCTGCTTGAAGCCAGTGGTGGTACTATGAGCATTGCGCTGTATGATGGAGCCGCTGAGTTTCATGCGAGGAGTGCGGAGGCATTTGTGAGGTTTGTGAAGAATGTCTATGGCAGCAGTCATCTCGTTGGTAAGTTACTCATTGCTGCCGCAATGGCTTATGTCGGTAGTCCTGTGCTGAAGTGCTCCAGGCTGCGGCACGCGATTCGTCGACCTGGTGAAGGGCTACCACGTCATGGTCGGATATGACAACTTGATCTATGGGGCTGGCATCCCGGGCATGGGAAAGGATGGCATCATGCCTGGAGATTCAAGGCTGAATTACAAGAAGGTGGATACTGAGGGCAAGGGCGAGAAGGGCTGCGAAAGGACGGACAGTGGCACTGAAGAGGTGTCCAGGACTGCATAAACTCGCTGCAGTGTCGCCAGCGTGGCGTTGGGCAGATTGCTTCTGCAAAGCCTGCGATAATCCTCAGGAGAGGAAGTCGTGGAGTTGATGTTTCGGCAATCTGGCATAATTGTCTTATTGGGAGGCTATGGACCCGGAGCACTTAAAAACCATGGAAGGTCAAGAGTGATAGCGTGGTGGTCAATACTTGGCTCGTAATCAAAGCTTAGAGAACTGACCTTGACCATCATCCTCAGCGGAGAAGACGGCACTGACAGATATGAGGGAAAATGATAGATTTCGCTTCTGTGTTGCCTTGGGTGAAGGGGACGAGCTTCACAATGACCGCCGACGAAGAGTCAAGATAGTGAAAAGGAAGAACATGGAGGCAAGATCCAGGACTGCGCGTAGACTTGGCAGATAGCAAATCGTAGCATGGTTTGATCTGTGAAAACATCGAATTGAGACGGACCTGCGTCTTATATCCGTCGACTTAATGCTGTGGAAGAAATAGGCTACCGTAGATCTTGGTCGTTTACCACTTCTGATGCGTCAGATCTGTTTGGAAATCGGGCGGTGACTGTGACTACTTGCGGCGCCATCCGCCCGCCGCTTCGTTTTACTCCCTCTACTGCACGCCCGTCGCCACTTGGCCAGACTCTTGCCCACCCCTTTCTCGCAGTTTCTTACAGTACCGCTCAGTGCCACGTAACCTCGAGGTGTCCATGGTCTTCGTTCACCCAATAGTCATGGCAGCCATAACATCGTGAAGGAAGTCATGATGATAATCCTCCGGCTTAAGGCCGTGAAGCCAACCGTCATGGCCAACCAGCATATGGCAATCAGTGAGGAAATCTCGGAGCGGATCTCCTGGTAGGGTGCCATCGTACACAAGCTTGACAGGCCCTCCGGTGGGGTAATATGCCGCCTCGTTCTTCCGGATTGTTTTACAATGATCCATAAAGGCTTTGACGACACCTGTCTTGCCTTGAAGATCCTGCAGCTTCTCGCAGAGGACGTAAAGCTTAGCCAGGTCTGTGTACTCCCCTATGACCAGTTCGTCCACTACGGCTTTCAGAGCTTCACCTGACAGTTCGTTGATATTGCCTGGGAGTGATTGGGCTGCCGGAATGTATCCTGTATAAAGGAGCTGCAAGTACAAGGTAAACACGGCTGGCTCGTCGTCAGGCAGCTTGACAACGCGTTCATCGCCTTCAAGCCATTTCATGTCGCTGTCTCCGTCGTCGCCGTAGCCCTTGAGCGCTTTATCAAAGAAAAGTGACCGAGCCGTGAGCAGCTCTTGGTGTACGAAGAACGATCTGACGTGTTCGTCCATATCAACGACTACTTGAACGACCGATCCAGATTAAAAACTATACATTTATTCGTCAGATCTTGAAATGCTTATGATGATGCAACCTGTCTCACCCAAGAGCTTTCTCCTGGCTGATAAAGATACTTGACGCCGTGTTGGCTGCCATTGCTAAGCTCAGCTCCTGGGTTATGACGGGCTTCAGGAAGCGCAACGAGAGTGCCAACTGCAAAGAACGATACCGTCAAAACTTTAAGTGCATTCTCTGAGTCTTGAGGCGCTGCAAGAGAAGATCACAAAGCAGAGGGTCGCGTATGAAATGCAGGGGTAAGTACCGTAAGAAGAGTGCTGTGAGGCTCCAAATCTAGGCGGACCCATTAGCCTCACTAAGCTCTTAGCTCGACACGTGATTTGTCTCGCGTTGCTGCAGCAGGAACGCCATATGCAGTACGCGATGAACGCTCCTTCTGCGAGGGACATACACGAGCTTTGTCGATACATGCGGTCATGTAAGCAAAACATGGAGTATCGTCACGTTCAAAGCTTGGATGCGCAAAGAAGATTCGCGAAGCATGTTTCATTTCGATCAAGATTGAAGCCATGGCCCCGGTACATTAGATCCAGCTAGATCTGAGCGCGCTGCTCGTGACTGTGAATGCGCTGGGCATGAAAACATCCGGATTACCCAATCGTGGTCTCAACGCCGATTAAACCCTCTGCGCCCGCCTACCCAATACACCATGGTATTACCAAAGTATGGTCGCCCTGCATTGCTGAGCCCTTCCGCGGCGCCAGTGTAGATATGTCTAGCCTTGCTTTGCATGCGGGGAGAGCTTGTGTACTGTTGTGATGTAGGATGGGTTCCTAATTTCACTTAGCAGCTTCTTCAGCCTCCCTCAAAGCCTCTTCTTCGTCTTCATCAATATCAAGCTCTGCATCATCCTCGGCTTCCTTCTTCTCGGTCTCATGCATCTCGACCTCTTGCTTTTCTGCCTCCTTCACTTGGGCTTCTTTCTTTTCAGCCTCCTTTTTCTCATCAACGTTCAAATCCCAATCGATGCCGCCGCCCTTGCCATATCGCTGCTCCAACCACTCGTTACATTTGGTAAAGTGATGGCAATCGAACTGGCTTTGTTAGCGTGTGACACCACCAAATCCATATCACAAACTCACGAATCCTCTGGCCGCACTTAGCGGACTGGGATGCACACTCTTCAAGATGAGATGCTTGTCGACCGGAATGCCCTTGGTCCTGTTCTGCGCTGGCGTGCCCCAAGCCAGGAACACAACGCCATTCGTCCTGACCTTCGCAACGGTATCAATCACTCTTTGCGTAAGCAGCTCCCAGCCCTTGCCAGCGTGGGAATTTGCTTCGGCGCGACGCACTGTCAAGCAGGTGTTAAGGAGCAGCACACCACGATCTGCCCACGGTATGAGGAGCCCTCCCTTATTTGGCGGAGGCTTATAGTCGGGGTAATCGATCTTGAGGGCCTTGTAGATGTTCATAAGAGACGGAGGTGCCGGGTTCGGGGGCCGGATGGAGAAGCAGAGACCGTGGGCTTGGTTGGGCCCGTGATAGGGATCTTGGCCAGTAATGACGACCTTCACTGTGTTGAGAGGAGTGTGTCGTGACCTGCATCCGGGGTTAGTTGATCCCGTTGTTTTCCAGGTTGATCTGAGCTCACCAGGAGTACACATCCTTCATTGGCGGGTACACGACTTTTCCGCTCTTGAGCTCTTGCTTCAGAAACCTCTTGAGGTTGAGAAACTGCGTTGTGAGAAGGACATCCTGAAGATGTGGTAGCCAGCTCTCGTGGAGCGTGTCTAGCTCCAGTTGGAGTAGGTCTTTCTGCTCGTCAGTGAGCTTTGCAACCCACGCGTCTCTATCGAACTTTGTAGCAGCGGCTGTCTTCGCATTCGCACTCGGCTTTGGCGCGCCAAAGAATGCGGTGATGCTGCCATTGGTCTTGGGCTTTTTGGTTGCGTCTGTAGCCGCGGCGGCTGCTTTCCGCTTGAGACTCATGATTGCGCTTTGAATGGTTCAATTGTGGAGAAAGAAGACAGGAATCACCTGGGAAAGCAAAGGAATGTATGTAATCGTGCGGAGATGACGCTTTTGCTTTTCCCGGCCCCAGACAGGCAGACGCGCTGCCGTCGAACGATGCGCCTTGTGGAATCCTCCGAGTCGCCGCGATTGCGATTGGCTGCGCGCACGCGTCGAGCACGTGCCGACGTGGGACGCGTTTTGCCAAGATCCATGATGTCAGACCCCTTCCACAACACCTTCGTTCTACCTTACAAGGATGCGAACAGGCTGACATGCAGAGTTCTCCACGACAAGCATTTATGCCTGCTGTAAGAGCAAATCAGATGCATACAGCATGTTTGATCGACAATGAGATGCCCCCGTGTGCGTTATGGAGAGTCGCTTGCCCCGTTTTCTGACGTGTGTTGCCTAGAGAGCAAACAGTGCTCGTGAAAGTAGGAGAGGAGGTATAAACAAGCAAATTATGCTATCTCTCGTGTTCTCTCAGACTCTACTCCCTCCATCCTCAACTCCGCCAGCAACTCAATACTTCTACTTATTCATCTAAGCAACACTACCACAATGGCTTCTTCTAATCCTTCCAACTTCGCCAACTTGCCCAAGGACGAGCTTCGTGAGATCGCTGCCAAGGGCGGCCACGCCTCTCACGGTGGCGGCGGTGCCCATGGCGAGGTATGACACCGTCGTAGCTCAGTCTTAATTCATGACTGCTAACCCACATTCCAGTCCCACGGCAGCGAGCACGCCGACCGCAACCCCGACGGCACCTTCACCAAGGGCTCCGAATTGGCCAAGGAGCTTGGAGCCAAGGGTGGTCACATCGCTCACGAACATCAGACCCACAACGCTGCAACCGAGGAGGGTGTATGTCTTCGAGGTACTCAAAGAGCAAGCCACGGTCACTGACATGGAACAGCGCAACCCCGATGGCACATTCAAGGCTGGCAGCAAGCTCGCTCATGATCTTGGCGTCAAGGGCGGACATGCTGCTCATGAGCACCAGACTCATGATGAGGACAGTGGTGTGAGTTCTCTGCAGACTTGATGTCAGACACACGTACTTATGATGTCCTAGCGCAACCCCGACGGCACCTTCAAGGCTGGTAGCAAGCTTGCGCACGATCTCGGTGTTCAGGGAGGTCATGCTGCTCATCAGCAGTAGAGCCTCGCTATGGTGTTGATTGGTAAATCTCAGTCAACGCTGAGGACTCCACAGACGGCACCCGATAATGAGGTAATGACTCAGTGAGAAATAATATGAACACATAAACTTACAGATCCTCATAAATCGTGTTGCTTGTTTCTTGCCATCTTACTTTCACCTCTTTTTATCGTAGCATCCTTTTCACGTCCACCGCTAAGACCAAGGCGTCGTTGCCAGAGGGGCCGCGGCTTCGGCCAACGTTCCGACCACGCCAAAGATCATGATATACTCGTCGATGACGGAACCTCAAAAACCGAATTGTCGGAAAAAGCAGAAAGCTCTTAGCAACTGAAGCCGGACCCAAGCACCTACATAACCCGTTTGGCACCAATATGGCCTCATCTGAATCCAATGACCCTCGTGGTACTAAAAGACGAGTCGGTAACAACTAAATCCACAACATCGAGGACGACGATGCCGCCGAATTGCAAGACACCACTCCGAGCTCCTACGATGCGATAATGGTCGCCCTCAAGGACCGATCAAAATACCATCCCAACGCACCCGTCACCGAAGTAAGACCCTTTCTCCACCCTCCACCCCATACACAAGCCAATAAATCATTCTGTAGAAGCCCCAGCGCCCCAACGATCTAGCCGACCAAAAATGCGTATGCACAACATCCTGCCCACCCAAGGGAAAGGGCCAGAAACCATACTGCTGCTCGTAACGGGGCGCGTCGTGCAGCGCGACATGCGCATGCAGCGGGTCGTGCGATAGTCTCTGGAACACTGCCGCAAAAGCGCGAATCTTCGGTGCTTCATAGAACAACGATGGACAAGTTGTTCTCCTGAATGCGTGTTTCAAGCACTGGTTCGATAAGAATCGCGCCCGGGATCGCGTCACAGTCGAGGGTCTAGTGCAGAAAATCGTCCTGCAAGATGACTTGGAAGATATGGTCGATTGTGACAAAAACGTAGCTACATCCAAGGAGCAATGGGACACCGCCTCATCTCTACCCGCGAACGATCGCAAACGGCGCAGATTAGCGTCCAGATTAGTTTGGTATGCATTTACAGACGATCGAGACTTGCTGGGAACAGGGAAAGGGATCGATGGCGGAAGGTGTAATACTCAATGTGTTGGGAGACGTGGGTGGAAGATCAGAATTGCTCGCATTGTTGGGAGTGTAAGGCGTGCATGGATTAGCGCGAATGGCATTGTAAAGTTTGTAAGAAGTGTCGGTATGGAGTTAGTTTGACGTGTGAGGGGGCTGGATTCTTCCAACCCATGCTTTGTTTTCTGCGGCTCTAATTCGTCGGTAGAATCCTCACATCCAATTTGGATTTTTCAGAAGAGTACACGCAAGAGCGCTATCTATGCTATTGGCCGTGTAACTTTAAGCCGTACGACAATCCTGCATGCACATAGAAGGACCGTTTGACGACCCAGGGGTACACAGCGCACCAAAACGCATTTGCGGGGAAGGTGGCTTTCCACCAACACTGACATCCAGCAACTGACAATGGTCCAAAGATGTCCAATTCTATCTTAACTTGTGGTTAATTTGATTCGCACATGGTCCTGAAATTCATCAAGGCCTGCAAGGCCTGGTTCACGGCAAACCCTCCAAGTCGCGCAGAACCACAGCAAGCGGAACCACAGCATGCGAAACTTCAGGAGGCGCAACCTCAGAAGGGGGGAAAACAAGAGGCGGAGTCTCAGCATGCGGAGCCAGGCGGCGTGAAACGAATGGTTGGCAATGGTTATGAGAACGACATTGAGCCGCCCAGGAAGGTATCTAACTTCCAACCTGCAAGCTGTGAAAGTGTCGACGATGAGGACGATTTTGCACGTCACAAAGTCCTGGTGATGGAACCGGATCCTGACGAAGCACGGCAACAGCGCAAAGCAGCTCGCCAAGAGCGCGATGAAGCCCGTCGCAAGCGCGAAGAAGCCTTACGGGAAAGACAGCGGGAAGCACAGTTGAAACATGAAGAAAGTCTGAGAGACTATAATCTGGACTATGACTGCGAGAAAGGTACATGGACCCGCCGATGGAGAATCATGAAAGTAAGCCAACGTCCTTGCATAAGTCTAGCAGTGTATCAGTAGGATGCATCCAAATTGACGTCCGCACAGGACCCACTGCTTGATCCGCCCAGGAAACCATGTGCCTGTGCTAAAAGCTGCCGACACACATGGAAGTCATGTTGCTGCGCGCAGCTTGGCTTGTCGTGTGGGCCATCCTGCGCGTGTACCGGAGCATGCGATAGTGTTTGGACAATTCCGGTTAAGAAGCGACTCTTGCCCCTTACAAATATGAAAACGAGTCGGAAGTGGTCCCAAACGCATGTTTCAAAGACTGGTTCGAGAAAAATAAGCATCGTGATGAGGAGGGCCTTTACACGCTCTACAAACGAGCCGTGATAACAACTAAGAAGTACCGCGAATTGCATCCGAAGGTGGCGAAGCGTGGAGAGTCCATCGAAGATACTGATCCTTGGGGCCATTGGCACGGAAAATATGAACTTCAGGGCGAAGACCTTCTTTCCGAGTACAAGTTGCGTAAAGTGTATTGGGAGTATACAACGCAAAGTGATCCGAAGGGGCGCTTCAATGGGTACTTCTCTTTTTGCATGAATAGACATGTAGACGAGCTGGAAGCTCGACACTGTCCTTCGTGCAAGAAGTGTGTCCAGTGGGAGTCGTGGTACTGTCGAAAGTGTAGGAGATGTCGGCCTGGAGAGAGTTTGACATGTTCAGTATGTGGGACTGAGAGGACATTTGGGGTCGAATAGGAGTGGTGTGTTTGGTGCGTTCGTGCAAGTCAACAGATTTACCTAGGAACGATGTGCACTATTGCCATTCTTCGACTTTGAGGCGAGTTCTCCATATTGCCTGTTTGCGATGTTCCACGTCGAGATTGGGTGAGCATGGTGTTGTACAAACTGCAGAATGACACGCAGTGGTAGTCGAGGTGAAGCCCGTGGTAACCCTTGGCAGGTCCAAATCCAGCGAAAATGAGAGCAAATGGTGAATTGGAAAGGTGCTGTAGTTGTAGCAGAAAGCAGATCAATGTGACTACTTCTTTGACGAGAAGGTAACAAAAGGGTAGCAGGCAACATAGTGGAGGTAGTACTTGAAAAGATGAAGTAGTGTGGGGAGTGCGCCGAGTGTGCATGCGATAAACACCGGTCAAGGAGGCAGGAGCCATGACAGCCAACTCGGCAACGACACCCAACGTAGCAGCGACGATCACCACGACAGGGAAGAGCAAGACAACAACGTCATCATCATGCCACTGTAGCTGAGGGTAGACTGTTGAGCTCATGGAGCGTTTTGCGATAAGTTTGCTGGGAGGAGCACCTTCCCGAGTGGGCGTCAATTTCGACGGACCACTGGTGGTCTTGGCGATCGAAGTGATATATGTGTCAAGATGGAGAAAGGGGACCGGGGAAAGAGGCTTGAATATAGCGGCCAAAAGAACGAATGTGGGTATCATTATGCTGTTATGACTCCGGACGCCTCGCTCCCATACATCATAACCTCTTTCGATCAAACCACAAAATCCTCTGAGAAGCTCCAACCAGGCGTGTACCCGACCTATTGCCGTAAGTCAGGTTCCGCGCTGCTGAACTACCCTCGTGATCCCATGTGCACTCAATCATCAGGATATTCATCGCGGACATTACTCACGAAGACTTGCGCATCTCCATCCCACCGCTTGAAGTGACGTCCAGCAAGCAGGAGAAGCGCTTCGGAGGGTTCAGTGCCCCTAAGGACAGTCTCGATATTCTCCTCGGCAACATAGCGAACTGACTTGTCACAAACACTGCAGCAGATTAGCACAGTCTTAAGCATAAAAAATAGTGGGGACCTACAGCACATGATAGAACGCTTGGTTCCTGCCGCTCGGAAGTGTATCGACACCCATATTCTGGATCCAATCCTCACCTGCATCACAACTAACGTCCCAACCTGTGATGACACCCTCGTAGCTATAGCGTTTGTGCTGGAACAATTGTCCGACTTTGAATTTGACGTTTGCCGTCTTTTCATCCCTCTTCAGGATGGGCTTACGCATCGCATCGACCTGGTGCATTGACTGTACGAATTGCAGCAAGCGCTGACCTTCGGATTCAACATAGAACATTGGAATGACATACTGCTCGAGCAGTGTCACGTCCCACGGACAGTGTGTCTGGAAGTGTTCCAGCAGGTAAGGCAAGAATTGTCGTCGTCGTGTTGTGGCGTTGGCCAAGCCAGGCGAATCATGGGCGGGCCCAAGGATGAGCATTACCCAGATGGACGCGTAAAATGCGTTGTCCATGTCGGGATGAACGTTCAGCCATGACGCCTGGATCCCGCGCATTCCAGCCTGTGTCTGTCGAATCGTCTGCACTGAACTCATGATGTTGCGTGCTGTACGTAGAACGAGCTCCCTGGTATTCGTATCGGAGAGGAAGTGCTCGTGTTGTGAGGACGGTACGCCCATCTCGCGCAGTGTACGCTCAAGATCTGCTTCGTATACTTCGTTTGAGGACCGAAACGGATCGAGGTACATGTACTCCAACTTCGAACTGCTACTGGGCTTGTATTTGCCGTCGAGCTCGTAGTTCGGCGGTGCGTAAACGAGTGTGTAGACGTGGTACAGGAAACCGCAGGGTCGAGCATCCAGCCCGAGACGACGGGCTACAGCGCAGTATATTGCGACCGATATAAGCGGCAGCGACTCGTGTCTGGGAGAGTCGAGTACCATGCCGATGAAGGAGTTCCCAAGGGCGCGATAGGAGGCATCTGGTACACCCTGGAAGCCTTGTTCCCGTAGATACGTAGCCAAGGTAAACGCCTTCTCTCGTGGGCTCAACACAGTGAAGTCTGGCACCTTCACCAACATCCCATGCGCGAGAGCGCCAATGGATTCCTCGATGGATGCTGTATCCGCATCCGAGCCTAGGCGAGCAAAGACATCGTATGCGCCCAATGCTCTCTCAATTGGCACATCCTTGCCATCATGCACGTCTTTCCATATGTTGATTGCAATCTCCCGGTGTATGCGGCCCAGAACAGCATTCGCATAGTATCGCCTGGCGAGAATATCTTCTGCGTCATCCTGACATTCGTGCTCTTGCATAAGCGCCTCTTTGGCATCGTACCCGAAGTCGGCTATCTCGTTGATGCATCGCATGCGCTGGTGCTGCGTGCCCACAACATGATCCAGCAATGCTTTTGTTCGTATCCCAATCTTGTACTTCTCAATGTATAGCGTACGCCAGTCGACGTCTGACAGCAGCCCAGCGAATTTGTCGGCGATATTATGGCGAGTGTCCCATGATTTGAATTGCGAGCGGCAGAGCTGACGCCACACAAGTGGAGAATCAGCCGTAAGCTTTTTGATGAGTTTGTTAGTCTGCGACACGGACATCAGAGATCGTGGGTCGAGTTGGAGGAAAACCGCCTCCAAGATCTCCGTGGGCAGCTCTGTGAATGCGCTGCGCGTCATGTTGGACATTGATGGAGCGTATCGATACTGTGAGGGCAGATTGATGGTGTCAGTCTGTGTGGATAGCACAAGACTATGGTAGATCTAGAAGGTGTTGACAGCTCGCCATCATTCCGAAGGCAATGTCGTCAACGTTTGCCAGTGGTGAAGCATCATCAACGATGCGCTCATCGTTCTCGCTTATCTAATCGCTGCACCTCGGCAGTCCGTAGCGTGATTGTGCATCTCGAAAGAGCTAAAGATGCCACTTGAAGGATTGCAACGCATCGTAATTATGGGACGATGGTGATACATAGGCAAAAGCTGCAGCAGTAATGTCGTGCGTATCTGGGTGAGGGCAAAATAGTTTAAGAAACCCTGCCCAAACTCGTACGATTGACGCGCTTTTCTCAGACTAGCCTCAGACGCGTATATGCTTTCCTAGCCTGTATTTACTTCATGGACATGTTCCCTGCTCTTCCTTTTTCATGTCAAGGTCCTCTGGATACCACAGCGGCAGCTTCGGTCATCCTTCGATGATAACATCAGCAGCGACTCTCGGTAAGCCTTCGGATCACCGCGGAATCCGCCTTTCAACGCCAGCAATTGCACAGAGATCCGCCCGCGAACAGGGCTCGCAACACAATCAAGAAAAGAGACAGTCAGATGCCGCCCCAAATGGCTCTCGGTCTCTCTGGGCGGCTCAAAGTTGGTCCGGACCACGAAAGGCTGGGCGAGTCGCTCTTCGTGAGGCCGATGCAGCCACAACTGGGGCACGCTAATTGACATCACTGCCGTGCAGACGCTACGCATATACCATGACGCCCCAAGGCAAAGATCTCATCTTTCTCGCTCCCCACCTACGCGATATACCTAGGATACACCGATTTGTACCATACACCAGTCCTCGACGATGGCGGACCTTCAGCGGGTCGAATCCATGCAATATCCGGCAGGGCATTTAGCGCATCTGTCGGACAACCAGCAGGAGCAGCTCAATACGTTCAAGAAGACCTGCCAGGATGCAAACTATTACACACCGGCTTCTGGAGGCAAGGACGCCAGTCATGATGATGAGACACTGCTGTACGCCAGACCCGGAAGCTACGTCACGCGCCTGCGGGGCACTAACAATATGCAGTCGCTACTTGCGCGCACGGCGTTTTGTACCTCAAGAGGCCTTCAAGCAGTTCAAAGACACTGAAGACTGGCGAAAAGACAACAAGTTGGACCTGATCTTCGAGACGATCGAGGTAGAGGAATACGAGCAAACGCGCCGCTTGGTATGGGAATGTGCTTACTATGACGCGCTGTCACATCTGACAGCCTTGCACAGTATCCTCAATGGCTCGGTCGACGCGACAAGCGTGGCATTCCACTATTCTTGTTCGAAGTCGCACCATTGAACACCAAGAACATCTCTGCGTACGAGAAGAATCTCGTCAAGTCGAAGACTACTGTCAGCAATGTCCAGACGAAGAACGTTCGCCTCTTCGCCCTTTACGAGTCGTTGACCAGATTTGTGACGCCGTTTTGCTCCATGGTTCCGCGCAACCATCCGGAGACTCCCATCTCACAAAGCAACAACATCGTGGACATCAGTGGCGTTGGCTTGAAGCAGTTCTGGAACTT
This sequence comes from Setomelanomma holmii, assembly GCA_010015745.1. Taxonomy (NCBI): domain Eukaryota; kingdom Fungi; phylum Ascomycota; class Dothideomycetes; order Pleosporales; family Phaeosphaeriaceae; genus Setomelanomma; species Setomelanomma holmii. The sequence continues at coordinate 78,483 of ML978177.1, forward strand.
GAAAGGCCACATGCAGGATGCTTCTGTTCTGGCGACGGCGCATTACCCTGAGACCCTTGATAGGATATTCGTATGTTGGAACTCTCTTGGAGCTACGAAATGAGGACTTAACTGACGTATACCATAGATCGTTGGCGCACCAGGCTTCTTCCCTACTGTTTGGGGCTGGATCAAGCGTTGGTTCGACCCCATCACCGTCTCCAAGATCTTCATCCTCTCCCCTGCGAACGTATACGCGACGCTCTCACAATATATTGACCATGACAACATACCTAAGAAATACGGTGGTGGGTTGGATTTCGAGTGGGGTTCAATGCCGAATATAGGACCTGAAATAGAGTCGTCGATGAAGTGGGAAAACCCAGATACACATAATGGCAGGAAGACATTTCCTATTGGCCCCATCAGGTGGGAAGAGGGTCCGAATGGAGAGATGCAGGCTTGGGGCGTGGGCAGTGAGAATGGCCAGCCGAGGCGGAGACTCGTCTTCACCATTCCAAAGCCTGTTGGGTGGAAAGTCCCACTAGGCCCGAATACCCCAGCATTTGAGGTGGGCGATCCTCTTACAACAGTTGGCACAGCGACACAGCCTCCAGATACCGGCGAAGACATCGACGAGACACCGCCCTCGGTCACTCCTGCATCCTCAGATGCTGGGCCGTCGCGTACACCTTCGACGACTCCCGCACAATCAGAACTGCCAATTCGACAGGGAACCTCGGATACACGATACGCACAACAAGATCAGACACATGCAGCCGGCCAACTCGCAGATGGAACACCACATGCCGCAGTCAACGATCATGGACACGGCGACAAGACGGTGACGATGGAACCCAACACAATCGGTCAGGCGCCAAAAGAGAAGCCACTGCCCGAGCCAGAGGAACCACCTGCACCAGGCTACGTCGACCAGGCAAAAGCAGCCGCTGCATCTGCATCCGCGACTGTCACATCAACTGTGAGCTCAGTTGCTGGTACCGTAATTGGCGCCGTTACAGGCAATAAGCAAGTGGAGGAGAAGGTTGAGGAGCCAGTGAGGACGAAGAGTCCGGCAGAAAAGCAACTCGATGACAAGATTGACGCAAGCAAAGATCAGAACGTCGAGGCGTTCTTGAGGCAGCAGAACCGGAGTTGAGCTCTGAGCGTGTCGAGGTGACGAGTACTTTGGAACAAGCATCTTGCATACAATGTCCAAATAGACGATGATATCCTCTAATGACGAATGAACGTTCAACTAATCTCCACAACTCTCCTCGACCCAGCATTGGCGATACATCGAGTCAGATTGCCCACATAATTACACAAATCGAGAGCGCATGACTCTCTCAAGACGAGACTGCGGTAGATGCATGTCGGTACTTATCCACGGGAGCGGGAAACGGTGTACACACTGCTCATGGGTGAACTCCGGCATTTCGGCGCTTTCGGTGCATCTCTAGCGAAGTGGAGTAAGCGCATAATGATTCATGAAGATCGTAGACTATAATAGCGTCCTGTCGGGATGGGTGCTGCGATGGGATGTGGGCGTGTTGATACGCGTGGGTGTAGGCGCGTTGGAGATCGGAGGCATAAATGCGCGCCGAGGCAGCTAGGCATATCGTGAATGGTTCGGGAGTGAAGTGGAGGGGGCCCGTGCGCATAACGATGCAGTTGATCTGGAATGAGATGTGTCTCATATTCAGGATGTTCGAACTCATGGTGATTGGAGGTAATTCGATGTGAGCATTTTGCTTGGGAAAAGTCATGCTGAAGCATTTCGCATTTGTTTCGGCAAGATTAGAAAGGTGTCTACTTTTATATGCAAAGGTGGCAGGCACATTTTTGTTAGCAACCTTGGAAGCGAACAATCTGCATCAGAGAGAAGCATGAAAGAATTGAGTGTGAGACAAGACGATAGTTGGTGAGGCTCTCCGCTAAGATACACGGACACACATGCTACCAGAACTCTCACGAAACCCTCCCTTTTCCTTGAACTCTCCAATCTGATGCGCTGTACAGAATCTTAGATTGCGGCACAACAAGCTCTCTCGTTAAACAAAGCTTCAGCCCGATGACAAGACTGTTCGCGATCGCTCTTGGCCGTCGGCTATCGGCACACTTTTAATTGTTTGGTATACCCGCAATCCTTCGCCTTGGAAGTCGGAGACCATCACATCTGTCACGACTGTTTTGAATGTTCAGGCAAAGTATCGCAGCAATATCATTTCTTACATCACTACATTCTTTTCGTGCGCACATTGATAGTCAATTTTACGGTTCACTTTATCAGTCAAAATATGCCTCTTCGAACATTGCAATCTAGTTTGGTCTACAGGTACCTCGTATAGTCATAATCAGGTATACAATCCCTGTTGTGCGTCACAAGCACCTTCCTTTGACGTCTAATGCGTCCTCTCAGTACATAAGAATAGTTGCAGTTCCTTTGTCATATAGCTTCTATTACGAACATTTGGTATCTTCCTTACCCATACCCTGCGCATGTTTCCCCCGAATACCGCCGCTGCAGCACTCGCCCTTAATCCGCAACCCCCACAACGATATTTCTATGGCATGGCTCTTTCCCACGGCTCTCAATACAACATTTGTATCAGATTTCGACGCAATTTTACCAACCGGTAAGCCGATATACTGGAGCAATGGTACAAACTCCACATACCCTCGATCAATCTTCGGCGTCCACGGCTCTCGACCAGACCTCATCTATGATGCCATATACACCCTATCATTCGATCAACGCATCGCTGCACCACTAGGCACCCCGCCAGCCAACAGCTTCGGACGCGTAAATGTACCCGTCAGAGTCGGAGATACAATCGCGCTAGATTGGGAAGGCGATGAGGAAAGAGTAGTCGCTATGACATGCCACGAACGCGCGCGTTTGCATTACGAGAACGAGAGTGTGTTTGAAGACTGCGATGAATGTACTTATGCACCTTCACACGTATCTTTCTCTCGATAAATCTAACGTGAAGTGCAATAGTCTCTCCATCGTACGGCAGCTTCATCAGCTACCACTGAGGCGCATTAAGCACGAACGAAACATACATGACATCGCATTTCAGCCAAGACTACAGCTCAATCGATTGGGACTTGCCTCAGCCGAAGCTCAAGCGTAAAACACCAATCACGTTCCCGAAACTTTCGAGTACGTATGGTAGCTCCGTATGTATATTCACGCTTGATTGGGCTCCGTGGATGGTCAATACGAAGCATTCGGTTCCTTTCCCTGTCATTTCGGAGCCAAGGGTGATAGGGCGGGATAAGGACGGGAGAAGGTGTATAGAGGTGCGAGCTTTTAATGCTACGAATCCTGAGGGTGTTGCGATTTCGGGTAATCGGGATGACGTGGTTGAGGATAGCGATGATGAGGAGGGTAGTGATGGCAGTAAAAAGCAAGTGCCGGTCGGCACAATTTTTGGTGCAGTCGTGGGTGGTGTCTTCTGCCTCGTTGTTCTTTTGGGATTTCTGTATCAGCTCAGACGATGCAGGAATGTGAAGGAGAAAGATGAGGATACAACAGCGACCCCGAGTCGGTCAGACAATGAGCCTATGGTGTCATCACAGTCTGAGACACGTGCGACCAGAGATCTACCACCCCCGACATATGAAGAGGCAACAAAGATCTAGAAATTCGTTACTGCAACGCGAGACCTGCTCTCATCAACACTTGGGCTTGCAAATCAAAGATGCAAGGGGAGATGCAGCCCGAATATCAACAAAACATTATTCCTTCACACCAGCCCCGAGTGCGGGTGCTTCTCCAAGCAGTTGCACAAGGACAAGGCCTCGAACACAGACAACACAATCACACACCGTCACAGCACAAAGTTACCTTCAAAGCAGGTTCAATAATCCCTGTGCAGCCTACCTCTCACTCACTGCTTATCCTCTATAAAGCGCGCCAGGCCTAGAACACCATAAGCCGGACATGCTCCCTCAAAATTGTACGCCAACCCATGCGTGCATGGTTAGCCCTTCCACGCCGTACTACCCCAGCCCCGTGCACCGCAACACAAACACCGCGCAGGGTGCGCCCACGTTGTCAGAGGGGCATCGCACAAAGGCTGTGTTCGCCGAGGTGGGTGTGTGGCACAAAGCGAGGTGGAGTGGGTCTGGAATCCCGTCGCGCTGGGCTGGGGACGGAAGGGAGCGGGAATGTGCTTTGAGATTGTTTCGATGGTAGTCATGGGCTTGATTACGGGAGATATGGGAGAAAGATATGAGGAGGAGTGTCCGCGATATGGGGCTGTGAATGTGTGATTGACTGCTGACAAGAGAGTGTACATGGTAGTGCAAACGTTATCGGCCAAAATATTTATGTGTCTCATGAACGTTACGTGCCAGGAACAACATGCCTGAAAAAGAAGTTATGTTGAGAGGTCATTTACAGCAAGACAAATAGGTCCAAAGTAACATAGGCATAAAGCACGTACTCAAAACATTGTACACTGCACTGTTGTGCTAGTATGCAACTGATAATAATTATGGATAATTCAAGCAATAGTGACCACGGAAATAAGCATGCTTATGATATAAACGATCACATGCACGCGAACAAGAAACCCATCTTCAAAGTGATGGCCACCTCACGTGAGACAAATCAGAAGCGACGGAAGGATATCATGAGACCAGCAATACCTAGTCCCGAGGGTATATTTCAACTACAAGACACACAAGACTACATTCAATGCAGCATCGCAGCGTCAACATTACCACCAAATCCATCCACATCATTCCTCATCGCACATATTCTGTCCCACATGTCACATATCCAACCTTACACCTCTAAGCGACCTGACTTAGACGGTGGAAGTCTCGTGCTTGCCACTGACATTCTCGAGAGGGATCTCGATGTGCTTCTCGCCAAGGTGCATCTCAGACGCAAAGGTGCTGTGGGGCTTCCAATTGCGCGAAGTGCGGGGAGTAGTCTCCTCAAGCATCTTGTCGACCTGCTCAAGGGTGAGACCCTTGGTCTCGGGGACGAAGAAGTAGGCGAAGACGAAGGAGACGCAGCAGAGTCCGCCCCACATGAAGAAGACATTGGAACCGAGCTTAGCGGAGTCTGGACGGTCGGCAACGAGGTAAGGTGTTATGACACCGATAATGCAGTTCCAGAACCCTATTGCACGTTAGTATTTGTGAGATGTGGTGGGTGTGTGACTTATACATACAGTTGGAAGCGGTAGAGAGACCGACACCACGCGAACGGATGGTGAGGGGGAAGATCTCGCCAATGACGATCCAGGCAGAGGGACCCCAAGTGGTAGCGAACACAGAGATGTTCAAGCAAATGAAGGCAATCATGGCGCGGGTAGCGTTAGGGTTGGCTGGGTGGTCGACAGAGTTCTTGCCAGCCGTGGCACCGATAGCACCAACAATGAACTGCATGATGACCATACCTGCGGCACCGTAGATCAAGATGCTACGACGACCGAGCTTCTCCACCATCCAGAAAGATGCAGGGGTCGAGCAGACGTTGACAAGAGTGGTAACAAGACCGATCAGGAAGGGATTGCTGATAGAACCGAGCTGCTGAAAGAACACGGGACCGAAGTAAAAGATGAAGTTGATACCCGTCAATTGCTGCATCATCTGGATGGCGATGCCGACGAAGGTGCGGCGGGCGTTGGAGGCAGGGTTCGAGATCGAGCCAGAGAAACAGGCGGCCCATGAGCCAATATAGCTGGTCTGGGGAACGACGGACATCTCATACTCGTGGTTGGCAATGATCTCAGCCAGTTCGTCCTGAATGTACTCCGAGTCGAGGGGCTGTCCACGGACGCGACCAAGAGCCTTGGCAGCCTTGTCGAGCTTGCCTTTCTTGACCCAGTAACGGGGTGACTCAGGCAGGAGAGCAAGACCGGTAGCGAGGATGATAGCCCAGAGGAATTGAACAGCGATCGGGATACGGTAGGAACCAGTATCGCGGCGATTCTGGGTGGCGTAGACAACGCAGTTGGCGAGCAAGATACCAATAGTGATGCAGAATTGGTAACCAGCAACGACAGCACCGCGAACCTTCTTGGGGGCAATCTCGGACATGTACAGGATGACAATGGCGGAGATGAAACCGACACCGAAACCAGCAATGACACGACCCACAGTCATAACAGCAAGACCAGTGGAGGCAACCTCGAGAATACCACCAACGGTGAAGATAAGGCATCCGAGGATGATAGTGAAGCGACGTCCAATGAAGTCGGCAAGATCACCAGCGATGATAGCACCAAAGAAGGTTCCGGCAGAGAGAATAGAGGTCATCAGAGACTGGTTCGCCGAGGAAATGGAGAACCGCTGGTTTCGGTATGCGACAACGCGGGGGTCGCTGGCGGAGACGCCAGGGAAGACAACATCGGGGTATTCGTGGTGAGTGTACTGCTTGATGAAGTAGTCCATGTTCAGGACACCACCCATCCAGCCGGTATCATATCCGAAGAAGATACCACCGAAAGCTGCGAAAGCAACAATCAGGTATGCCCGAACGGTAACGGGAGCCTCGACACGATTGATGTCGGCCGTGCCGGAAACGGGGACAACACCACCACCAGGCATCTTGAAGGTTGCGCTGCTGTTAAGCTGCTTGGGAAAGATGAGACGAGAAGGATGAGGCTCAAGAGGAGTCCCGCGCAGCGATAGAGGAGTGAGCTGGGGATGTCTTCGAAACCAAGCAGTGGGCGATCCCAACTATTTAATATCGGGTCCCAGCAGCAGTGGTACAGCAGCGCGGTGCGCGTGTGTGGCTGCTGGATAATGGGTACAGTGACATTGCGCACCGTAGGCTAAGCCGCATCAGGACTATACTCCGCATCTCCCACTTCCAGAAGGATTAAGTCCCCATGGGTCGGTCGTCGCGAACCGCCCCTGGTGGATTCATGGTTTAACACATCTGCACATGCGGCTGGCACGCGGCTGAGACGGTCGCTATTTCGACCGTTCCGTTGTGTCAAGGACCGACATCATGTCTATGATGTGAGCCTACCTCGAGGATTGCTCTGCATAGTCGCCGCCAGGCGGGCGGTCGTATTGCTGGATCAGGCAAGACAACAGTTGGCCCGGGACACGGATATGCCTGGGGGAGGCAAAACCTGGGGCGCCAAGCTCGCCCAAGCTACAGCCGAAGCCATTCTTAGCTGCATTTCTGCTGGCAAGACCTGCAGATTTTTCTTGACCTATCCTAGTTTGCTTCCGAGGGTTGTCAAATTGCCATCAAATCAAAAAGAGATGTGCCTCGTGTAAGTTGGCGCTAAGTGACACCTCCAGAGCCAAGATTCATTGCGCCGTTTTCTTTGGACACTGCCGCTCAGCTAGTCCTTCCGTGCGCATCACGCTCACAGGCAAGCACGATACGAACACATGACCATAAACGTGACGTTCGGAGTTTGATGCTGTCGCGTATGCCGAAGCACATCGCGCCGCTCAACTGCTTGTTTGGACCGTCGTCTTTGTTTCAACCTGGCCACTTTGTTCTCGGATCGTCATTGAAGGAGAGTGGGAAAGCGAACTTGCCTCGTCGACGTAATCATATCTTCAATTAGGCGCATTCGTGATCTTGACAGTATCCGGATGCGCTTCGGACCAAGAGGTCCAGTGTTCCGCCATGCCATGATGCATCAGACCAGGTCATCCGCCTGCATAAGTGGTGTATCGAATGCAGCTACAGGCCGAAGAGAGGATCTTAATCATGACAAACGCTGCGATTGGTCTGCCTGACGGAAGCGCCAGGGTTCAATATGCTGACGGGTCAGCGTCTCCAATGAACATGGCGGTCCCACACCTGGGACTGCCAGAATTCCTCGGGCGTACCGCATGCTTGGTCTGTTAGAACCGAGGGCAGAAGGTTCAGGATTAGCTGGAAATCATCGCTGTGGTTTCCCGTTCGTTGCATAAGAAATTGATGCTGTTCGCTCTGGACCTTGATGCCATGAACGGTATTGAGCCGACGAATGGTGGTGCCCATAAGCATAGTGGCGCTGTTGGCATTGTTATCACCATTCCCATTGGCTAGCCACAGCCGTGCGGCGTTCTGGAGAACCTTGTGGTGAGATCACGGCGCGACAACGAGCGAGTAAGCTGAAAGGAGGCTGCGTTCACATGCGTGTCACCGCACGCGCCCTGCCCAAATCTGAAGTGGCACCCCGCCGTGATGGGCCCCCGTGTCGGACGCGATGCAACTTTGCGGCGCCATCAGCAAACGAGTCACCAAACAGTGGAGCAGAGTGCAATGCAAGCCACTAGTGTCGACTATCCAATGCTTCTGCCGTCCAGAGCTTCCGCGGATGAGCTTGTTTTGGGTAGAGTTGTTGCAGGTTTGCAGGGGTTGGCTCAAGCCAAGGGCAGCAACTTGGAATTGTTAACGGCCGACATGCTGAGATCGCAGATCTGCCGCCTGAAGTTTAATGAACTCAGGAGTATTCACGTCACACGTGCCGTTGTCCTCGAAGTACATGTAAACGAGCTCCGACAGAAACGCCTCAACGCTCTATCATGCATTCATTCTCATCACTGCCGGTCCGACATTGACAGTGTGGTTTGTGGTCGCGGTCTCTTGTCTCCATGGGTTATTCGGCGTGATATCGGATGATGAGAAAGAGAATTGCGCTAGAATGCACTTGAAGCGCGATAGTCCTCGGGGACGACCAAGGGACGCGCTGCTGCATACTTCTGGAACAAGAGTCAGGATACCCGCAAAGCCCCACTTGAATTCATTGCGAAAGCTCTTTGCTTTCACGTCTTCGAAAATCCCTTACGATCGTGAGATGGCTGGCAGGGCTAATGGTCCTCGACGCACGCATCTACCACATTCCCAGATGATCGCGATCAGCTCAATCGCTTGAAGATTGAGCACGTCTTAAATGCAGCACATCCGACTTTGTTGCGCACTCAGCGACGCAGTCAAATCACCGCGATAACCCAACATACTGCATGCGCTGGCGCGCAGTCAGATGAGGGGTTGAGTCTCAAACAAGAGGCTCCATTTTTCGCACTCCACTTCGGGGCTCCGCGATATCTCCAGGTTGGCGAAACTCTGGGTTACACGAGTCAACATGCGGGATGCCTCGCTCGCTGCTTATTCATCCTCGTTCGGAGCCACGCGATACCCCACTTTGTTGGTGGCACGACGAAGCTCATGCGACGGCCCATGGGCACGGTATTTGGCATCCTGGCTGTCGGGTGGACTGTCTTTGTCCAGGACTGGGCGAAGTGAAAATTTTCTAGGGGTCAGCAGCGACACAAAAAGAAAATCGATGGGTTCTGAAGCAGTCGATTTTAGTTCCCGGACATACGACAGACGCCGCAGAGCCGCAGTACGAGATGGCGTTCGCGTGTCAAGTCGGGTTGTGGAGACGACAAGATTGGCCGGATCGCAGAGCCGCATCTTGTTTTACTCTCGCGGAGCCTTTTGGTGCACTGTCGTAGCAGCTGTGCCGAGGCCGCGTAAAAACGTCTCCGGATTTTACTAGATCAGGCGCGTAAATCTTCTTCCTGCGCTCTCAGTAGTATCTTGCACAGTCTCGATTTCCAGGACGTGGCAGTGAGCTGATCACGCACAAGAAATAAAAGCTACCGTGGCTGCGATCGTGAAGGCACGAATGAGGTGAGGTTGGTACAGGAGTTTCGAACACAACCACAAGCGCAATTGGCGTACTAGAAGGCGCGTCGCGATGTCACGTGTGGATGTTACACTTCTTTAAGAGGTAGGGGCATTGATGGCCGGGTAAAGCTGTCAATGATGCTCCGCCTCAACGGCCGCATGCAACATCCTACAAGCGACAGTAATAGAGCTGCCCTTCGTGAACATGGTCCTAACCCACCTTGCATTCGCTGCTGCTTCGTAAGTACCTGCCAAAGTACATGATGGCAAAGCTGGGCGTCAACCCAGAGTCTGCCTCGCAGCAGCATGCTGACCACGGGGCGAACAAAGAGTCTCAGGCAACAACATCACCCGAAGCAACGCAAAGCCCACTACTCAGCCCTGACGATCCAAAGATAAACTTAGTCATCCAGACCTAATCAGACTGTTCTCGGTCTCTACGCTCCTCATCAAGAAGCTGGTGTGGTCTATTCCGTCGCTCAAGAGCTATGTTTTTGAACCATGGGCGAAAGTCCACACGAAGACTCAGAAGGATCAATTGTATGGCATGAATCTTTCGAAAACCGAAAGAACAACAGTACTTATTCTACATAGCCTACGGCGGAGTCCATCGTGCGTGTCACGCGTGCAGTACGGCACTGTCGAACCTCGAGACCTCGAAGACCGAAGACCGCGCCAAAGCGCAACTCACCAAATTCTCTTGAGAGTGGTACGCTTCGCTCTTCTTTGCGTCTTTCTCGTTGGGACCTACTACGTGGCCTTCTGGATATACTGGGCTCTCACGCACAATTGGTGGTAGGCCAAGGCACACTTCAGGTAAATGACAAAGATGGTCGACACCGGTCAGACTCAGAGCGCGCATTGCGGCACCATCGAAGTAGGCGACATTGAAGCCCTGAGTCATCAGGCCGAACGCTATCACGGCGCCAAATTTCTTTGTGATCGGCTTCGAGACACTCTTTCTTTTCAATATCTTTTGCGGCTGCCTGGTCGCCATTTGGATGTTGGTCAACCTCCTCATGGGATGAATGCACTGGACGTCATGTACCATGGATCGAGCCCGATTGGCGTACATGCTCTCAAGAACCGCGCCGATCATATCGCGGAAGAGTCACACGAGAGTGGAACTACCAGTCAAACGGAGAAGATGATACTATCAGCCTAACCAGGTCTCACATCGGAGTCTGAAACGGTCTATCGTTCTCAAAGTCATTTAAGCGAAATTTCCTTTTTGTCTTTCCCAGCTTTGCAGCGGTGTGTCGCAAAGTTTTCCTGCGTCCCTACGTGTAAACCCAATCAATACTCCTCCAAGTACGTCTGAACACCTTTTTCAATCGCAGCGTTACCACCCTCTACATACTTGATAGGCCGTAGTTCTTACATGGTTTTGGACAGGTCCGTAACGAAATCGAGTTGTGGAGTCAGCTTGCAGATATTCAGCATGATATCCTGAATTGGCAGTATGCTGTAGAGATCTGTGACCACTCGTCTTGCTGCACACCCTTCTGGTGTTCTTTCGTATACATCTCTGATCGTCATGGATGTTGGAACAGTCCACTCGTGCTCTGCTGATTCTGAGCGTGACACGTCGACGACCGCTTTAATCACCGCATTCTTCGCCGTGACGTCCTACATTTTCTCGGCAAGGATGTACACCAAAAAGAGGTCGTCGTACTCCATGCAAATGTATTGCCTAAACTCCTCGTGCTCCAGGGCTGCACACTCAACTGCGTTCCTGTTCATCGTGCCGAGCTGTCCGGTATACATGAAGCTCAGGTAGAGGCCGAATATGTGAGGGTCGTCTTCTGGTAAAGTGAAGTTGCGGGAATCCTATTCCACCCAATCTCCATTCAGTGCGCGGCGAAAGAACTCAGATCGGTCCGTGAGAAGTGAGGCGTGTGCGATGAAGGTCTGGTGACTGTCTTCCCCGCCAACATGGATTGTCAGCATCGTTGACGGATCGAAGCTGCACAATCAAAGTCATCAGTACTATCACAAGACACGACGAACAAACGCTTCTGTGCCTAAGAGCATTCGTACTGCTAGCTCGGAGTGGTTTCGAAAGGATTAAGGCCATCGTGCGCTGAGCCAAATCGTTGGTTGTGGTGGTGTCGACCGGTGTGAGACTCGAGATAAATTGACTCATGGTTGTTATTGTGGTGTATTCCTTCGAGAAGAATAAGAATGAGCATGAATTTAGATATGATTATATCATGCGAAGTTTTGATCGCCAAGCTATTACTGTGAGTCTACCATGGTATTGAAGTGGCTTCGGATCTCTAGTCTCCCAATACCAACATCATGCCACATGTCCTAAGCTCGGATCATGAATTTCTACTAGGTAGAACAGCTGAAATCATCTGAAGAGCTTGAAGAAGTCGACCTTTGCCCAACGTCACGCCGGTATTATTGCATCAGATTCCAAACCCGCTAACCCTCCCCGATGCCGCCAGGATAAGTGTATCATTCGCTCACTGGCTCTAACTTTCAAACAAAACGATAGTTATTGGAACATAGTACCAGTTACACGCTGGACCGAACAGGATGAAGTGGGCTGCACGGCATTCAATATAGCGTTGAGTTTGGTAGAGATGTTCGAATGGCAGTATGGCTGAACTAAGGCAAAATCACTTCAAACGTCTCGAGAAAGCGGCCCTATCGCAACAGTCGCGTGAATAAAGACCTTAGCTCACTTTCCGTTCATATCTTGTTCTGTGCATTAAGCTACCTTCTCCTGCGCCTTTCTACCAGTAACCACTCCTTAAGCTGTCCCGGTTCAACTCTCGAGTTTTGCGCCTTAACCGTTACGAGGAAGAGGCAATCATGTTGGAGAAACTTGAGGAGAACATATTAGTCAGCGAGACACAGGCTTTAGGTTTGGTTGCTCCCAGCCTTACAATTGAGAGGGAGCTAATATACACGACAGTTGGCCGGCCGGCTCCCTAGTACAAATCGTAGTAGGCAGCGACGAGCAAATGGAATCCTTCTTTGTTCATCAAAATCTGATCACCTCATGCTCACACTTCTTCGCAAAGGCGCTGAAGAAGTATGGCAAGGATGAGGACGGAGACAACATGTGGCTGGAGGGTGAGGAAGGAGTTATCAAAATGCCGACAGATGAACCGACCATTTTCGCGAATTACCTCCAGCTCATCTATCGAGGATACTTGCCGATCGGCAAAAGCATCGACGAAGACATCTCCACGATGTCAGAAACAGAAGGACTGGTTGCTACCAAAGAAGTAGTCAATTACGAGTATGTTGCCTTGTCCAAGCTCCATGTCTTTTGCGAGAAGGTACGGGACACGCAAGCCAAGGCTTCAGTCATAATTGCTTTCTTGGAAGCATCACTGAAGAAGCGCCATAATGGTTGCACCTGCTCTCCGGAAGCGGCGACCATCACAATCATATTCGGGGGCACCATGGCTGGCGATCCTCTGCGCGAACTGTGTGCCGACTGGTACGCTCTGCAAGCCGACAACAACTGGTTCCAGGCAGGGACTGCGGCAAAGTACCACCCAGAGTTCGTTTTCGACGTCATGGCTGCTATGGCGAAGGTTCGTAGTAGACCAAATGATCGTTCAAAAATCAAGAACGCGGAGACGTACTGCCAAAAGCTACACGGTACGGACGCGAAGATAGACAAAGGGAACAGCTCTTCATCTGCAGCGAAGTAGCCAGTGATCAGCCTGATCTGGGGGGGGGGGGGGGGGGG
>ML978177.1:91832-225261 GCA_010015745.1 Setomelanomma holmii
CACACGATTTAGCCAAACTACTGCATCCCATGCGTCATCCTCTTGCCTCGAGTGCCCACAGCTGCGAGGACTCCGAGACTGAACGGCCCTTGAAGGAATGTGATAGAGCTTTTCAAGGCTCTCAACGCGTGTAGCGACTCGTATGTGTACTACGTGTCAGAACAATGAAACAACGATCTTTTTGTTACTTCATGTGTCCAAGCTCATACACCTTCTCGCGTCTCTGAGATCCCACCAACCTCCATGCTCTTTCCCGAAAGTCTATGCACACTACGACTTTCAATTCATTGATTTATGACACATATGCCGAGGTACGAGCAAGCGACTGCAGCTATGCACTGCTCAGCCATATGTCAACGTTTTCAAGCCTTGCGTGGGGAAGCAAACCAGCGGGAGGCTGCTGTATTGAACGCGTGGACGTGGGAGAATAATAATGACACCCACGCAGTACACACGAAGAGCACGGTATTTGTTGAGAATAGAGTTTGTTCGGTTATAGAAGCTATGGCAGAATGAGGTAGACAACTAGGCAATTAGTACGCTGCCGCACGTGAGGACGCGTGCCGACCAGATCGCTGTATTGACCCACCCACCTCAATTAACGACACCGTACCCTCACCTCCATCAGCCATCATAACGAGGCGCTCCTGCTTATTGGGCTGCGTAAAGTTCAATGACCACCAGTACGCGAGAGCGTGTCTCAATGGTGGCGTCCAATAGGACTCTCGGTGATCCCGGGGTTAAGGTCGATTGTCTTAGGCCTTCCACCCTTCGTCATACCCCATGAACACGGCGACTTGAAGTGCAACGTTTTGGGTGTGTTCCTGACTATACTCTGACACTTTGTGGCTGTTTGGCTCTACTGTGAGCTCTTTAACATACAGAATGGTGCAGCTACTGAGCGTTGCGTCGCTCCTGCCGCTCGTCGGCGTCGTCAGCGGCAATCAGGCTTCAAGCGCAAAGCGCGTTGCCATCATCGGTCCGCCCAACCTTCACATCCACCCCTTTGCCCCTGCAATGCTAACAAATACAAGGCGCCGGCGCCGGCGGATCCTCCACAGCCTACCACCTCGCTCACTATGCAGGAGAGGCGTCGATACCAACGAACATCACCGTCTTCGAGCGCAACTCGTACATCGGCGGGCGCACAACGACCGTCAACGTATGGAACGAGTCGGCATTTCCAGTTGAGCTGGGCGGCTCCATTTTCGTGGAAGTGAACCACATCATGATGGAGGCCATGAAGCGATTCGGCCTGTCACCCGCCTCGCAAGACGTGGCTGCGCAGATGAACATACCAGATCTTGGGATATGGAATGGACAGGAGTTCGTCCTCATCACGACACAAGAGGACAATTGGTGGGACAAGGCTAAGCTGTTGTGGAAATATGGCACTGCGCCGCTGTGGACGAATCGCCTCATGAAGAAGGCTGTGGGCAAGTTCCTGACCATGTACGACGAGCCTGTCTTTCCATGGAAGAGCTTGAGCGACGTCGTGGAGCGTGTTGGGCTGCTCGATGCCGTGGGTGTCACGGGCGAGCAGTATGTTGACGCCAACGGGATCGGCAATCAGTTCTCGAGGGAGGTCATCCAAGCAAGGTAAGTACGGTGCAGCCATGTTCACAAACTACTCGCTAACATACTACAGTACCCGTGTTAATTATGCTTCCAACCTTCGATACATCCACGGTCTGGAAACAATGGTCTGCATGGCTACCAATGGTGCTATGCAGATTGAAGGTGGCAACTGGCAGATCTTTGCGAGCATGTTGAACGCTTCTGCTGCGAGCGTTCATCTCAACACATCCGTTGCACAGATCTCAAAGCAGAAGGATGGCACATACGAGCTTAGCACGAAGGATGGCCACACCGCGACATTCGACGAAGTCGTTCTTGCAGCGCCTCTACAGTATACGGACTTGGTCATCGATCCCGCTCCGAAGCATGTTCCAGACGAAATCCCATACACAGAACTTCACACAACTCTTTTTGCCTCGCCACATCGGGCTGACCCTGTCTCTTTCGGTCTTGCGCCAGATGCATCTGTCCCGCAGTATGTTCTGACAACGCTCCCACCTGGCGAGACCCCAGGAGACCACGTCGGTTCGCCTCTCTTCTACAGCATATCTATCCACAATTCCTTTGCGAATCTCGGAGCCAAGCCGCCTCGCATCGAGTACATCTACAAGATCTTCTCTCCCTCACGTATCACGGCAGAGGATCTTTCCGCATTCCTTGGCCACAAGGTATCTGGCGATGAAGCCGACTACGGCAATATCAACGGCACGGTCTCCTGGATCCACCACAAGATCTGGCACTCCTATCCGCGTGAGTATCCTCGCGTAACATTTGAGGAGATTAAGCTCGACGACGGGTTGTGGTATACGAGTGGCATCGAGAGTTTCATTAGCACAATGGAAACGAGCGCGCTCAGCGGGAAGAATGTCGCGCGGCTCATCAGGGATGAATGGGTGGCCAGCAAGAAGGAAGGAACACCAAAGGCGCAGGGGCAAGCACCTCTCGACTTCGAGCCAGGTGCGGAGTTATGGCAGGAAGAGTTGTGAACGATTTATGACGCCTGGGCTCTGATAGTGGAGCAGGCGGACAACCCGTTTGCTCGTTATAACTCCAAACATCTTCTGGATTCAATGGAAGCACGGCCTGACACAGCTCCTCCAAGTGAAAGCGACGATTGCGCTGCTTCTGCCACCTCAAGCCGCAGGGCGAGTGAGGAGCGCGAAAGTTGGCACCCCAATGCCCGTTTGTGTTGAACCCACGCCTCACTGTCACCCTCCTCCCCTCCGATCCCCTTCTCATAAAGGTTCTACTCCCCTGCTTCCCCCAACATTCTCCTCCATCACCACCACTACCGCTCAACTCTCCGCTCCAGTCACACAGTGGAGGATCTCTAGATCTCCCAACGATCCACCATAACCACGTGCGCAAGCAGCATAGGCGCTTCCCCGAACCTCGTTCCACTGACGCTGCATACACACATCCTCAGTACCTCTACTACTTTAGCACCTTGCTCAACCTACAACTCCACTTTAAAAGCCAAAGGCCTAGATTCTTCGATTGTTAGTTTGCTCAATTGCTGCACACGGGACGTAGGTACTGATCAGTAGCCTAAGCACAACTACCAAGCAACAAGCTCCAGACATTCGAATGGAGAGCAAGTCTGCAACCTCAACTTCTGCTACCGAGAGCGCTCCCAGACCTACCAGCGCGGACATGACTAGCTCGGTACGTTCCATCAGCATGGACGGCAACATGGCTCAACCCCTCGACTCTAAGACGACTTCTTCACCGCCCACCACGTTAGACTTGTCTGATAAAGAGCCCACCAACACTCCCATCACGTCTGAAGATGTTCGCGGTGCTGGATCCGCTCTTCAGCAGAACCGTACGGCTGACCTTGATAAGCCCATCCCTGGCTCTCCAGCTAGTGGCAAGCCACCACACTCAGAGGTACCATCAAAGCCGTCTGTTTCGGCTGATACAGAGGATGTCGATATGACCGACGCGGTCGATGAGGGCGAGCAGACTGATGGCTCCAACGCAAAGGCTGCCGCTAAGGCCAAAGACGTCCAAGACCAGAACAAGTCCTTCAAGTTGAAGATCGACGCCGCCACCGCTCAAGCCATCACTCCTACTACACCTGACGCTCCTGTCCGTGTCAAGCGTTCCACACACGCACGTTACGCCGCCGCCGCCAAAGAAGTCCAGAGACTCCCCTACCAATCCATTGTCAGTCTCAACATGCCTCCGCGCCCTGGCTACATCCCAGGCCACCCCATCCCCGAGCCCGTGCAGGGTGAGTACCCCTTTGGCGACACTGAGAATCATAACAACAGCTACATCATTCACCTCATGGACGAGCGCGAACTCACGTACACCAAAGCGGCGGAAGTGTACAGTGCCAAATTTTCGCACGACGTTATCACAGACGAAGCAGTACGCAAGCGCCATATACGGTGTCTGTTACGGTTGAAGGCGAAGTATGGTATGAAGCCCGAGAGCCAAATCGGCCCAGTGAGCAAAAACGTGAAGCGTCGTGGATCTCCACGCGCAAAGGCGTGGAATCCGTCGAATGGCGCTGGCGACAGTGCCACCGCTATTCCTACTACAATCACCACACAACCTCCTACAACTACTACCTTGAACCCAAGCACCAAACGTCCTGCACCCTTCTCCACCTCCACCTCTCCTGCTGCTTCTCCCTCACCCCAACCCCGGACTTCAAAGAAGCGCAAGACCAACCATCGCAGCTTCGAAAAAACATGCATCGTAATTTGGCACGACGCAAACGGTATGTCTTTCAAGTCCATTCGCGAGAAATTGGAGAAGGAGCAAGGGTGGAGTCTGGGCCTGGGTACGGTGGAGAAGTATTATTATTTGACGCTCGAGAAGGTGTATGGGGTTGGGTACAGCAGGAAGATAGGGACGGAGGGGAGAGACGGGGAAGAAGGTGTGGGGGAAGGTGGTGAGGATGGGGAGGATGGGGAGAAGGAGTCTGAGTTTGAGTTTGCGCAGCGGGTTGTTGGGCGTCGGATGAGTGTTTAAAGGGATTTCGGTACGCAGGGCTTGGAGGAGGAATGATGTGGTTGGCGAGATATAGTATGATGAGATATGTAACATAGGCCAGCCCAAGTCGTGTCATGGCACGTGGGCTGTTCAGCAGACTTGTTTGCACTGGCTTTTGCCCATCTAGTCTCCTGGACGGTGGGTGTGAATATGGATAGATGGAAACTCGAAACACGGATGATTGCATCGCGTCCCGATATCCCTAGTTTTCAGTGGGTATATAGCATTGCAGCAGGACACTCTATAGTACAAGCTAGCTATCGCCATCTTCCACTGCAGCCAGCCACAACATTACTCCGGCCCACTGCCAACCTTGTCCTTGAAGCTCTTCCAGCTCGAAGTATTCCTAGGCGCCGACTTCAGCGGCCTATGTGACGCACGCTTGCCATGTTCCTCCCAGCCCTTAGCCTTCTTACTGCCAGAGACATCGACAGGCCAATTCGCCTTTCTAGCGTCTGCCAAGACGTCTGCTGAAGACCGAGAGTCTTCCTTGGCTGGTGAATACTGGATTGGTTTGTGGACATCGTAATTGTACGTAGTTTTGAGATGATGCGCGATGGCCTCGTCGAGTTTCTTGGTCGACTTTCCATACAAGTTCTTGAGCTCCTTGGCTATAAGCGTTTCAAGAATGTGTCCGCGATTGAGTGGCTGTTCGCTCTTTGTCAAGGGTACGCTGAGCGTCGACTCCCAGCGTAGCCCAAGAGCAGCAAGACTGTCTCGGAGGGACCATGTCATTGCTCGTGTCGGGGCCTTCTGAACGAATTCTTTGACGCGCCTTCCAAGGTCTTCCCAGGTGACAGTGCTGACGAATAACAGATCGACCATCTTTTCTACCAGCCTTGGCAGATCGCGAGAATGCTGCGTTGAGTAGAAGAGGTGTTTGAGCTTGCCGAAAAAGAATTCGACATTGAAAGCGGTGATGGAGGGATGTACGCCAGTACGGCGCAGGACTTCGAACGGATCCATGTTCAAGCTTTTGCGGAAGGCGGTGATGTTGTCGATCTGCATGAACTTGATCACTCTGGCCATGATGACACGCGCTTCTTCTATCGATGCATGGCCAGTGATGTCAATGTTCGATCCACTGAACAGCTCTGGCGATGCCTCGGCATGAAGGCGAGCTCGGCTTTTCTTGAAGTAGGTCGCAATGAGCCTGGGTTCGCCGAAGCTCTCCACAATAGTGTCAAGTCGTGTCTTGGCAATGTTATGATATCCCTCAACTGCGAAGTGTTGGCGCAGACGATGCTCTACTTGCTCGAGATACTGCACTGTATGATGTTTGAGGCTCGTAGTGCAATCCCCCGTCCGCGGCTGGAAAGGCCCGGCCAACCCTGCTGCTCGAAAGGACTGCATGAAGTCGCTGGGGAGAAGATCGATGCTGGCAGTGCTGACGCCGAGCAAGTGTAGAAAGTTCCGATAATTGAGCATCAGGAATTGAGGGTTCTCCTTCACAAAGCTTTGTGCCCGTTCGATAATTTTGACTTTGTCAGCCGGGGCTAGACGACCCCAGAACTCACTTAAGACAGGCACGTCAACCAAGTCGTTGCGCGATGTAGAAGACATGGCAGCCTCGCGCCTACATTCGTCAACCAGTCGCTCGAGATTGATGCCCAGCGCACCTGGACTTAGGGCCAGTGAGGCCTCAAGGTCTCGCAGGCTTTCCTTGCTACCTTGCATTGCTGCCTTGGGATTCTCATTGACAATGGCCTTGAGGCGATCGACATAGTCACGTCGGTGTTCGTCACGAGGGAACAAGGGATAATCCCAAACAAACGAATTGTCTCCAGTGGAAGCAACGTGGGCGTCGTGGGGACTAATTCTGCTCCCGTCGGGTCGGATGTAGGTGCCATCGACATAGACTATTGTGCGGTCCCGTGTATCTTTTAAAGTCTTTCCAACCATACTATCGACCTTGGCCACTAGGATAACATGATCCTCTACAGTAAGCTCCTGGGTTAAAGCACACTCCATGGACGCGCGCACAGAGTCGTCCAACAGCTGTGGAGCAAGAGACACGGAGGCATGAGATCTGTCTTGGTGTGACTCCGGTCGAGGGACGAATATTTTCAGGCCTCTCGTCCTCGCAACATATGCTTCGGGATGGTTCCCGCGGCAGAAGAGCTCGACTATAGCTGCGCCGCCGCGGGTTCCTGATGGGAAATGCACGCGAAATAAACCGTTCGCTGCTCTTATGGCATCCAGTGTCTTTGAAGGTTGTTTAATGTTGAAAGAGATGGTCGGCGGGTCGAGCGTGACGGTGCTTAGTGACGAGACAGCCACACCCATGGGGACATGTCGCTTGAGCTCGGCATCGTAGCTTGCAACTGTGATGACTGCAACTGAACTAGGCACATTTCGCATCAAACCCCGAACCTCGTTACGCAATCTCGCTGTATCAATCTCGGACTCGTCGACTTCTACCAGCATGGCTTCTGCTCGAGAAGGTTCTTCATTGGTGATAGGTATTCGATTGGCTTTTGCATGTTCTGTAGCAAGATTCTCGCCTGTTTCATCCACTTCAGGCTCCTTGTTCGGCTCGTCTTCCCTGAGTCGCGGTTGTTCGGCTTGACGTAACGGCCGCGTCGCATGGTAATGTCGCGGGAGGTGTATAGCTTGTATGCGTCGAGATCGCAAGATCGCGAGGGAATGATGTGGCAAATGTTCTATAGGCGCATTAGTAGAAGCAATAGCTCAGTGAAAAGGCTCTCTCACGCGTGAAGCAGCTCCATCTGTAGAAGGCCGCATAGAAACGGGACGCTGAGCGCTGGGAGAGCGCCATTGTAAGTCAATCAACTCAGCTAGGGCGAGACCATATCCTTGAAGGCGACCTCTTGTCTTGCAGAAAGTATTGGGAGCGTAGGGAAACGAAAGAATCATGGATTATGCTGTTCTGTGCATGGCTTGCAAGTGTGGAGGAACGACGTCAAAAGTTAGCCTAGCCAAGACTTGCATCTCGGAAGTCCGCATCTCCATCCTCACCTGTAACCACCACCACAATTCCCACCCCAACCCAATGGCTTCACCAATACCCTCAATGAGCGCCCTGCGCGTGCTACGACAGTCGATGCAGCCCCAGACACGGCAGACGACCCAAGTGCGGCACGCGACACTCCTCAAGCGACCAAAGCGCCCATACACCTTCACACAGCTCATCACACTCTCGGATGGAAGCTCCTTCACATTGCGCACGACAAATCCTCAGCCGGTATATAAGAGCGCGAAGGATATAAGGAATGCGCCGCTGTGGAACCCGAGTTCGCAGAAGCTGCTGAATGTGGAGGAGGATGAGGCGGGACGGCTGGCAGCGTTCAGAGCAAAGTTTGGCAGAGGATGGGATACCGATGCGGAGAAGGTACAATATGAGTGCATGAATTCACTTCAAAACCCGGCTAACAGCTGGGCAGGGCCAGAACAAGGGCGACCATCTTATGGATATCATCAGCGGGCAAGCAAAGGGCCCAACGAAGCCGACCGATACGCCGAAAGGAGCGATAAAGCAGCCGCCGAAAGTAGAAGAGAAGAAGAAATAGATGGCATATACGAAAGTGCTATGTGGCATAGTGTACGAATACAAAGTGGAGCGCAAAGACGGTCCATGACCTTTTCCTGCGAATTGCAAGGAAGCTTCTCACCACGGCCCGATGGTTGCAGCGTTCTCTTTTCGTCTCTCAAAATGCTTTTTATCCCTTCCATTGTTTGGTAAGCAACCACGTTGGTCCCAAATGACTCGCGAGAGCAGTATTCGCCAACGTCAAGTTACCACCGTCCCCTTTTATCGATTCCTACAGATTACATTCTCACATGGCTCGATACACGGACCAAACTCAGCAAGCACAACCGGCAGAACAAGACGATGGGCAACAGCAAAGACAAGCCAAGAACAACAACATCAACGGAAAACCGGGCGAGTCGACACTCTCCCCCAGTCTAACTGAAGAGCAGCTTCAAACTGACGCCCCTGCTGCCTTTCCACAACCTTCAGGGGATGGCACGCGTAGGTCTTCGAGGATAAAGGGGAATGCAGAGAAAGCAGACAACGATAAGCTTAAGGCCGAAGCTGATGCTTATCGTAAAGCGCGCAAGCAGTATCCCAGACCACCACCAGCCAGCAACGCTCGCGGAAGTCCTGGTTCCGCACCAAAAGCATATGCCCGGATGACACCTTATGAGCCCGCCCCTCCAAAGACAGGGAAGAAAGCCGGAAAGCAAAATGGCAAGGAGAGAAACCGAGAGCAGGAAGTCGCAGAAGACTCTACCAACGAAGTTGAGCACGAGAATGATGACGATGATGACAGCGCTTCAGTCGACTCAAAGCAAATGGCGATCAGGATCACGAAGCTAGCTCAATTTTCGTTCGAAGTAGCGGAAATGTTCGAAGGAATGCTAAAGAAGCACTATCCTAGAAGAAAGGCAGATGCGCGTAGGATCAGGGATGGTCTAGGAAGTGTTTGCGACATTTTCAATAAGAGGAAGGCTGAAAGGGATGGCGAGGAAGAGCAGCCGCGAAAGAGGGCGAAAGGTAAGGACTGCATGAGGACGACTGGGAAGGAGAAAGGGAAAGGGAAAGCCAGGTAAGGTCTCGGGATGCCGGTCTGTGGATGGCAACTAGCATGCAGCGGGATAGACTCAACAGTTGAAACGTACGTATGAACGGGGCTCCGCACGAGGTGTTAGGAAAGACATGACTATGGTCAACTTCTAACAGCCATCTACCTAGTACGAATTAACTGTGTCCGACTTTCCATTTCCTCCAGAGTTTACGAGCCTCTATGTTGTCGTCATTCTTCGTCTGATTTTCCACATCCAAGAGGCCTGCTTTGAAGCTGGAAGGTTCCGCCTTTTTGTGTTGTCTGAGCGGAACTCTCACAATGTCTTACAGGTTTCCTTTCTCGTCACTTTTGCATTTCTCCATTGTTTCGTTGTCATGTTGCTGATGTCTACACTGTGCAGCGTGGATTTTACGTCTTCATAACTGCTTAATCAAGAATTCATGCGACTTCGTCACAGATAATTCTCAACCCACGAAGCCCGCAAAGCTCAATGCCTACCAGCAATACTCACTCGACTAACCAATCTCACCACCAAGCACTGCCATTGAACATGTCTCAGCACCTCCACACGAAAAGCCAACCTGCACCTTCCAGCCCGTCAAGCCAGCGGAATCCAGTGTGGCAGACGAGCATTCGGAAGCGCAGACTATCGCTCAGGCGCCTCGTTCTCATGCGCTTGACCAGGAAGCGCAAGGCACGATTGCGAACAAGCAACCAGAAACGACGACCGCAACAGGCAATGGAACCGAGACGGAGAAGTATAACAAGTCATCCCAGCTTGGAGCGAAGCGCCCAGGTCCAACAGGCAGCTAGAGGGTCTTCAACATTGAAGGACGAGACACCATTCCCGACGAAGGACATCACGAATGGCGCGAGTTCGTGCGTTTCTAGGCAGTGAAAGAAACATTAAGAAAGGTGCTTAGCCAGATGCACCATCAAACCCTACCATCCCCGTGGCGTCGCAGCCAAGAAAGCGCACCAGACCCCGCAAGCCCAGCACTCATCCCTCACCAGCGAAAAGACAACGCATCACACCGCTCGGGATGACCACCCATCTCGTCGTACTCACGTCTGCTTGTACACAGGTCGCGAGCGCGTGAGTGGATTATCCGGAGCGCTATGGTCTTGGGACGGAGAAGGATGTTGAGAAAATGAACCGCCAGCTTGGGCGGCTTCAGGGTGACGGAGAAAGTACTGCTAGCTGTACAGATGGCCATGAGAATGGCCAGAAGGATGAGGAAAGCTCAGAGAACATGGAGAGGAACGAGCGGAGTGAAGTCTACGATGATTGACATCCCAGACATCTCGAGGAAAAGCACGTTTGGACCCTGCCGACACTCTTCATCCACCTCAGCTTGTCCCCTCGCCGCCTCCAAAACTCCAAATTCCTCTAACCATGCAAAAGGACAAGAACATACAACGGCGGGGATTCGCCAGTGGTCACCCACCTGACTACTAGTCCGCCGGTACGCGTCAGAAGTAAGGCTGAGCGAACGGTGAGCCCCATTGTCTCTTGTCCTGCCACCACAAAGTCCCTTAAGCTTACTATTTACAGTACTGCGCTCACCGAAAGCGGGTTCACGTGTCCGGGTGATGATGCTACACGTGCCGTGCCATGCTCCGCCTCTCAAGCAAAGATTAGGGGGAGACAATTTCCAGGGCTATGTCCTCGGCGAAGTGATCTCAGTAAAGACGGATCCAGTTCGGGGTGACAGACTCTGTGTAGGAGTCTTATTCAGGAACACACCAAAGCAGACAAAAGAGACAGAATCTTGGAGCACCCATAGGACTCTCCAAGCAACAGCAACACCTATCTGTCTTCTTCGAGGAGCTTCAAAGCCTACGATCATAAGGCTATGCAAGGATTACTTCACGATTGTTACGTGCACAGTCACTTTCCCTGAGGAGATGGAGAAAGACAATGCACCTGCTCAGTGGCCGACCGATTGGCTGTTTGCAACGCTCCCTGACCGCAATTTCCTACTTGTGTGCGATTGGGATGAGCCTTTTCAGGACTTACAAGAACGAGAAGAGTATGAGACATGCATACAAAGAAATGACTATGGCTCAGAGCAACCAGAACTGGAGAGAAGGGGCCCTTTCGCCCGAGCGACAAGGAATTGGGACGTTGCACGAATATTGGGGGACATGTGCGCACTATCATATCGACATAAGGGTACCTCTGTTTCATTCAAACACGTGTCTTCCAACATGGAAGCCAGGGGTCAAAAAGCCACGAAGGATTTTGATGTACCGGTCAGACACGAAGCTGCATGCGCACTAGAAGGCCGATGTGGTCAGGCCCCCCTCATTTTTGGCTACAGAAAAAGGTTCCAACCGCAATGATGCGCTAGTAGACCTACTACTTTCGGATGTTGGCTTAGATTTCGATTTGGAGGATGAATACAACAGACCAAAGCCGCTGACGTGGGCAGCACGAGGACATGAAGCGATAGTGCAGCTGCTCCTCAAGTCAGAGCCCTCAGGACAATTACTGTTACAGGCAGTAGAGCGCGGATACGAAGCTGTAGTTCGGCTGCTGCATGATACAGGCAAGGTTGACGTTGACATAAGGAACGATAAAAGGATGTACGCCACTGCTACGGGCGGCAGAGCGCGGGCACGAAGCTGCAGTGCGGCTGCTGCTTGAGACGGGCGAGGTTGACACTAACATAAGAGACGGTTACGGGAATACACCACTTTTATGGGCGGCAGAGTGCGGGCACGAAGCTGCAGTTCGGCTGCTGCTTGAGACGGGCGAGGTTGACATTAACAAAGAAAACAATTACGGAAATACACCACTGTCCCAGGCGGTACAGTGCCGATCGCCGAAGCGACCCACCCCAACACGAATTGCCCACCCACAAAGATGAGGCTGTACAATCACACACAATAGCTATTATCACGAGATTTTGTGGTGGAGTAATAAAGTAATACTTGCGATCAATTTGATCTACTCAAATTTCTTTGGGAGCTTGATGTGGCGGCCTGAAGTGGTCTTTTTAGCTAGAGGTGGTGGTGGTGTAGGGTCACCACCTCCACCACCTTTCGCAGGCTGCGCAACCCGCGCACGCTTTTGCGCACGCGCAGGCTTTTGTGAGGCTGCTCTCTTGCCTCTTTAGGACAATTGTACAGCTTTTTGAGCGGTTGCAGCTTCTTTTTCTTGTTGTTTCTTACGCTGAAGTTCAGCTCTTTCTGCAGCCCTCCTTTCCTACTCCTTCTCCCTCCCAACTTTAGCTCTCTCGCGCGCTACACGCTCCTGTTCTGCTTCTTTCTTCTCAAGCAAGGCAGCTTGAGCTCTAAGCTCCTTCATCTCAGCTTTTTGGAGTTGCTCTTGCTCCTCTTCCTGTTGACTTACTCTTTCACGGAAGTCAGATTCCCTTAGCTTTCTACGCGACCAGAGAACTGCACCACCATGATACTCCTCACGCTGCTGCAGGTCAAGGACCTTGCCCTTCTTCTTGTGCTTCTTCTTAAGCTTGAGCGCTTGTTGTAGCCTCTCGTTCTCGTCTCTCAGAAGCTCATTTGACACCTGAAGATGGTGGAGACTCTAGGTGATCTTGTGGGCTCTTCTCTCCTCCCCATCTCTTATAGCCTGCCCAATAACGCTCTGAATTTTCCTCTAATCAGCGTCAGAAAGAGGAGAGCTTTAAGGCTCTTGCTCATCCTGTTCTGGTGTCTTTGGGCGGAATCTTTTGAGTACAACCTTGCGGTCCATGGGGAAGATCCTAGTGGCTTGAATGGACTTCAGAGCAAGCTTCTCCGTGATGCAGCTGCTCTACGCAGCCTAGAACAGTAGGAAGAAGTAGCCCTTAGTGATAGGAACAAGGCCTTGAGTCTTCATGAGATGGGTGGAGAGTTCCTTAGTATAGGAAGACGCGAGAGGCGAGAAACAAACCACATCAAGTGGCTGAAGCGTATAGGTACTATAAGGTGGAAAGACAGCTACAAGTGTCCTCCTCTTGAGGCAGAGAACCAGAAACTCATTAGTAACATGAGAGCCGTGGCTATCTACAATGAGGAGTCTCCACTTCCTTCCTAGCCCTGCTTTTCTCTTCGTGTAGCGGTCGAAAATCTGCTTAAGCTAGGCTAATCCCACGTTGTTATTAGTCTATCCAGAGGGTGTTGAAGTGACAAGAACCTCATGCTTTCCTGCCTTAATATCCTCCACCCAAGTAGAGCGGATAGAGCAGTTCTTAGAGGCGTAGATAAGACCAGGAGGAAGAGTACTCCCATCAGCGCAGACTCCAGCCAGGACAGTTATCCACTTACATGAGCCATCTTGAAGTAGTTGAGTTACCTCTTCTGACTCCCACATCCTCTTACTAAAGATTCTCTTCTGCTTTCCTATTACCCTAATAGCGAAGCCCTTCTTATCCATATTGTACGTGTGAGCAGGCTCTACGTTATACTCTTTGATCTTCTCATAGAGAAGATCAAAATAGAGATCGTACTTTGCCTCAGAGTCAGCGTAGTGGCGGACAGCGTGTATACCCTTAGTCCAGCGTGAGATAAGATAGTCGTCGTTTCGGCTGATAAAGCGCGTCACCTAGCCATCTCCGACGTGCTCGTGAGCTATCTCCTCTCCAAATTTTCGCGTCATCTCTCTAGTAGGTGGAAGGCCTTTCTTAGTAAGATCATTAATGTACTCTACAAGCTCTAACTCCTGGTGTAGGTTAAGCTTTTGGTTCTCAATCTTTCTAGCTGCTATAGACTTCTGAGTGCCCTTGCATCTTTGCATCAGCGTAGTTTGTGGAACGTTGGATTTTTAGCACACTCCCGGTACGACAAGCGTTCTCCTGGTTTCTGTGATTTCATAGCTGCAATCGTCTCGTCCATAGCTGTTGTGGTGGTGGAGATATTACGCGTTGAAGTTGATCTAATTATCGTGTTATGATGTTGGGGTGGGTCGCTTCGGCGCTCGGCACTGTAAAGGGTGGCCACGAAGCTGTCGTTTGGCTACTTCTCAAAACAGGCAAGGCTGACGTTGACATTAGAGACTGGAGGGGAAATACACTACTGTTCAAGGCGGCGGAGCGCGGGCACGAAGCTGTGGTTCGGTTGCTGCTTGGGACAGGTGCTTTCAACGTTGACGCACAGCTATTAGCAGACATACGGAAGCAAATGAAAAGGCTTCTTCCGCCGCTCGAAGCGCCCAGACTCCTGTCCGAGTTGCGGGCAGGTTTCAAGCAGCCAAAGAGGAAAGCGCTTGAAGCTGTACTTGGACTATTGCTTGAGGCTGGCGAGACGGAAGTTGACTCAGAGGATGTTCCTTCTCATCGCGCCCAACTGCCACGGGCGGTAGCGGGGAGGCGTCAGCGTTTTGTTACCCTGCGACAGTTAGCAGACATGTAGTACGTTCCTGCAACCTCCCAAAGTCAAGTCCCCGTGTAATCTATCACGCAAATGTCAATAGCGGATTTCTCTGGAGACACTGAAAAGGCCAGATCAAATTTCGTACGATGTACACAAGTTGGACCGAATTTCCGAGTTCTCAAAATGTGAAACTTGAGGGGGTGTTGGTGGGGCTGAATTTGGCGGAGGAATGGATATAGAGGTGTCAGCTAACCTAAATTAAAGAGCAACAGCCGTATAAGTGAAGAGCATAGCCAACAATGGAATCAGACAAAGCTAACCATGTTGCCTTCAGCATCCGCTATCTACAGGATATCCATCTTCATATGGTTCACATGAAAGCAGCAACATGTTTTGTATCTTGTTACAGAATCCTGGATCCTGGATTCTGTCTTCAGGTGCTAAAGTCACGAAGTGATCACTCAAGCACTATGATAGCCCACTCATTCTAGCTTGATAAGAGTAGACTGCCACGTACATGCACACGGGAGAAGCAACGGTAGTGATTGTAGGCTGAGGAATGGTAAGGCCCGCCACCTCCCCCACCCACCATCCCGCACAAACGCTGTTACTTGATGTCGAATTTCGTTCAAACGTGATTGTGTTGGGGGATAATACCGCGCCCAGATAGATAGTGATACAGAAGTCAAGACACTTACCTCCCTACCGCTCAGCCTAAAATATACAAAGAATCATCCTCCATCACTGCCCTCGCGGCACAACTCCTTATGCTTCAGACAGCCGAGTACACAGCCGTACAGCCCCTCCCACACTCGACCTTTTGCTCAAATTCCACCATGCGTCCATTGACTTTGACTTTGTTTCTCGGCGTAATCTGGAACCGATGCATTTCCTTCTCCCTCATCGCCTTGACTCCCAGTGCGTTTGCAGCACGTTCCTGCTCCGCGCTCTGATCCAGGGGCTGGATATACGTCGGCGTCGCAACATTACTCCTCTTGCCTGAACCTATCTGGTAAAACTCATTGTTGCCCCAGAACAGTATATCACGGCCCCAATTGGTGTCGTTGTCGGTAAGGTTCTTGGTGCGCCCGGACACGGCGACGTTAGCGACGTTGTCCATGATGGCAGCGGCATGCGATGCGCCGACGGAGATGGTGGAGAGGCGGATGGGGATGGCTTTGTGTTGGGCTTCGTCCCATTCGAAGAGGCCGGAGAAGGCGGGGACCTTGACGGGGTCGGCGCACGTATGGACCCAGCGGCCGATGCCCAGTTGGCCGGTCAGACCGAAGCCAAAGGCCCAGGTGTCGGCGGTGGTGCGGCTGTTGTCGGGTTTGGTGGCTTCGGTGGTGAGGAAGGATGTGTTGCCTCCGGCGAAAACGTTTGTGACTTTGGCTTGGCCGCTGCCGGCTAGCAGCTTCTGGGTAGGGAGGAGAGAGGGAGCGTCGACGTATTGCGCTTCAGCGTTGAAGGGGAAACCAAGTTGCCCAGACGTGTTGTCGCCAAATGTGAAAGCGCGGCCTTCGGTGTCGCATACGAGACTGTGGTAGTCGCCGGTCGCAATCTTCTTTACGGGAAAGCCCTTCAATGTGGAGATCTCATGTGGCATGTCGAATGCTCCGGCTGGTCTGCTTTCCCATGTCAGGCCTGGTATGCCCAATTGACCTTTGCTTGGAAAATGCTCTGTGCCAGATGCGAATGAGAAGACTCGCCCAGACGAGGTAAGCAGGAGGGCGTGCTCTAGACCGGACGCAATCTCCGTCACTCGCTCGCTCCAGCCTATGTTCTCAGGTGTGCGTGTGCGGTATGAGATGTCGTTGGAGCCGCTCCAGAACGGTATCCATGATGTCGATTTCGGCTTAGGGCCCTCCTTCTGCTCCGCTTGCGAGACGGGTATTGAGTATACGGTGCCGCCCGAGGACAGTGCGATGATACGGTCGCGCGAGATGGCCAAAGACGTCAAATTTTGGCCGCGTAGTGTCTTGGTCGGCTCCGTGACATCTTTCGAGAACGCCGTGCCCCACTGCAGCAAGTCTCCCCGCTCGTCAATCGCCGCGCCAAAGTTCTTGTCCAGCTTGATGTCCCGCAGCAGCTTGTTGTCAAAGTACTTTATCCGCCGCGGTGTCTTGACATATCGCTCGTCTGAGTCCGGTGCGACCGTCTTCCCTGTATTTGAACCCCATGCATATACGCCCGGATTCTCCCAGCTTTTCAGCACCTGCAGATGTTGCGAACTGATTATGTTTCTATTGTCGTCGGCAGACTTGGGCTGCCGCCGTGGCTCCTCAAACTTCAGCTCAACCTCTTCCTCTTTTGGCAGCTCTTCAGCGTGCACTTCGCGTATTATCGGTTCTCCATTGACCCATTGATATGCAGTGGCGGACGCCCAGAGCACAGTGACAGTGGCTACTGATCGCACAAAATGCTGCTGCCGCCGTTGGGCATATGGATGTGTGACTGTCCGCACTTGTGACCGCGGCGCCCTGGTTGATATATTTCTACATGATCGCGGGGTATGCGGGCTTCGTGGTGTGGCGCGTGAGAGACATCTGGTGTTGAGCATAGTGGAGGAAGGTGGGGCGAAGTGTGCGGAAGGTGCGCTTGAGGAGTCAAGTCAAGTCGCAGAAATCACAACATGTCGATTTGACATGTCCTTTGACACTGGACAGCGGGCAAAGCCATTGGTAATTGGAGGGCCTGGATAGCTCCGATGAATCGTTCGAGAACGTCATGAGTGCCACGGACCGATCGGGCATAGCGTGACCCCACACTCCGCGACAGCTCCGAGCGTTCGTGGTGTTTTCGCAGCAAGGGACCAAACAATTCCAGGTGTCCACGCAGCATCTGGCCACCATGTACGAGGGAGACTCGTGGTACAATGCCTTCGTGCCGCGCACTGCAAAGGCGCCCGAGAAGCCCAAGCACAAGCGGCGCGAGTCTCTGCTCAAGCAGCCCAACGTAAGCCATCTCTCTGCTGCATGGGTACGTGGAGCGTTATTGATCATTGTTGCTGCAGGAGAGCCAGGCTGACGTCGAGCGCGCAGAAGCCATCGCCGAGATAGCAGACGAGACGGCCGGGAAACTCAATGGCCCGCCGCCCGCCACCGTGGCCCGACGCGCCAAATCCTACAGCGACTTCTACAGCGTGGTGCGGGCGCATTTGAAGCGGGAGCGCGCGCTGGAAAAGAAGAAGTCGCAGGAGACGCTGGCCACGGAGCTCGAGTTCGCCGGATGGTATGGCAGCGTCAACGACGAGCTGCTTGAGGCGAGCCACGAGGAACACAGGCTCTACCAGCACCAGCTGCACATGACCCGTCGCCATCTGGACAACATCGTCGCCGACACCTCGTCCACGCTCGACATCCTCTCCGCCCTCTCTGAAGCCTTCAAGGCCGTCGAGGCCCAGACCAATGCCTTCCGCATGCAATGCGAGGGTCTCATCAACGACCAGACCCGCATCACCAAGCTCGCCGACGACATGGAGCAGAACCTGCGCTACTATCTCTACCTCGAGCCGACCACCAAGCGACTCAATGCGCCAGGAGCTGGCAAGATTGTGCGGGGCAAGGAGTTCACCGACATGTTGGCGAACCTCGACAGCTGCTTGGAGTACATGCAGGCGCACGCGAAGCACAAGGAGGCCGAATCGTACCGCTCGAGATATCGACTGCTGCTCACGCGCGCTCTTACACTGATCCGCGTCCACTTCACCGAGGCACTGCGCGAGATCGCCGCCGATGTCTCGAAACGAATCGCCGACCGGCAGCTCAACGATACCACAATGTCCGCGCTGCTGTATGCAAAGTTCCGCGTCGGTGCACCAGAGCTCAAAGCGATTGGCCTGGAGATACAGAAGCGGGCCGTGGTACCCAAAGGATCGGCGCTAGGGGCAGAGGCAGAATATCAGAGTCTGATGAATGAGCTCTACCAGAGCTACTCAACCACGCGTGGTCGTCTCATTCTCCCTATCGTCACTAAGAAGATCAACGAGATCGCGCAGGCTCCAAGTACTTCGAAAGAACTGGTATCATTTGCTCGCAGCAGCATCAGCTACCTTCGGGGCATCTGCTTCGACGAGTGCGACCTCTGGCGCGAGTGGTTTGATGGCGACGGTGGCTTGTATGACTTTCTCGAAGCCATGTGTGAGCCCCTTTACGACTATCTCCGACCGCGCACCATCCACGAGACCCAGATACTGAAGCTTTGCGAGCTTTGCACTCTCCTACAGACTCGGTACATGGAGGAGGAGGACGATGACGACGAGGCGTCTGTGGATGCAAACAAGCTGGACTTTTCCATCTTGGTCCACCCAGCACTGGAGGATGCACAAAATCGTCTCATCTACCTCTCTCTAGCAATTCTGCGCGACGACATCGAACGCTACAAGCCCAAACCCGAGGACCTCGACTACCCGGCGAAGAACAAGAAGCTTGCGGCATCTGGGGGGAAATCGAATCAGCCTGTACTATCTGGCAAACGACAGCCAAAGTCTGAAGTCCCACCAACACCTTTGATGCCTAAAACACCGACAGTTGTGGAGGAAGACGATCCAGATGCTCGCTGGAATTTCAACACCGAGGCAGCCTTCAAAGACTGGTACCCCACGTTGAGGACAGCGATATGGCTGCTCAGCAAAATCTATCGACTTGTTCATGTGAGGCGACAGACCTATTCATTCTGCTCAAGACTAACATTGTGTAGTCTTCAGTGTTTGACGACTTAGCTCATCGTATTGTTCATAGTACCACTCTTTCCCTCACCCAAGCCAGCACACTGCTCTCGAAGTCAACCTCGCCTACCGATGCCGCCCTGTTCCTCGTCTCACACCTACTCCTACTCAAGCAGCAGATCGTTGCATTCGACATCGAATTCGTAACGCCCGAAACCGAGGTCCAATACGACATCTCCAGCATCACCAATACTTTCTGGGAGCTGCGGTCTCGCGGCGGCCTCTTCAACCCACGAAACCTTGTCGGTCTGCTCATCCCCAAAGTCGTAGAAAATATGCTCGACGCCAAAGCCGAAGTCGACGCGCGCCTCCGCCAAGCCATCAACGACTTCACCGGCCAATTTGTAGCTCGCATGACGGCGCCAATCGACACAAAGAACGGCAAAAAAGTCCCTGTCCAAGAAGTCCCCGCCCGCACGGCCAAGATCAGACAGAACATTGAGCACGAGACCAAGTTTTTGAGAAGTAAGTTGGAGGAGTACATCACCGATCATCGCACGAGGGAAATGCTTGTCGCGGCCGTCATGGAGTCTGTCACACAGACGTACGAAGACTGGTTCGATTCGAGCTACACGCCTTCCATCACGGGCACGAATGGCACAGGCCGCAGCACAAAGGGCAAGGGAAGGGAAGATGGAGTGTGGGATCCAGATGTGTTTAACGAGTGGTGTGCGGGCGTATTCAAGGTCGGAACGCTTGGACTGGGGATTCAGGACGAGCATGATGATTATGAGAATGGAGATGGGAGCAGTGGGAGTGAGGCGGATAGTATGGGTGCTGTCAGTGGAAGGACGGGGACGGGGACGGGGACGGAGAGGATGAGTGGTGGTGGGTTGAGGATTAAAATGTGATGGAAGACATGAAATCAATTGGCATGGATGGATGAACCAGCTAGACCGTTACCGTGTTGTTAGAAAGGTTCTTTGACTGCCATGCCTATCACCATGGGACTTGTTCGTAACCATTGGAGGCCCCATGCCATGTCGAACAAGTCTTGTGCCTCGCTTCTAGTGCGTACATCCCACAACATGTACTGACAAAGGGGAAGTAGATTTATTCGAGTAAAATTTTGCCCACATTCAACAAGACACGTACTATCCTGCGCAAGGCAGCCGCTACAAGTCCGTCTACAGTGCCAGTGGCGGATCGAAACTCACACATGAACCTGGGCTTCGAAGGCGTTGTCTCGCCTCAGACAATGTCATCCGCTTTGGCGTTGCGTGCAGTGGAGCTAGTAATCTGCAGGCCAAAATCCAAGTTCTAAGCATGTTGAGACGTGAAGTAACTATGCGCCCTAATCCGACTCGGTAGATTGCACACAGATCTGCCGCGACGAAATGTGGCAAACAAACTTGGTCGTCGAGGTATTAAGAGCAAGTTCCAAGATCATGGTCCATCTGCCGAACAAACCTGTAGGACATGGCTCAAGCCTGCTCATTGAAGACGACTTGTTCCACCGAGCCAATGAGAAGAGTGACGGGAATCTTGCTGGCCAAGTTACACCTATCAAGTCAAGATCCAGGTCCCACTGTCGATCTCCCGCGAGGGAGATACACAGGTTTGCAAAATCGTCCATGCGAGGTGGGATGGGAAACTTGCTTGTCAAGTTAGCTTACTCAAGTCAAGTGTCAAGATTCAAGGCTCAACGGTCAAGTTGGTATTCACATGCCAAATGCTGCTTCTGCTTCTGCATCTGCAACCAATGTTGGTGGAGCCAACATTGAGAGAGGACGGGATGACGCAAGCCTAATCGCAATCGCAGCTATATCGGCATTGGGATCCGCGTTCCCCTCCCGTCCGTACATGTCTGCAGATCTGCAACTAGAATGCAGGCCCTCCATTCACCAGCTCGAACGTTCGATCAGCTTGCTTTCAGGGCATGGGACATGTGAAAGCAGGTATTCTGGGACAATGATACGTTGAGGCGGGGTATGGCGTGCATACATGCTTTAGTCTCTGTGGGGAGGACCATGAGCTGATAGCTGCAGATACATACCTTAGTTTCCGTGGTCGAAGACCGTAGGTCAACAGCTGTAGCTAGGTGTTAGTGTACCAGAGACACGTGGAGGTGGACTGACTCGAACTTCCGCGGGTCAGATTAGGTATGTGGCTGGGCTGCATGTGTGGATTGTGTGGTTGGACTGGATGGGAATTGCAATTGGGACAATTGAATAGTCCCGATTGGGATAGAAGTGCGAGCGTATTGGAGGGAGGAGATGGGACTTGAGGTGGAGTGGTGAACGATGGTATGTTGACAGCATGCTTTACCCTGGGTGGGAGAGGAGAGCGGAAGAGAAAGGGCCTGCAGAGTGAGATGGTGTATTCACAGATGTTCGAGTCCGTCGATCTAGGCATTGAGAACGAGCAATGCCTCCATGCCGCTTTTTGGCATCATGAGATGAAGCATCGTTGTGTCTTGTCTGCCGTGCAAGTTCGTTTCTTGCAGTTGTACACGGTCTCATCCATTCGGCGACCCGCCCTTCTTGTCCTCTATTGACTCGCCAGCCTCACGCTCTTTCCTGCGCTGTGCGACGTCCCAATTGTATACACGAGCAAAGGCTACCTCGAGTGTCTGCGCGGTGTCAGTACTTGCTAGGTCCATGCACCACAACTGGGGGACATACCGTGATCTGCTCCCTTAAGAAATCCAAGTCCTCCTCACACGTATCCAAGCTCTGCTTCGCCGTCGAAAGCTTTCCTGACAACAATTCTTCGGCTTCTGGTATTGGGTATGCGAGCATGACATTCGCGCCGAGCCAGAGGTATACCTCGTCTGTAGGCGGTACCTCTGCCTTTGCGAACAATGTATCGTTGAGCTCAAAGGTTGTCTCGAGAGGTTCTGCGTCGTCTTTGCGCGACTTGAGGAAGCGTACGGTTTCCAAGGTTTTCTGGATATCGGGGATCTTGTCACGGAGGCCTGCGGCGCGTCGTTGGGTATTTTGTTGCATGAACTGGTATTTTCTGGGAATCTGTCAGTTCATTGACGCAGCGACGTGCCAGTATCTGCGTAGCATACGATATCATCTCCTTGAAGCTGTTTATGGTGCTCTCCACCTCTGATCGATCGGTAACATAATCCTCGACGCGCTCGACGAACGGAGCTCTACAGGAATAATATCAGTACTGAAATCACATTCGGTACGCAGCCCGCTTACTTCGGTATACCTCGCGGGTTGCTGGGCGCATCTTCGCTGTCTATTGTTAGCTCGACTGTTTGAGTTGTGGATTTTATGAAGAGGTCGTATTTCCAGGCGCTGGAAGATAAGCTCGAAATTGGGATAGCTCTGGCCTATGGGTACCACTTCTTCGTACTGACCTTACAGCTTTGGAAGCACTCGCCATCGCGATATCTGTGCTGGTGATTTTGATACTTCGAGTTTGACGCGCCCACGCACAGCTACATGAATTGCCCCGCAATCCGAGACTTGGCTCAGGCTTGGCAGTTAAAATGCCTTCTACCGCTCCACCCTACAGCTGATGATCACGTGATTGGAATTATCCTCGGAGCGGAGATGAGCTGAAATAGCTCGCGATCATGACGTTCATAATCTTATTTCCATCTCACTTTCCCCTGTCCCTGCGTCTGGAGAGCTCTCCTGTGCATCCTCGTCTATCAATCGTATATGCAGCTTGTGTCCAACACAATTACACATCATTACAAGCAGACATGGTGGGTACCTCAATCAAGATTCCTCGCAGCACGACGATGCAGCCTCAGACAATATCACGATAACAAGCACGGAGCAGCATGATGTCAGTCCATGGCTGACAACCCCGGGTGAGGCCCGCGGCCGCATGTCGTATCCTTGCAGCCTTGTGGCTGTGAGCTAGGAGAGGGGCCCCGTCCCACTCCAAACACGTTCCTCTCCCACAAAGCCTCCGTGCTCACCAAGAACCAACAAGCAATAAGCTAGTGCAACGGCGGTCGAAGCTTCCGACTTATCCAGAGACCTGCAGATACGCGAATTTGACTTCCGTCAAACTATTGATTGTTGATCGGCCTTACTGCCATGCGGACATGGTCGCATCTACTAACCTCGTGCTAAGATGATCCACCTAACCGAGCCAATCCGACATCAACTACGGAGTGGCAGTTGCCGCGGCTGCATGAGGTATTGAAACATGAATCAGCTGAAAAGAAAAAGGCGCCATCAGTAATCTTTATCGCACTTAGAGCCGCACAAGGCCTTGATCAGCGCTGCTCAGCATGGCATCAGAGGCGCGCTTGCGAGCCTTGCGTCTGCGCCCGGGACTCCTCACTATTCTCCGGTGAATATCATCGCCCAGCCTGCTCGCCGACCAAGAGATGCTGCCAGCGCACATCGACCCTCAAATCACTGCCAATCGATTTGGTCTGACGCTCATTCAGCCTGCTCTAAAATTGTCAATGGTAAGGCAGATCCCAGCCATTCGACATTTCGAGCAGTGACGCCCTGTTGTGGCCTGACTCTGAGTGAGAAGAGTGAGACCTAGATAATGAACGCTGCAGTCGCTCTTGCACTCAATCTGTGCACTCGCTCTCGTGCTGCTACCCAGAGTACGGAGATACATCGGTCTGAGATGCATGAAGGATCATGTTCGACTGTTATGCCTGTAATAGCTTGTACATGCAGGCACACCCCAACAGTTGCAGATCTGACGCTGCACATGCAACAAGGTACTTTCTTTCCAGAAACGGCTTCTAGGATTCTCTTCAAGCAGCCATTCGATATTGATCAACGTGGCGATCTGCTAGGACTTTACCTGTTTGATGCAAAGCCAGCTGTCAAACCTGAACTTTGGGAGCGATAAACACACACTATGATGTGATCGGCGCTCGGGTACTCGGTATCTCACACGAGCTACTCCACGCCGTCACTACGCTCACGATAGGCAGATTTCTTCAAGCTGAAATTCGCACTTTAGCCTTACGTTGCATTATGACGTTCACCAAGCGCTGTGGCTGTCTTGGGTATCGCGCGCGCAAGCCGAATACGTAGTCAGTCCAGACCCTGTACCTGCCGTATGGAGCTGGTCCATCCGTACTGTGGCTTCACCGGAAGCGCTGCGTCCCTCTCTGTCCAGCGCTCGAGTTCAGACATCAATTTGCAGCAGGACTGCAATTGCCGCACATCATGAAGTTGGGCGCAAGGACGGGACAGCGAGATTAAAGGAATGTACACAGGCATTCTTGGTCCTTCGCTCCAGGAACCATGTTTCTGGAAACGCTTGACGAAGTTTGTGCGACGAACAAGGGCACTACCGAGCAAGACCCTCGGGGATGTATAGAATGCCTTGCAGCCTTGCATGGCCGTGCGCGATAGCAACACTGCTGGGCAGTCACGTGGAATACTCACAGCAAGGCTTGGTAATGCTCAACAACCTTGTGAACATCATTGCTCTGTGTATACGAGACCTGGCACTTGGTAGAAAGAGTGGGGAGAGGTGGACCCTGAGATGCCGTCGACCACCACGTCGGACATGCCAATGCACTGGATTAGATATTGACTTTTGCATACCTGGACACAATAGCGATGTGCTTAGGGGCGAGTGATAGCTGCTGCTGCATTTCTCTGACTCAATCCACTATGCATTTTCCATTCTGTAAAGATGATACGATGCGAACGAGCACCTTCCTCGACCATTTGCCGAGTACTCAGTGCCGAGTTGCCCACTGCAGTCAGCTTCAGAGTGTTTCGAAGTACCTATACGAACTTCCATGCATAGGATTGGCTGAATGCACATACAGGTACACTGTACCCAGGGCGTTCGAGGCTCTTCACGAACCGCGATAACCCTTCCTCAACCACCAGCAAGGAACCTATCTCGAACACCGTCCGACCAATCCTACAGGATCCAGCATTCACTGCAACCCATTGATTGCACAAGTACCTGGGTTAGCGAAAACCATCCGGAACCTCCTACCGACTTACCACCTCCTCGTTCACCCTCCATAACACTCGCTACTCAACAACCCCATATTACCTACCATCTCCGACCAAGAAATCCCAATATCACACCTCACATATACCCCCGTGAAACGAACCTCTCGTGTCCAACGGGTAGATCTACCACCAGCCCGCGGCGCCGCCCGCTCCGGCTTCTATCAAGGCAGCCGGGTCAACGGGCATCGTTGCGTTTTATGCAAGGTGATTTAGCCGCTCGCGTTCGCTTGTTGTGTTGGGACCAGGGCAGGGCAAAGCGTACCTGCAGGACCATGGGAAACACAAATTACATGCATTGTTCATAGTACTTACACGAGGAAAACAGGCGAGACGGGAGATGTGGGGACGGCGGCTAAGGGAAGGGTCGGGCCTGGGAAGATGGGCCTGCAGATCAGGCTCCAGTGTGTATCTTTAGAGATTGGCAAGGGGAGAGATTGGTTAGATGGACGTGGGATATGAGAAGCAAGGGGACACGGGTGTTTAGTTTAGGCAGATCCTGCACTGCAGGAGAATAGATGAAGTGGTGGGGTTGGTGCGACCTCAACAAAATGCAGGGCTGGATTATGGTTTGTGAGATCGGATAGGAGCCGATCGGATTGTGGGTAGGTGGGACAAGGGACATGGTGAGTTCTTGCGCACGAGGTTGTAGCTGGGAGTGCAAGTCACCGGAAGCCAGGGCAGAGTTTGTACAGTTTAGATAGCTTGTTACATTGCTCAAGAGGTATTACGCGTAAAGTACATACAACATGTGAATTGCGTAGAGCAAGACATGAAATGATTAGAATATCATAAGTCCAGGCAAGCCAAGCGCTACGAAGAACTCGCCAACACAACACGCCTTCGCAGCGTTGGTGCCAACAAGCTATGACAGGAAATACTAGACGCGAGACGAACAGCGCTGCAAAGACATACCAACACAATACGCTCGCAACGCTTTCGCTCAATAGGGAATATCGTGAGAAGAGGCAAGGACGCCATGCCAGGTATCCAGAACGCCAAACAAGCAGATGTGTATGCCCTGTGAGTATCCATACTATGCCGTAACGCCCACATCCCAAAGTTCAACCCTTGAACAAAGGAGATGAATGCAATTTGCAATGTACAGTCTATCTTCAATCGAGTCGAATAGGAATTCATAGCTTCAAACCCTTCTTGATGAGCTGGCCTAGTGTAGCACCCTGATGAATCGTTAGTATTGAATCTCAATGTGGGTAGTTGTGTCGAAGACTTACATGTTCACCCTTCATCATCGTGAAATGGTTTCCACCCATGACCGCGTACTCAAAGTTCTCCTTGGGCAGCAATTGCGCCCAACCATTATCATCGAAGACCGTTCGGTTGTTCAACAACCACTTCATAGGCGCCGGATCCTCGCCCTCACCTGGTGGTGGGCGCGGGTCATCTGGATTCGGGCACACGCCGTCTGTGCACCAGATTGCCAGCACCGGAGGAGCGATCTTAGGATCCATGGGCATCGGGTCGTAGTCCTTGAGGTTCTGGATCGCAGACGCGAAATGTGGGAGGAGCCAAGATGGTGTACCACCTGGCTTGCCAGTGCCGAGAAGACCTATTTGGTCGAAGAAGATGTGCAGACGTGCGGGAAGAGGGTCGAGAGCGACGGGACAAGGCGCATCGATGAGGACGAGAGACTCGACCTGCTCACCTGCGTTGACGAGCTGCATGGCGACTTCGTAGGCCATGACACCACCGGCAGACCAGCCGCCGATCAGATAAGGGCCCTCTGGTTGACGACGCTTAATCTCGTTGAGGTAGATGGCTGCGACGCCTTCGACACCACAGCTCCACTTCTCCGGACACTTCATGAATGGGCAGTTGAGGCCATAGACAGCCATGTCTGGGCTGATGTTCGGGATGCTGATGTACGATGTAGCGGATCCCGAGCCATCAGGGACCAGGAAGAATTTCTTGGTTGCAACCTTTGGGTTACCCTGGAGGAGAACGGAGTTGGAAGGTGGCATACTAGAGACATCGATGACCTTAGCGAGCTTCTTGTTCACCTCAGCGAGCTGAGGAGCTTTGGAGGATGTTTTTGTAGCAACCTTCGCGGACACTTTGATCTGCTCCTTCGGCTTGGGGCGCATACCAAGAGCAGTCTCGATGTCTTTGATAGTAACATTGACGGTAAGAAAGTCAGCCGGGAGATCCTGACCAGTGGCCTCGCGCATAGATCCAAGGATGGTGAGCGACATGAGGGAGTCCATGCCAATGTCTGTGAGGTCGAGATCATCAGTGATCTCAGACACATCGACACCCATTTCCTCGGCGACAAGCTTGCGTGCAACAGATGCTTCGCCTTCGACGACTTGGCTAGTGACCTTGACTTCGATTTCGTCGTCGTGGACGCTGGGAGCAGAGCTGGCAGGAGTACTGCTAGAAGCCTCATACGGGGTGGAAGCATCAGATGGCTCATCAGTCGTGTCAGACGAGTCATCATCGTCAACAACTACAGCACCTCCATCATACTGCGCAAAGTGCTTCTTCAACTCACCAACAGTTGGGCAATCGGTGAAGAGCGAAGATGGGATATCCATATCAAGCTCCTCACGGAACCTAGCAGAGATGGTCAAGGAGAGAAGCGAGTCAACACCGAGGTTCTCGAATGCGGCCTCCTCGACCAGCTCGGACATGTCGACATCGATCTCCTCAGCGACGATCTTCATGACCTTGGCGGTGACACCGGTGTTGGCTGGCTTAGCAGCCTTCGCAACCTTGACAGCCTTGGTGATGGCCTTTGCGACGGTCTTCGCAGCTTTGACTGGGACCGGGGCGGCCTTGATGGGAGCTGCCGGAAGTGCCTTGGCGATCGGCTTAGGCGCAGGCTTAGCGGCACCAGCTGCAGCCTTCGAACCGGCAGGCGGCATCATGATGTTGAGCGCGCGGCGGGGGATATTCTGGAACTTCAGGCCCATGACCATGCCAATAATCTCCTCACCCTCAAGAATGTACACATCGCCGACGGAGATGTTGCCTGGAGCAGGCTGCATGCGCACATAAGAGCGGTACTTTTTCTCAGGCGAGAGCGGCTTGGAGATCTTAATGGAACCCCAGCCGTGGGAGATGTAGACCGAGTTCTCAGAGTCGAGGTGGTCCGAGGCATTGACAATGAAGCCCGAAAGATGAGCCAAACTGTCGATCCAGTAGGGCGAGGTATGGAAGGTACCATCGGCAGCAGTAGTCTGGAATTTGACAGACGCAGTAGCCTCGGTCTGCTTACCATCGAGAATGACCTCCTCCATACCGCGGTAGTTGTCGGCATAGGTGACGAGAGCCTTGAACAACTTGTAGGCCATGCCACGAAGGACCTTGTGGGCCGCGCCAGTCTCGAGCTTCTGCTTGAGAACATCGATCTGGCTTTGTACCATATACTGAATGCGGCCCCATTCTTCCTTCCAGGCGTTCATATCCTCGTACTTGACAAGACCAGCGGCGTGCTCAGCGTACACCTTCTTGCCGTCGGCAGTGACAGTGCGGAACTTGAACTCGACATGGTTCAGCTCAAGATCGGCAGTAGCCTCAATTTGCAAGTGTTGCCCGCCAGCAGGTGCGGGGTATTGAGGAATCAATGTCTTGGTAACCTCCATAGCGGCAACGTTGAGACCAGGAGTAGCCATGCCAGGACGCAGCTGCTGGTAGAGATAGTCGGCGATGGTCATGCACTGATCCGCATAGAGCGAAGATGGCGTGAGTGGAGTGCCGTTGACAGCATGGCCAGTGATCGTAGCCTTTAGCTGAGGATCGGACAGGTCAGACTGTACAATCACGGTGCCGGAGTTGGCGTGCAGCTCCTCGCGAACGACTTTGTGGCAAGAAGTCGTCTTGAGCTTGGACTCAATCTCGACGGGAGCCTCCTCAATGGCCTTGACGGGCGCAGCCTGCACAACTTCACCCTTTGTAAGAGTCCAATTGTTGTGATAATCAAGCCAGTAGCGCTTGCTGTCGAAGGCGTACGTCGGCAGAGTATACATCTCGTGCGCGTCGTTGAAGAGCCTGTGGTACTCGTTGAAGTCGATATAGACACCTGCCAAGAAGAGGGTGGCCATGGTGTTGCTGAGTGTCTTCCAGGGATCTTCGTTCCGGCGAAGAGAACCGGCAATGACAGAGGCGCCGAGGCTGGATTTGACCATGCCGCTACAAACGGGGTGAGCACCAATCTCGAGCCATGCAGTTTTTGCATCGAAGAGCTTCTCTTCTTGGCCAGCGTTCAAGGCAGTCCAGAAGTTGACGGTCTCGCGAGCATGGCGTGCCAGATAGTCTGGTCCAATGATTCCAGCCTCGCGAATGATCTCTCCGGTCAAGGGAGACATTACGGGAACCTCGGGCTTGCTAAAGATGACCGACGAAGCAACAGCCTTGAACTTCTCAAGGATGGGCTCGACTTGCGCGGAGTGGAAAGCGAAGGGCACATTGAGCTTGGTGGCCTTGAATCCCTTTCCAGAAAGGTGCTCGCTGGTAGATTCGACAACTTGAACAGTGCCGCAAAGAACAGTCTCTTCAGGGCCGTTCATGCAGGCAATCTCCGTCATCTTGTCGCCAAGGGCAGCCTTGATGGACTCAGCACTACCCTTCACTGCAAGCATACCGTGAGTGTTGGCGGTGCACTCCTGCTCGAGCAGCTCAGCGCGGCGGCCAACAAGGAGAACCATGTCGCTGGCAGAGATGACACCAGCAACGTGAAGTGCAGCATACTCGCCGAGGCTGTGGCCAACAACAGCAGTAGGAGTGATACCCCACGAAGCCCACATGCGAGCCAATGCAACTTGGATGCAGGACATGCCGAGCTGCACAACAACTGGAGAGAGGGTAGCGACATCAGTGCCAGTGAGCAGAGGCAAGAATGATGGCAAGCAGTGGAGGCGTGCAACATTGTCGAGCTGGTCGATGTCGGCCTTGAAGGTATCCAGCTGCTCGTACAGCTTTTGGCCAAGTCCCGTGTACTGTGATCCTTGACCTGTGAAGGTGAATGCAGTCTTGGTGGGAACCATTGGCAGGGGGCTATAGGTGTCCTTCAGTTGAGCTTGCAATGCGTCCTTGACTTTGGACATTTCAGCGACGCAGATAGCCACACGGTAGTTGTGCTGGATGCGACGGGCTGTTATAGTGTATGCCAAGCTGGGCAGGGTAGTCTCTGGATTCTGGTCGATGAATTCCATGAGGTTGTTGATGTTCTTCTTCAGAGATGCGATGGATCTTGCGGTGACTGTGATAGTGTGCATAGTTCGCGGGTCGATAGTCTTGGGAGCCTGAGGCAGTGGCGCATCCTCAATGATGAGAGAAGTGTTGCCACCTGCAGCAGAGAAGTTGTTTAAGAAGATCTTGCGCTTCTCAGCACCATTGCGCGGCCAGGCCACTTGCTTCGTGGAGATGTGGACGTTGCGCTGACCCAAATCCTTGGGGAAAGTCTTATTCATGACGCCCTTGATGCCAACGTTGGCAGGAATGGCGTTCTTCTTCATCATCATCAAAACCTTGACAAGGGAGTTGATACCTGAAGCAGCCTCTCCGTGGCCAATATTGGCTTTGATAGCGCCGAGATGCAGAGTCTCCTCCGGTTTGCGTTGACGGTGACGTGGAGCGAAGGCGTTGGTGACGGAAGTCATCTCAATGCCATCACC
Source organism: Setomelanomma holmii (assembly GCA_010015745.1). Classification (NCBI taxonomy): domain Eukaryota; kingdom Fungi; phylum Ascomycota; class Dothideomycetes; order Pleosporales; family Phaeosphaeriaceae; genus Setomelanomma; species Setomelanomma holmii. Next base: position 122,566 of record ML978177.1, read on the forward strand.
AGCTTGCGTACCAGTACCATGCATTTCGACGTAGGAGATCTCATGGGCATCGACACCTGCCTTTGCGAGGACCCTGTTGTAGAGGAACTCTTGGGCGCCAGCATGAGGGTGGGTGATTGACACAGCCTCGGCAGAATGGTTGGTGGCAGCTCCAAGAATGCATCCAAGAATATTATCCTTGTCGGCGACGGCGTCTTCGTAACGCTTCAAGACGACGGAGCCGCATCCATCGCCACGGCAGTAGCCATCAGCATCATTGTCGTAGGTCTTGCAGCTGCCCGTCTTGGACAAGAACTGGCCCTTGCTAAGACCAGAAAAAATGTCCGGGTTGGTCAGGACATTCAGGCCACCGGCGCAGGCGGTGTCGCAGTCGCCAGCCCAGAGGGAGGTGCAAGCCAGCTGGATAGCAGCGAGAGAGGACGAGCAGGCGGTATCAATGCTATAGGACGGGCCGGAAAACTTGAAATAGTAGTTTATCCGGCCCGGCGCAAAAGCCCGGACACCACCGGTAATGAAGTAAGTGTCGATGTTCTCGGCAGCATTGATTTCACGCCAATCATCTGACGTTTGTCCATAGAAGGTTCCGATGCGGTGTAGTTTGGTCGATGGGGTACGGTTGGGAACATAGCCAGACATCTCGAGGGCTTCGTAAGCCGTGGTCAGTGCAAGACGACCCATAGGGTCAGTCTGGGCAGCCTCACGTGGCGACATATTGAAGAAACGCGGGTCGAATAGACCAGGTTCGTCAATGAAGCAGCCATATGGTGTGTGGGTTTTGTTCTTTCCCTTACCGGAAGGATCGCAATGGGCTTTGGCGTCGAACCGGTCAGCTGGAACCTCACGATGCACGTCAAGACCCTTTTCGAGTAGCTCCCAGAGCTTCTCAGGGCTGGCTGCACCTGGGAAACGACCAGACATGCCAACAATAGCGATTTTGTCGTTTTGGGTGCGTCCACGTGTTGCATCGATTGTCGCGCACCAGATGGACTGATCGCGAATTGATACATGGCTCTGGCCGCCCGACTTCAGCGCGGAAGCAAGGCTGTTGGCAATGTTGGTGACGCCCACGGCGGTGATGGTGCACTCTGGGCTGCCTGCCGCAGTCACCTGAGACACAACTTCACCTAGGAGATTGTCCCATCGCACAGGCTCGAGCAAAATCTCGCTGAGCGAAACCTGCACTAAGTCAAGCGTGCCTGTCGTAGTCTGGCATTTGCCTTTGGTCGCAGAATGTATCAAAGCGAGCGGGCTGAACTGTTGGAAGTGTCGCGTGGCATCCTTGTCGAGAATGCGGTCGATGTCGGCTTGATTGTAGATGTGCGGTGCGTGGTACGGGGCGTATACAGGAATAGGAACGCGAGTAGTCTTCTTGAACGACTCAACTTCCTCGAACAGGCGTTTCGTGGTCGATGGTGGCCCGCTAATGGTCAGAGCCATGGTGCTAACGGCGCTAATGTACGCATGTGCCGAAGTGGGGATCTGTCGCTCATCGTGAAACTCAGCGAGCAGGTTTTTGGCATCTTGCTCTGATACATTGGTCACAATGGTGGACCATGGGTGGTTCGTGTGGGTCGCGTGCTCAAGCGCGTCCTTCGCAGCACCTACACACGAGCCCACGCGAAATGCAATCCGGACTGCCTCAGTTGCAAGTGGAAGCAATTCGCTCAACGATCGCGCTGATGCGACCACGGATGCCGCGAGGAGACCGGTGCAAAGACCGACAATCCTGGTGTTGGCAGGGTTTGGCAGTTCCGACGGGTTCTCGGCGAAGTACCTGCAAAGTCAGTGACGTCGGTCATCCGCGCCCAGAGTTACATACCCAATGTAGTGTGATAGTTGGGCGATGGTAACCATGCAGCTTTCCACTTGAGGTACCTTGGTCCCTTTGCTGTAGTACGCTTCCACGAGATCCCATGTAGTTAGAAAGTCCGGGATCTTATCGCGCTGAGTACGTGGTAGTTTCTGAACCTCATCACGGAGCACAACGCTGACTCTGTCGAGGAATGTCGTAAGGGTGGCGTTGTTCTTCCATGTGCAAGCCTTTCGCAAGAGTGGGTACTGGTCGGCAGTCTGGTCTCCGAAGATGAGAAGATTCATGGTGGCGGTTGATGTGTTTAGGTGGGGTTGATATATTGTTTGATAAGATGGACCAAGGATGCCAACTAGGCGAATGAACCTCAACTAAAAGGTTCGCGAGTGGAGAGCTTGGTGGTGAGCCTCCTGAATATGACGAGGTTGCAGCGTACTAGGGACGAAGGTGTTGGACTTCGTCGTAGTATGAGGATCCTCTTGGTGGTTGGGTCTTGAGGCTGGGAGGGCAAGGTAGTGACCCACGGTACTGGTGAAGTAGAAAGTTTGGGAATGGGACAGAACGATCTTGGGGGATTATCGGTACCCTATATTTGTAGGGGGAAAGTGGCAGTGATAGGCATCAGAAATCAAAATGGTGGCCTGGGCGTGGATCGCACGATGACAAGCACAGTACGTCCCGGATCTGTGACAGCCCATGTACTGCGGAACGATGTACTGCATCAACATTATTGACGTGAGAGCGAGAGTGGAGCGCGGACTATGCCTGTTCTTGGAATGGTGCCGCCATAGTTCCGAGAATTGATGGCGTGCAGAAGCCGGGCGCGTTTCCGAGTAAGCTTCCATGCTATTGATAGATGGCGCCTGCTAGGCTCGTCGACCAACTGCTAAGGTGTAAAGGCAATGCGTTACGAATGATAACGAAGATGAGACGTGGGGACCTGAATTGCAAGGGCGCTGTCTCAAAGTGGGCTTAACTCGATCGGATCCCCTCTCCTTGGCCGGACATGATTGACATAACGTCCGAGTGTTCACTTTTAATTACAGCCTTTACCAGGCGAATTGGGGCTTAGATTGCTGCAGACAGCTCGAATAGATTACGGCGGAGTCGGGGAGCGACAGTCGAGTTGTTCGGTAGACATGTTCTCCAGGGTCTTACACGATGCGACTACGACGCACCAAGGCGAGTGCCATTCCCGCAAAAGGAGCCCAACACGAGCTTCCATGTGTTTGACACCACAAGTTTGGGATCAACTTGCATTCGTCGTGGTAATTGTTGCCTTACCGACGTGGTGTAGCAGCCCGCGAGATGCCGTGCCCCAGCCGCAGTCTATGAGCCAAGACCTGAGATGGGCCGGATAACATATCTGTGACGCAGTGATCTCAGTCAGCTCTTCTCCATACACTGTGTAGCCACAGCGTTAATAGCGTCGAACAAGCTTCTGGAGACCCCGCTCGGAAGGGCCACCTGCAAGACCATGATGGCAGCTGAAGGTTGGCACAAGGCGTGGTCCACATTTCGGGTCTTTGGATGCCGTAGATGGACCTCAGAGGATCTTAATGATCAGCGAGCGCCATGGGTGCGGGCGAACCGCTTTCGGACAGATGCAATACGAGGTCAAGCGAAGACCTCTCCATGACGATGTGCAATTGATTTCCCGTTTGTCATAGCAAGGACCAAACGTCAAGAATGTGATCGCGGGAGCGAAGCGCCGTTAACGACACAAGTCTGGGGATTCGTAGACACTATTCCATTGAGGTTTGATGCTCGATCGAGATATCAGGATGCAGTATTGAAAGGCTGAACGATCGTCGCGCCGGATACTTTGATGAGCGTTGGTCGTGTTTCCGGCTTCCCCAATGTCCGAAGGCATAAGCGCTGCTCCGGTTGTATAAGAGCGACAACCCAGTTGGACCTCATTAGGACTGCCTAAGCAGCTATTGGAAACCCCTCTTCGTCCGCTCGATTGTAACATTCATCATTCGATGACGTCTTAACAGCCGCATCAACAAGATATTATGCTGAAATTGGGTGGGAGGCACAAGCCACAAATGCCACCCCAGGGTGACCTTCGGACTTATGCATAACACCAGATTATGAAACGCGCATAGATGCGTCGTTCGCTTGAGAAACTCGATCTTGTTTTGGTGACTTCACGTCGTAATTTGGGCGCGTCGATATCGTTGTTGGTGATGTGATGAGATGTCGTTCGGGACCCCGCAAGCCGCAGGGTCCATGCGCCCAGGGGTTTGGCAGGGTTGGCAGGCTCGTGTTTGAGCCTTGCTTTCGCCACACGATCGACGCTGTAAACACCACGCCTGCATCAACACATCTGACATCCAATACACAGCCACGTTAGCTGCGATATCACTGCGCCTGTAAAAGAGAGCACGATATGTCTTTCGCGATATTTTCGCCAACGATCCGTTCGGCGCCCAGCTTGAAGTGCAAGGCCACAATCGGCTGCGCCATGAACTGAGGCAATGCTCGGGCGTCACCCCCGTCCATGATGAAAGCAGAACTAAGGTATCCTCCACCGAAACACCGCAAGTCGTACGAGGTGTTGAGTATCTGAGTCATGCTGAGGCTCTAACACTGACCGGTAACGTTCGAATCACCCCAGCCTGGCAAACGTGTTTACTAATTATGGCTCTCGAAGGAATAGGACTCCATGGATGCACGACAGTGAGGCACCTGAAGTTCTTGCCTCCATCCGCATATTGTTGATCATATTTGACCGTGACTGGTGGACACGTTCATGATGGTAGCAGCTTCAAATTTTGTAAGGAGTACCAGATGTTTGCTAATCAAGATAAGCTGTTTTGCTTGCCTGTGCACATCGCTATCAGCTGTGCGGGAGGATGGCTTTCGAAGGCCTTATTGAGACTTTGTGGAAGACCAGCGCAGCTGCCGATGTCAATAGAGTCTCAAAGCTGTTGCTACGATGATTGCGTGAGTCGCTATCAATGCGTCGTTTCATGCCTTTCAATTCTGGTCCATGTTTCGCGTCGACTGTACGTGGTCAACTGTCTGGAAAAGTCGCCACCTGAAGCTTGCTAGCGGTGAGGAGCATCACCACCCGCGCCCGTGCGATTGCACTGTCAGCATCGCGGTTGCAATCATGTTCCAGCCGAATGGTCATGAGCGCATTTTTCGAGGCATTGGCAGCTCTGACATCGGCAAAGACTAGCCCTAGATCTTCTGGCATACCCAGCTTGCGCCATTTCAATCTCGGGTGTGGCTCGTTCATGGTCCCGATGAGAAGCTGTTCATGTCCAAACCCTACGATAGAGCTTCAGAGCTGCACGTATCGCACTCGCAGATGCGTCTTAGGGTCAACTTATTGCTGCTGCATATTTACCTGACGACTGGTGTGCATCCGTAGGATCGTCTATCTCAATTCGGCTGCAGAGAAGGCTTTTCCGAGTCTACGACACTGCGGTGACAGTGACCACTCATAGCGACTACCGAGCAGATGATCTCACAACCTAGCAGCCAGGATTGACTGGATCGTAAGTACGCTCGGGAAGGCCGCTGTCTTGCAGCGATCGTGCATGGCATTGGTTCGTACCTTCCTATCAGCCGACCACTCAGCTCTAAGGATATGCACCTAGTAGGTTCGGGAACATCTTCCAGGAACCGCTCTGGCCAACGTCTCCGATCAACCTGGCGATGGCCGTTGTACTAGTCAATGTCATCCTGGCTTGACGTGAAGTACGATCCTGCAAGTCACAGTTAGATCATCAAGAAGAATTTTCAACGATAGCTCTAGCTTCTTGATCGGTCCTTACTGCCGGATAGAGACTAACATAAGGCTCGCTTTCTCGGAGAAGCTATGATAAGAATCTTTACAGCTGGCAGACTACACCTGGCCGGCTGTGCAGTATGTCAAATTGTCGCTTCACCCTGCTGCTCGTATGAAGAGCGCTTATAAAAAAATTCACTGCTTGACGATTCGCTCATCTCTCGGTGGTATTCCATGATCTGATTGGATCTCCATAACTCTCAACAACGACCCATCTGCACACCGCGTGGAAGTTGTGCCCTGCGCTTAGAAGACCCTTGGTCCGCACAATTTCGAGTCAAGAGTGAGAACGATTTTGTACCATACCATGCCTCGAGCTCGATCAGGGCTGGTTTGCGAGCTGCGTACAATCTGGATATTCAGGGGAGATAGCGCTGCGGCGTGGGCGGTTCTTGTACCGACAGTCGCGCCATCGATAAACCACTTCGCATTGTTAAGATATGGCAACCCAGAATTTCTACAACATTCTCTGAGCACATATGAGGGATAGAGTGAATATTTGGGAATCATTTGTCTACTACGCCTGAAGACAGCCGTCGTTCTCGAAGCAGCTTTGCAACAGCCTTCACCTGATGTTGCAGCATCGTGGCTCTGGCTCGTTGGCGCAAAGCTCGTGGCGCGTTCCTGTACGGATATGGTCGCGGCTAAACGGATCGCCCCCGGACCCAGTCAATCGCGGGAAAGATCTATAAAACGTCTTGGCACATAGACGGACAACACTAGCGATGGGCTTGCCGAACTATCAAACTCGATCTTGCGACACTAGTTTCTACCAGGTTTAATTTGAGTTTCGAAACAGCATTATTGTTTCGTTTCGCGACTATTGCGGGATATGCGCACGATCATGAGATCCACTCAATGGACCAAAATATCCCAACACACACACTACACGAGAGAGCGTGATTCACGAGCATCTTGGGACCACCTTCTGCTTCGAATGTGCAACGACGAAATCCGCGAGCAGGTTACTGGAAAGTAACAGAAGCAAGGGAGACCTCGGTAAGAGCTTAGCGTCATGATTCGCCTTCACATACAACTTCAGAGTCTCGATCATGACGTCCTCGATATCTGCCCTTATTCATTGGGTGGAACAACACGGTCCTGAGCCAACTCTCAATATGGTAAGGCATTAGCAAGGGAAGGAGCGCGGTAATAGGCACTAGTATAATCTAAATCAGTGGAGAGACCATTCGAAAAGATTCCCGTTGAAGGCGGCTTGTAGAGTAGACCCTTGCATAAGACGCTATATCGAGCGCTATATTGGCCTACCTACAGTGGATCGATGCAGAACCGAAGACAGCATTTATCAATGGCATCTATGACCTCGAGATCAAGCATGTGTCAAGCTCCGCGGACTTGCACGGCGATGGATAGACAGCGGCTGTATTGCCGGGTAACTTCGCAATACAACGGCATTGACTCCGTATAGGTTCACGGTTCTCTGTATGCACATGTTCGGTGTCGGGTACCCTGGATCCACGGATAGACCTCAAACAGCCGTTCCGGCCTCACTTATCAGTTCCTCATATGCAAGTTATATCTTGCTGGCTCCACTAGTGAATGCTGTTCGTCGGCACGAGTTAGGACTGGTGGGATTGTCATCGAAAGCTCATGATGCACTTGCTCCACCAGTTGGCAATACATCGTGCATTTGCGCTAAAAGAAAAACATGTGCATGTATACACAACGTGGGACGTGCAACCCACTTTCGAAATTGGCATCAGCGTCCTCATTGGGGTGAACCACCAAGCCATGCGAACTACATGAACATTTTCGACTGTGAACCTGTTCGCTAACCATCATCAAGTTCAAGACTGAGTACTTCCGAACCTCACTTGTATATTATTTTCGTGAGGCTGGCAATGATGACGACGCACCAATAGCATGCTCACCGCTGCTCTTCTGCTCCGACAAATACATACGACTGCAGTCGACCCTTTGTCCCACCTGCTCTTCATATTGCGACCATGCTACGTATCTGGACGTCTCCCGGCATTATCGTACCGTAGCGACCTTGCATCCCGCGGGTTTCCAGCTGCTCCACACGATCTTGTACGACTGCTGCAAACCACTTCACGAGTGCCGATGGACGCCTCCATTGTCCAACTCGAGCAGTCTGTGACTCGCTGACCTCAGACACGTGAACCCTGTGTGTAACTGAATGCCACGCGCTGTCACACTACATCACGGCCTGCCGATGCATTCAATTTCGTGGTGCATACCTAGCCTGTCGCACTGCTTCAGCGCAGTAGTTGCACGAGCGCAATAGCAGCTTCTGACAGCGCAACTTCGCTATCTCCGTGAAGCCGACGCATCCATCTTGTTCTTGGAGGTCCACGGACAAATGCAGGGTCTCTTGCGTTCGTGCAGGTCAAGGACCGCCGTTCCACGGCTAATTTGTGGGCGTGCAGCTTCTGGAGATATCGTATTCGACATTGCGACTGCTCCAGAGCTATCGTGAAAACCAACCGGAAGGCGTCTATGGGAAGTACGGGAGCGGCAATGCCGGGAGGTAGACGGACGGGTGTACCTTCTCGCATATGCGATGGTTCAGAAAATGCCGCAGTATGGGAGTACCTGACGGCGTTCAATATCGCATTACTTTTCTTAGCATCATGTTCGTGTTCTTGTAGTGATGATACATATTTACGATGATGATATCGAGCAAGGATGAATGTCGTCCGCCGCAATGGTTCGCACTTGCATCCACCGACTGCAAGACTATGGTACAGCATAATGAGCTTGTAGGGTATATTGCTTGCAAGCCTCGTCATTCTCGCATACCGCGAACTACACAGCTCTTCCGAGATTGCGCGATCCAGGTAATGAACCGCTTGGCTATGTAAGCTAGAACAAGGAAGTATGGGAAGATATATTACCGTGTATATTGCGCGCTTGAGGAACCGAACACCGAAGCCTATCTTTCATCTAGAAGCAACGTGCGTCGAGATGAGTCTGTGAGAGTCCGGGCGCTTCGCTTCCGTCCTAGCGGTCTCGTCCCGGTCAGTAGAATGGGCCTCAGACACCGTGGCTGTGTAACAGAAGGCTGGCCTCGCACAACAAGTTGTGAAGTCACTGAGATTGGTACTGACTTCGACTTGGCCCCCATTGCCAGTGTGGCATGGTAAAAATGATGACAGGAGAACGAATAGAAATTTCCGCCCTTGATGAAAGAAGGAAATGCTGATGTGGTTGTGTTCCTTGAAACATCATCTCGTGCTTCGCCTCGTCAGCACCCCTCGTGGGGAGTCAGACAAATTTCCCCGAATGGATGTCAATGACAGCGCATTGACCGATGACAGAAACCCTTCTCATGACAAAGTTAACACTGCATGAATCTGTTTCCTTGCTGCGAGCGCTGCGCCCAAGTCGATTATGCACTTGCAAGATCTCGGTCGCATCGCTGAAGTGTTGAGACCTAAGGCCGTTGTGGTAGTCATGATCCTGGTAGACGCACTCGAAGCAGCCTAGAAATCGACTAGGCACGCCACGCCTTAGCTAAGCACCCGCTGTTAAGGGGTCTAGCGGGCGCCAGCAACGGGAGGTGCCTTGCTCGCTCCATTACCATGTAGGCAAAGCAAGGCTATATCGACTCGGCTACGAGCGCATCGTGCAGAAATGTATTCATGGTTGGTAGGCATTGCGATCCGACCAAAAAGACTTGATTTAGAGGCGTTCAGTGGAGCCATGTGTGTAGTTGGTCGGGGTGCGAAGTAGCGGGCGGTCAAAAGACGTACAGATTACACTTAGATGTGCATTGACCATTAGACGAATCCAGTTATCTAGTGAACCAAAACTGATGAGCTCAGTCGAGACTGAGTGTACTGGGATGAAGCGTATACATTGAATATACACTCGGTACGTCCGTCCGTCTCTGTGTAATTCTGTACTGAATCTCTGCCGAGTGTAAGGCCGTCAAGGCGGTTGGCAATGGAAGCGGTCAATGGCTGCAAGTAAGCATCCGGGAATATTCGCAACATGAACCTGGGATGTTGGGCGCGATCTTACCAGCGGTGGGCTCACGAGGCCAGGGCATATTCATCCAGAGTAGAATGTTACACTATCGGAAAGCTGTTGCATTGTCGCAATACAGGATGGGCCATCAGCTCCTTGGGTAACAGCCGTTCGTTCTTGATAGAAACTCGGAACACCGGTATTATGACAATCAGTTCGGTGGCTTGCTGGAAGTCTTCCTGGCGGTACTGCCGTTTCCGATATATGACGCTGCTGATCGGTGGACATGAGAGGAGCGAAAAGCGCAACGTTGTGGCCGCTATCCCCACTTAGCACTAGCTCGCATCACCTCAGCCTTGGGTACTCAGCCACCAATATTTTCGTACAGTAGCCCTGCATGATCGCCAAACAGCTCGCTCCAACAGGCATGCTCAAGGTGCTGTCATCTCTCTTGTGCGAGATTCGGACAGTGTAGCCTTCTCACTCTTATCGCGATAACCCCCAACACGGTGACAACGTGGACACCTCACACCACATGAATTCATTCAGCAAGGCATCCGGAGGGGAACCGGATATCGTCAGATGTAGCCTGATCATATCCTGAGGCGTGAGTGGACGCAGCTTAATTTGCAATTACATCCTCCCCGCAGCGGAATCTCTCGGCAGCGACAGCCTCTCCGCTTCCGCTCCGCCCAATCGCAGAAATGCGGAGGTTTTGTGGCCCATGGCGATCACAAGGCACGTTGGAGCATGGCAGGCTAGCGGAAATGCGCAGGAAGATCGTACAACTTCACATCATCTACCAATGCCTAAGATTAGCACAGTAATGATGACAGGTGCCCAGTAACCTTGATCCAATTGCGTCTTTCTTGACATGTGCAACTCAGCAACGAACCCCTCCCCATTGTCAGCCTTCCTGCAGGTGCTATCGAATCACACACCTATCCGACGCATAGTATGAAGCGGGCAAAGAGCTGCAAACGCAGGGCAACAATGAAGCCAGCATGTTCAAGAGGAATCTTGTATTCTGAAGCTGAACAGGCGACATGTCATCAGTCGAACTAAGTCCACCTTCGAGAATCGCGTCAATGGCTCCCTCCATGGCTTTAAAGCTTACTGCAACCTGGAAGCGACCTCAACGTCCGCGGACTACTACCCGTCCTACCAAGACAAATCTTGTTGACAGCCACGAAGCTGTGGCACCACTTCTAGACGTCATCGTATATGTGGAGACTGGACATGGTACCTGCAATGGTACCTCGGTTTCACAAGCGACCCGAAGAAGAATCTCAAATTACCCAAGAAGGCCTGTGGTAATTGGGGTTTTACTCGGAGGACGATGACGGAACAACCTAAGATAAGTCTCAATGTGAATGGAATACAATGTACCGTGGGAAAGTCCAACACGAGCTCGCCTCGCCTCAGCCTGTCGAGTAGTATCTCGCCCAGATGCGGCTTTCGTGTTCGTGATTGGCCTTCATCTGGCTGTTCGACTCGCGGCCCGTTCATATGGAGAGATGTGTGGTCCCTGAGTGTCGGCCCTGATAAGGTCATGTGAAGCTGCAAACAAGTTCTTGAGCACTGTCCGCCATGGCTTAAGGCTTGACCGCTTCTATTCCCACGCGCGACTCAAAACAGTCGTATCAGTCATTATGAGAGTGTCAGGGACGTGAAACGATAGCCCAATGAGTGGAGGCCGTGCTTTGCGCCTTACGGGGCAAGCGATACGTGAATACATTCGGCAGCAGATTGGCATGGAGTCGTGGACGAACCTATGTTTCAATAGTTACAGAATGTTTCCAGAATCCACAATTGCTATTTCCGGGCATTAGTAACTTGGCATTCCTAGTATACACTCTTTGAGACACCAGGTTTGTATCGAGAGTCGGTTTCGAATTCGCAAAGTTACTCGCAAGATCCTTAAGCCGAGGTGCGGCCAACCGGACCTGCTAAGGAAGTCACTGGCTGCTGTGTTAACCCTGTTGGGCGGGTCGATGGCTCGAGCACCCTGTTTCCGTGAAGGATCAACGCTAGGGCTGGCTCCGAGAGCGTGGGGTTTCCAGATTCGGTACTTCGCGTACATATAGTAACACCCCTGGTTTTCAACCTGGAGTAAAACACTCATCCGTTGATGGACGTGTTGATCTTCCCCAAATGCGAAGATCTCAGTTAGCCTTCGACTACGTCCCCACATGTTGAAGAAGCGTAGATTCCTTCCATTGTTGTTCGCCTCCTGAAGAAGAGTGACAGTCCTGTGGCATTCTGTCGATGATGGGATAGCGCGGACACGGACTAGCCTCCGTCGCTCGTTCATACGAAATGAGCAACCCGGTGAGCACCATGGGCACGGTTGGTCTGCCTTCCGTGCAGCTACTGTAAGTGACAACGCCTGCGGTGATTTCGAGGTTGTTGAAAGCATACGCAGCCTGATGAGACGTCCACGTCGCCGACCGCAAGTGATCGACCAGCGGGACGCGAGCCGCGCGCTGAAGTCTCTCCTGAGCGCCGGCAGATTATAATGAAAGTACTCAGCCAAATCTTCCATTGCTGATATTCCAACTGCACATCCTTATAATGATCGAGTGGTAATCAGCGATAAGCACCTGTGTCACGTGGGGTGAAGTGTTTCGCCTAGTCACGTGTCGAAAGCTAAAGGCGCTGATCCTCGCGTGAGATAATTTTAGATGGCGCAGCGCCAGTGACGCAGTCGGCACACCGTTCGAAACGTCGAGGAAATGCCTCAGTGCGGTACGAGGTATGATTGCAATAGGATTCATTGCAACAAATGGTCGAGTAAGTTGTTCACGCGGTGTGGCTTTGACACGATGCCACTGTCGCGCTCGTGGAGTTCCAGGCGCGAACCTTACTGGAGTCGAAACGCCTTAGACAGCGACGGTCCTACGACGGCTGCACTGAAGAGAACTTCGTGTATCAGGGTCGCTCGATCCGATGGCCACGTCAAGGAGCTGCACAAGACATTCCGCTTTGAAAAACGCAAAGAGCTTCTTCAATATCTCCGTTCAGCAGCTAGCACCCACGACTCAGCCGCGTGTACTGACATCGCCCATCCTGCTGGCGGTTGTATCGCGCGCATCACTGCCTGCAAGAGACATTGACAGTGAAATATCGTCTCGTATTTGTCGCAATCACGGCCGGCCTGCCATTGCGCACCACTGGCTGCGTAAAAGAGAGGCAGCGTGAAGAGGCTCGAAAACCACTACATCTCGGAAAGTCAGCCTCCGCATACGATAACTCGCCGCGCCGGCCGATGCCATTGGCGCAGTGTGTAGCAGTAATGTTGTCGTATTGCAGAATACATTACGGGTGTACGGCTCTGCTGTCTTTTTTTCAGGACGCGCTGACGCACTGCGCTTGGGGGGTTCGGTTCGCAGGCTCGGTGGCTGACACGGGCTCGGCGTGCGCTTGTACACCCCCAGACCAGCCACGAACCCTCCTCCACCACCAACTCAGCCCGCGGTGCAGATCTCGAGATGCACCCCTGTCCTGCCTGAGTCTTATCATCAACGCTGTGCAGCGGTCCCTTGTCGCCCAAAGCAGCTGCGAAGCTAACCAGGTTAAGTCGAGACCCACCCAGGAGCCTGGCGCGCTGCATGTAACTGCGAGGCACTAGCTCATCGCTCTCTGGTGCAGCTGGATCCCTCCACAGTTGATGAATTCATCGCTGTTCAGATGCATAATCAAAATTCCCGGTTGGGTATGGCACGTTCGCCGAACCCACTCTGACTTCTCATACGCCCACTGGGCCTTCAGTGTTGAGGAACCTTCTCCCGCGCCGATCTCTACACGGTGCTCATATTCTATCACCTCTGCTTTCCTTTTGCTACCTCCAATTGTGCACATGCTTGTCGGACAGCACTCGTATTACGGTATTGTGCCTCTTCTTGTCTTGCTTCCTTTCTCAATCAGCACTGCCATTCAACGACTGCAGTCAGCTTCACAGCCATCTACGCCGCGCTTGTCTGACATGCCAGGCCGACAACATCTTAGACTCAACCTGACGTTTGCTATTTCCACCATTAACCCCAGATCGGTATCCTTACCCGCCCGAGCTTAGAGCAATCGTTGTACCAACAGAAAGCGGAACTTTACCTCGACCACTTATAACGGATATACCTCTGGCCTCCTTGGTCAACTACCTCCACAGTCTACTGCAGCCACAATTCCAACCTTCTCCAGTTGTCATCTTCCTCGTCAGCGGCTGTTCCAACATTGATGTCAACACTATCCATACCGTGCTGAAGATACCTCCAGTTCTCGACGCACCGGTTCTACTATTTCCAACGCCATTTGCTTACAGCTGAGCTATTAGCTACCAGAGCAACATTTGAAGGTTCCCGACTTCATCATGGTGTTCTGTACATATTGCGGGCAGTCCTTCACCAGAGACGAGCATCTGGAAAGGCATATTCTTACTCGTACGTCTCTCCCACTTAAAATCACTCAAACTCGTCGCTGGAACCACGACGTCTCTCTATTTGCACGGTTAAACTGATTCGTCCCTGCGAGCAGATACCAATGTGAAGCCCTTCAAATGCTTTACTTGCCACATGAGCTTTGCTCGACGGTAAGTCAGCTCATTCCTGCTCTTGCGTTCAGTTGTGCTTTGTCACAATACGCATCGTACGATAAGCTGACATGCTCCTAGGGATCTTCTACAGCGCCACTACACTGTCCACGGCCGCAACCAGAACAACGAAGAGGGTCTTCCACCGCAGGGCATAATACCCAAATCTGCTGGCCGGACGCCTATCGCTTGTAGTAACTGCGCGAAGACGAAGACGAAGTGTGACAAGAAGTTTCCGTGCAGTCGCTGCGCCCAAAGAAATCTGAAGTGCACTTTGCGTCCGACCCGTCGAGCGTCGAAGGGTGTACAAAGGGTTGGTGGTCCTCCAGAGGGAGGCACTGGCAGTGGAAGCTCAAGCGAAGGAAGCACCACAGAGGCCAATCATCCGTCTGGCGGAAACTCGCCGGCTCATGACGCGCAGCCTCAGCAAGCGTCTCCTCAGCAACTTCCGCCTCAACAGCTCCCGCTTGGTCAACAACCTCCATCAAAACGACAGTCCCAATCACCATCCGTGTCCGCGACGCACTCGAGGAACCCTTCGATTTCAATGCCAGTACAGCCTGTTTCAAATCCGCCTCAGGAGGAGAAAGCTCTTCAGGTGCCAATATCGCACACACCGCCGTTTTTCGATCAATCTCCACAACAGAACTCATTACCACAAGCACCTTCATTATTATCACCACTCCCGACTCCCGTACACGGCATGAACGGATTCATGACCTCTACTCCTATGTCTGGGTATGATGATTTCGTTCGAACGGTTCGGGATCAATCCGAAAACTCTAGCCCACAATTCATGATGGATCCCTGGAACACGATGTCTATGGGTCCTGAGTTTGATCCGATGCGGATAGATCCTTCACTCATGATGTCGATGAACATGGATATGAGCATGGGACCCCCACCGGACGGGATCCTCGGCATGATCCCTGAAATGTCTCCACAACAAGCTTTCGGACCGGTTCAAACTCCATTACAGACCCCCCGCATGGACGAATCGTTCTCGGATCTCCAGATTGGAAGCTCGGCGTCAATGTTCTACCCGTCGAACAGGCACTCTTCTATTGCTGACGCGGGCATTCCGGACTTGGGTGCTATTATCGCTGCCCAAGATGGCTGGACAGTCTTCCGCTGCACTCCGTCAATACCATCAAGCTCGTGTCCTCGCACTGCGCGGCTAAATTTGGAACGTCTGGAGATAAGCCTCAAAAATCATGAGGGTTGGAGCAACTGGTCGCCATCGTGGGATGAGTCCGACTTCCAGCAAGGCGGCCAAATAGCGGTCGCCAAGCTGCAGGAGTCCACGCGCGATAAGCTTCTCGCAATCACCCAGACCTTCCTGCACAAAGCACTAGACATCCACAAGGATGGTAGCAGCTCGTCGAGCAGTGGCGAGTCTCCTGGGTCGATTGCTTCCGGGTCCAATTTTGTTCTTCTGCCTCCCGCGCGCGTTCTGGAATATTTCCTTAGGTCATACGCCAATTCTTTTGAACGCTACTACCCAACGTCTGCGCGCGGAGTGTTGGACACTAACGAGTTGATGCAAAACTTCAACGACAAAGCATCGAGCTTGTTGATCCTCATGATGATCGCACAAGGTGCGATGAACATTCCGTCCGTTGAGGCGCGGTGGTTAACCGGTGGATTCACCGAAGCTTGCCGCATCTCGATTTTCGACCTCATCGAGAAGAACATCATTATGGCGGGTGATCCCATTGTGCTGCGTGCAGCGCTTCTCTTTACGGTGCAGGCGGCTTGGAGTGGCGATAAGTGGCAGATGGACATCGCCATGGGCCAGCGCGGAATGTACTTCGCGATGCTTCGACACTCAGGTATCCTCGAGACAAGAATGGCGACGTCGACACCTCAAATGAATGGAAATACGACGGCAGACTCGTTGTGGCGGGACTGGCTTCAGCAAGAAAGTCGCAGTCGGTAAGTGGTGAAAACCTCGTTTAACCTCGGGATCATATGCCCGCATCGTCACGTGGACCATACTAACACATGTCAGTCTCATCTATTCCTGGGTCATGGTCGACCAAGACTTGTCTCTTTTCCACGATACCGCTCCGCTGTTTTCGGTTACTGAGTTCGGCGCACCCATGCCAGACTCGGATCGACTTTGGCAGGCGCAGACAGCCGCGGAGTGGTCGGAGACTTTCAACCAAGTCCACGAGTTCTCCAATGGGTACTCCTCCATTGGGTCAGGCGCCAGACCCCTCAGTCTAAGAGATCTCTTCCGCCATTTCCTTGATGACGAAATTGTTATCCAGGATATTCAGGAGGTCCATCTCACTCCTATGCATCTGCGCTTGTTGCTTCATCCATTGCAAACTCTTGTGTGCCAGTACTGCCAGCTGCTGAGCTGTTTCTCAGACAGCGTAGCATCGAGGTCTCGCAACAGAGCGCTCACCGCGGCGTCGACTCGAGTGCGTCTGGAAGAAGTGCAGGCGTTGTTGGGTCGTTGGTTCGACCTGGCGCAACGGTACATGAAGGTTAATCCCATATGCCCCATGATGCAAGCCAACCTCGTCATGTTCCACCTCATCAGCATGAACGCCGTGACCACCTTCCCTGAGATCGAGAGGTTGGCGCGACGAGAGGGTCTCGACGGGTCGTATCCGCAGTTGATGTGGATGCACAAGAAGTGCATTTCCGACGTTCAGGAGGCCATCATCCACGCTGGGCAGATCCTTCGTCTCGTCCGGGAGATGCCTCGAGGCATTCGTCCACCATGGTGGCCTGGTGCTGTCTACCGCGCTGCTCTTGTTGTGTGGACAGATGCGATGGCAAACCACGAGTCAGTAAGCCCGACCCAGCAGCAAAGGCAATTCCAGCCGCCTAATGCTGTGTTCCCCATCGATCGTCTGCCGTCGGATCACCCGATGATCCTCAGGTACATGTCTCGCAAAGAAGGCATCCCAACGATGACCAAGCGAGACGGTACGCCAGTGCCATTAGACAATGGCTTTGCAGTATTATCGCATTGCATCGATGTCATCGATGAAGGTGTCGCGACACGATTTTCCGACGGTATCCGCAGTAAGTTGGAGAAGCTTGCGAGAGGCTGAGCGGTTTTGAAACCTTTGAAACCTTTGAAACCTTTTTCATCTTCATTGGTGTTGACCCCATCGTGGTGTCACACAGGTGTACCAGCAGGCGTTCCGGTATCGGCTTTCCATCACTTTGATATCTATTCCCATCTCTTTCTGGTAGCTCATCATCAGCATCAGCATCGGCGGATGCCACAGGGCAGCATATGGGAACGGTCTTTTATTTATGTCAGATACGGCGTTCGTTGGCGGCCCACCGGCGATGGCGTTGAGTGGCGAGATGTTTGCTGATAGAGCGCTTCGTGCCTGCGACGTCGCCATCAATCACGACTGCACCGCAGTCCAATAATGTATAGTGCATAGCCATGATGACCACAAGGCACGAAGAAGGTGGGATGGAATACCAAGACATACCTTATCAAAGCCGATGATGATGACGAGTGCTGAATGTAGTTGGTAATCGTCTGTATTGGGGTAGTTGTAAGCGGGGTGGGTGTCTCTTTCCGTCTAATCTGCCAATGAGAAGAGATGGCTGATGGTTTTTCGGTTAAGGCAGCACATTCCTCATGTACAATTTCTTCAAGTCCAAGTCGGCGATACAGGATCTCATTTCGGAAGGTTAACAGTAGGGTGAGAGGGTTCGTTAGTAACGGCCGATGTGCAGCGTATATATCGCTCTTCTATCCTTACCAAGGGTCTTTGCGTCATGGGGTGACCTGCCATGAGCGACCTATCATGCTTTTTTCCCTTGTGCGCTTGTGTTTCAGGTGCAAGCCAGACATGCAGCATGGTGGAGTTGGTGATTGGTGTTGCCAGCGCTTGGTGGCCGATGGCGGGGTTGTCTAGGTGGCCTATATGGTTGAGGTGACGGTGAGGGTAAAGGCGGAACGACTGTGGTGGGGTGGTTCCAGCTGGAAGGGCCATGGGATAGGTTGGTAATCAAGGGCTTGCGTAGGCTTTAGAGTTGACATCGACTCAGGTCTCGGGCACGTGGATCGAGGGAAGAGTCGGGAAGGGGGATTGATAAGGCGAATATTCCTTCTCCGGAGATGGCTCAGTGCCCTCACAGCGTGGTCGCATGCGAGATCGCACATCCAAAGATGGTTGAGAACGACCAACTGGTAACGATTGGCGCAGGACTATGGTACATACCTTGTCTGGCTCATCATCCACGTCGCCTCTCCTCCTTCCCCGGACGGCATGCAGGTCCTCCGTCACACCGTGTGTGCGCTGCTACTCTTTAGGTTATACCATGCATCGTTGATCACCGGCAGCAAACGTGGTAACCCAAAACTGTCGCTGCAGTCCGGCAAACTGGGTAGCCTACGAGTAAGGCAGCCTAATCGATCGTACATGGGTGTTTATCAGCGCCATGTCTAGCCAATTTGGTCGCGCCGATTACTTCTGCTCTACGCCTGCTCATGGAGGAACAATTCATGCCGGCTTAGTATACTCTCCTCAGGTATCACAATGACAGAAAGACGACACCAAGACGGCTTGCTGCAGGCTCGTTGCTTGACAGGCTTACGCGTTCTGCATGCGCTGTCACCAGTGGCCGTTGTGTGGTGAACGTATGGCTGCTATAAAAGACAAGAGCGGTTAGTACTTCTTCACTCCAACGCTGACGTCGAAATACATCACAACGAACGGCATGACCGCGCTTTAAACGCTCGAAACCATGAGAGTTATTCCTAATGCGAGACCAACACGAGAAACACTAAAGCCTACGGATGCCCGCATTATGGCCGTAGTCAGTACGTATGTGAACCGTGCCATCGGACAATGGCTATGGAAATCTTTACAAGGCGGAGTAGCCTCGTAAACTTCACGGCAACGCCGGTAAGTCGGGGATTATAATGGCCGTTGATGGCCATGCGCCTGCCAAAGATGGTAACGTATGGCAGAAACGAGCGGTGGTACTCTATGCGCGCCGGTTGAGGGCCTGCGACATGTAGATCCCGCGCGTGCCGTAGCCTAGCCGCTAGGGTCAAAGCTTCAATCTCCGGATACTTCACGGATAGCAACCGAAAGAGGCCGAATTGGGATTGTGGCTGATCTATGGTATGTCATAATGCCTGGGAACCATCTTCTTTCGGTAATTTGAGCGTTTTTCTGTGCGTCCAGCAAGTACTACTTGGAAGTTTCCGGAGGTCACAGTAGGGGATTCACTGACATCAAACCATCGTGAGCGAAGGATTACAAGGCGTTCAAGTCATGAGCAAGGGTGCCAGTGACAATGCATGATCTTTGCATGATCTTTGCATGATCTTTGCATGATCTCTTCGCGAAGGATCAATCACCTGTGGTTGCGGCACAGATGTTTGAAGATCATGGTAGAGATAGATGGTGTGCCTGAGTGATCACGCCCAAGTTTGCACCTTACTGACTGGGCGGAGAATGGGGGAGGGGGAAGCGAAGCTTTTCAGGAATAGTCATCGGGAAATGCTGCCCTGCATGTTGAATCCGCAGGCTTGAATAGACCCAGGGATGTATATCAAGGTGATGTGCAAACTTGTTGCTGTTATGGTACGTTATCGACCGATCGAAAATTATGTGACTGGTCCGCTACACGTTATGTGGGAAAGGCCCTCTTCTTCTGAGGTAGGGTATGGCTCTAAATTGCTGACGTGAACGATGCAGGACCCATAGAGGTTCGTTTGAAGCTGTACTGCTTGGAGACGCGGTTGACGAGAACTTGAGGCAAGCAGACTCTCCCTCCAGTTTGAAAGGAATGGTTTGCCCGGGTTCATACCACCATCCCGCGACTCTGAACAAGCAGCCTTCATAAGCTAGATCTGCTATAATCTACGACTGCTTGCTGGACTTTGTTGCGCCCGAGTCACCGTATCTGCGACCGGTGTCATCCAAACGCAATTTGAGCTTCAACGTAGCTTGCAGGATACGCGTCTACTCGTCATGCCATGCAAGGTCATTACAGTCCAGTACGTGCGGCATGCATATACAAGCCAGTAGGACAGCATGGAGAGCGATCCCAGCTCATGGTAGGACTGTCCCGCTCCTTCATCCACATCCTGATAAGGCGCGACGCATATGTGGAAAGATGCGACTTTGCTTACAAGCAGATGAATTGCTGGACTCAACTATGCTCGCTTCGAGCCGTGGACAGATACGAGCGCTGGAGTCCAGTTCTGCCGCGATAGTTGAAATGAAAGAGTCGGGTCATCGTACCATGCTAGAGCTGTGGTGCTCTAAGTTGGGCTCTGCCAACTGCAAGTAAGACTTTGTCCGCTAGAGCTTCGCATGCCATGATATGAATAGGCGTACACCTTGCTCCTGATACCCTAAGCTCTTCTCTTGCTTGTATGGAGAAATGAAAAGACGAAGTGAGGTTGGAAAAGCACAGGCCAGCATCGCGGGGAGCCGAAAAGTGATCGTTGATTGCGACACCATTTTGGGTCCGAAGGTGAGACGAACCATTTGCCGGATCCTCGCGGACTCCACAATTCTCAATGTAGTGACACCTGGCGGAATACCAAGACTGGGAGATGGGGATCCATCGGACGCGTTGTAGGACGTTGTTTGTTGTTGCGACACGCGAAGAAGGACCCTGAGAACATCTCAAAATCACCCTGCAGACGATCACATGACGTCGACTGCGAACACGATGAATTCTGTACATCCAGGCACAGCTCATCTCCTCGCATCTCTCGCTCTCGGAGAGACTTCTGACGGAGGCACATACAAGCGGCTCGACGACTCGGTGAGGAAGTACCTGACTCAGCTGGCTCCGAAAATAGTATCCAAATCCTCGTATGCGCTGACACGATTCACTGCCGCATCAAAGTCAATCCCTCAGACACACAGGTCGAGCGCGACTCAGATTCCAAAGAGTGCGCTGTGTTCCAAATTTGGATGTGCTGTGCGTGAAACAGCTCGACGCTTCACGATCAAAGGTTTGGTGTTGTTCATTTTCGTTTCCATGACGGGCATGCACACACCGTCCAATCAAAAGCCGGCTCTGAGGGTGTCGGCCCCTCACTTCCGGACATTGCCCTCAGCGACAGAATACTGCGCAGAGGCTCTGGGTCTCCTACCGGGCTGTGGCTACGGAAAATATGCGGCTCAGGTACAGTGTTTCACTCATTAGGACCCTCACGACTGTCGGAGGCGGTGCTTAGTCCGAAGCGGAGACGATCGTCGGGGGAAACAGTATGGATGTTGAGGTACCGGCAGAACTTTGGTAGGAGAAGCACTCCTCATAGAGTCCGCCGTCCGCTGGAGTGCCGAGTCGCAGAGTGGTATATAGGGTAGAGTTTATACCTTTAGTGCAGCATTATCACCAGCACACTCAACACATCAATACAACCTCCCTCCAAACACACCCTTTTCCCACCTCATCAACCAAACAGCACAGACGCAATGGCTGCTATCGAACAGACCTGGAGCTTGGAGGGCAAGGTTGCCGTTGTCACTGGCTCAGGTATGTGATCCTGCATGATCAACACCAAAGACTCTTTACTCACTAAATTTCAGGCCGTGGTATCGGCAAGGCGATGGCCATCGAGCTCGCTAAGCGAGGTGCTAAGGTTGCTGTGAACTACGCCAACGCCGTCGAGGGCGCCGAGGCCGTCGTCAAGGAGATCAAGGCATTGGGCAACGGCTCCGATGCCGCCGCCTTCAAGGCCAACGTTGGCAATGTTGAGGAGACCGTCAAGCTCATGGACGATGTTGTTGCCCACTTTGGCAAGCTCGACATTTGCTGCTCCAACTCGGGTGTCGTCTCATTCGGCCACTTCGCCGATGTTGAACCAGAAGAGTTCGACCGTGTCTTCAACATCAACACTCGTGGCCAGTTCTTCGTTGCCAAGGAGGCATACAAGAGGATGGAAGTTGGTGGCAGAATCATCTTGATGGGCTCCATCACTGGTCAGGCCAAGGGTGTACCAAAGCACGCCATCTACTCTGGCTCAAAGGGCGCCATTGAGACCTTCACAAGGTGCATGGCTATCGGTATGTGGTAAATCCGGTCTTTGCTCACTCAGTATACTAACAACCATTAGATGCTGGCGAGAAGAAGGTCACAGTCAACTGCGTCGCACCCGGTGGCATCAAGACCGACATGTACCACGCCGTCTGCCGCGAGTACATTCCCGGTGGTGAGAAACTCAGCGATGACCAGGTCGACGAGTACGCCTGCACATGGTCACCACACAACCGTGTTGGCCAGCCAGTGGACATTGCCCGCGTCGTATGCTTCCTTGCCTCTAAGGATGGTGACTGGGTCAACGGCAAAGTCATCGGCATTGACGGTGCTGCCTGCATGTAAAGCAGTCGGTTCGATTAGATAGTTTCTTTGGATCATTCGGGTGATTTTGAGCGATAGGCCAACATCGAAGCATGCATATCGGCGTTCTTCTTCGTAGATGGAATGGAATGATAACCTGACCCTCAAAAACATCTTACCTTTGAAGTGAATGTCAATTGTGTCACACCTTAGCTCTGAACACGCCGTAATCAACGGGCATCGTTAGCGGATGTCGTTACTTCACAATAGCATTTACGCAGATGTAGTCGCTGCATTCTGGTGTGTGTAACAGTGTGGAATTTGATCGTGCGGTGGACGACGAAACAGCAGGCTGCAGTGGAGATGCTCAACCTTTGTCTTCAGTCTCGGATTTTGCAACCAGTTTTTCGGAGATCATCGATCTGCTCCGCCTGCTGGCTAAATTTTTTATGTGGTCGTGTGTCGTGTTGGAGTACCAGAGATCACAATGAACCATGTACAAAGTGGCGCTTACCTAAAAGAGACTAGCAAAGCTCAAATAGCCGAGGGCGATCGCCTCTGTGCAGCAAACTCCTCGCGAAACACTACTCGAAACATCGTGGTTTGATCGTGCCACCTGTCCAGCTTCGTCACAAGACCTCACCAAAGATACAAGGGGATTGCGCGCCCAATTGCGTGGTAGCTTTTCTGCGCGACAGCCGTCTGTACATGTATCTCATGCGAATGTTCTTGTCATCGGTGTTCCCTCGAGTATCCTGATGGTTTTGACCTCAATATAGTACCCGGTCACTCCAGTCAAGAGAGATCAACTACGGAGGCTGACTTGGCATTGTCGCTTATGCGCTTCATGAGCCTCCAGGTGACAAATGGGTTATCGTGCCAAGACGACGACATCGTTTGTGGTCCGGCTACTCGAAGCATGGTAATGCGGATTTCTGGTTCTTGATACGTTCTCTCCAGTTTCGAGCTAAGCTTTTTGTCGCGGAGGTTACCAAACCAAACAGGCCAGCTCGTTTCTGAAACTACATCTGCACAGAAAGCACACTTCAACACCACGGAAGAGCACTTGGCCGACGCCGAACATGGCGATTGACCATGGATCAGCTGTCTTCAGACCTCGTCAGGATGTCATTACCGAAGGATTAGAGTGAGTACCGCATGGCATCGCAGCCCCATTGCCACATCAGGTTGCAAGATGTGAATCCGGATGTCATCGCCATTCCAGTCTGCAGCACGAGTTTGAAACTCGACATCGGCCACTGGAGACCCGGCCAGACTTCCTGACCTTGCCACAAGAACCAAGACTTCCCATAATAGACGTAGCTGCTCCGACCAGTGGTGTGAAGACCTCTTTGCGTAGCAATTCCGGTCAGTGGCTTCGTCGTTCCTTCACTTGTGCTCTTCGCATCCCTTGTAATTGTCCTTTTCCTATTCTTAATCTTTCATTCAAGCCCAGGTGGCTATACACTTAATCAAGATGACGTCCGGTACTCTCTCATCACTTTTCGTACTCTTCTTGAGCTGCTCAATGGTCCTGGGCCAGTCGGCGAATACGCAGCAGGTTCAGTTCAACCAAGTACTTAATATCAATGGCGACGTGAGTTTATGGTCCAAACGTTACTACATCATTTCAAGGCTAATATGCGCAGATGAACTTGAACTCGTTCCAGTTTCCCGACCGCTCAAGAGTCGAGACTTTCTCTCAAAAGCAGCAACAACTAATCGTTAATCAACAAACTCCCGCTATCCCTGCGAACCAAGTCACCGGAACAACAGGCCAGCCGTTCGTCGCGATCTCGCAGCAATCAATGACCATCAGCACCAATGGTGCTACGGATCTGGTCGGTGGCCAGGTGCAGATGGCCATCAACATGCAGAATCTTCAAAGTGCCGCAGTACAGCCTGATAACACATATGTTGCCATGCTTTCCCCAGATCGACAGACCTGGCAGATCCAGGAAACAATGAGGAGCGTCAACAGCACCGATATGACCGTACGAATGGTCAAGCGAAACCAGCTTGACGGCGAGTATATGATCCTGGGTCGTCAGACTGTCGAGACCAATACACTTGTCCAACCGTTCGGCAATGACGCCGCTTCATCGGTTGCTATCCAAGGCACCGGCCTACAGGAGAACGAGTTTCAGGACGGCTTCAGGATGTCGACCCGGGCGACTCAGCCATTGACCATGAATGTTGATGTTGTAGATGGGATTGATTCGAGCATGTTGGCAGGACTACAGAAGAATGGTCAAGACACCGTCAGTAAGTGTTCATGTGCAATCTATTGTTCTCCCGGATACTGACTCCGACTGAAGATGACTACCGATACAAAGTGACTACAAACTTGGGTGCAGTCGTTCCTGACCTCAACCAGCAGGTGACTGTTGTGCAGATGCCAAGTACGATTCCTGACTCCCTGAATGCGCAAAGCTAACAAGTACTAGTCAATGCCGTACGCATTCAGAAGATGATGCAAGCAATGGGTGTCCCACCTACCGGTCAAGTCGCCATCGGCATTGCCCAGCGCGGTGTACTCCAGAATCCTGGCGGCGCTACTGGCAATCTCGGGGGTGCTGCTGGCGCAGGTGTCACCGCTCGTGCCCTCGGACGTGACATGTTCAGGAAGAACGTCGCACGTCAAGTTCAAGCTCAAGCTGGTCAGACCCAGACTGGACAAACTCAGACTGGTCAGACCCAAACTGGCCAAACCCAGACTGGTCAGACTCAAAACGGCCAGACCCAGACCGGACAGACCCAGAATGGACAGACCCAGGCTGGCACTCCAACCAACAACAACAACCCCGTTGCAGCACAGCTTCTCCTTGCACCCACATTCACACCAGTCCAGGCCAACGCAGTTCTCGACCAGGCAAATCTGCGCATCGCCGTTCCCGTCCGCCAAGTCGACGGAGAATTCATCCTCACCATGCAGAAAATGGGAGGCGTTCAGGCTGTCCAGCCAGCGCAAGGTCAGACGCCCACCGAGGGCGCTCAAACCGCTACCTCAAGTGCCGCGAGTCTCGCTCCCACCGCCGAGCAAGGCCAGCGTCCCAGCACCCAGTCGAGCACACCTCCTCTTGAAGCTGACGGCAACAAGACCTCGACCGCTGAGCCTGCGAAGAAGCCCGAGCGCCGCCAGGAGTCTGACAAGGATAAGTACGGCAACGTCAAGCCTCCCCAAGGCGCTGTGATTATGAGCATGAAGATGATTGACGATATGGTTCTTGCTGTGCAGTGGGCTGGGCAGGCGCCGATCACGCAGATGATGAACGATTACGTCAAGGCACAGACTGGACAGGGTCTTCAGTCTCTCGGGGGCAATTCGACTGATGCTGGGGCGAAGATTGTTGTTTGAATGGCAGGTGGGCTTCTAGCGGCTCGATGAGGGGGCTTGTTTGCTCTATGAATATGAGGAATGGACGGGTAGGTATAGTGCTGGTAGATCGTGAGATGAAGTGGCTGGAGCCCTTTGTTTCCTTAGCTATATCGTGGCTAACAGACAATGTACATGTGGTATCATTTCTTCCTCGATCTAATTGTGCTTCGCATACATGCCAACAAGCTTTCGGGATCGGCGCAAAGTCTTGCCTGAGCTCAGAAGTGTTTCCTCAGGCTCCAATCAGAGATCAGACGCGGACGAAACGCAACATGGCGCAAGCTGTTTCGCCCCGCTTCACGATTTGTCAATGATGAAGCGAAACATTAACACTCATGGTGGAGTGCGATTGTGAAACTATGTCCGAAAGTTTGCTGGCGTGGCATGTTGAGGATGATCTGGTTTGGGTATGTTCATGCATTGGGCGCGTATACGTGAGGAGCACTGTTTGCTGGCAACATGGTCCTTTCATCCAGGTTAGTATCCTTCGCACCGTTTCTTTGCGCATATGAGCACCTTGACCAGGACTGAATATGCGCGTTTGCACACCTGCAATGCAGATCGCAGTGAGCTCAAAAGAAAGCATGGTAAGCCCACCATACAGGTTGTGTACCAATAGCGAACTGAACCAAAGCGTTCCACTATCCTCATAGCAACTATTTGAAGGTCTGAAGAAATGAAACGGGCACGCACATGTTTTCTGCTGAGATCATATCGAAGCTCTGGAACTGATTTGCCAAGGCATCGTCGAAGTGCATGCAATCGTTGAAAACCTGTACGCATCAAACACAAGGTCAACGACGACTTGCGCCAGATATACTCGACTCCACTTGTGCGGAACTCCAAGAATAGTGATCGATCACATAATCGAAGTACCCCGGTTGAGGCTGACAGGACTCCGTCCGCACGCGAATCAGCAGCCGCTGCGCCACATTCACCACGCCATTCTGGGAAAGAGCTGGAGCAGCCACAGCATGCGGCATCAGCATCGTGAGCCACCATGGAGTTCATCATTGGATGAGTACCCGCATCTCTCAGATTGGAGAATTGCAAATCCTGGGGCTGAAGAGCTAGGAAGCGGCTTACGCCTGCGGATCGGAGTGCTTAAGAAGGATGATGGTGGCATTGCATGTGTATTCACCACACGAAGAGACAATGCTATGCCAGAGTTCTGACTCTCGCTGATAGCATATTATCACACGGTCCTCACGTAGGCAGACAAAGACGGATGACATGGCGGCAAACTCATATTACACCCTACAACCACAACCCCTCCACGATCATGATCAACAACACCTCCTCTCGTCCAACATGGCTTCTCCAAGCTTCTCGTCCGGCCACCCCTCGCCCTTGAAACCACTACATCTCCTCTCCCACAACCAGAGCCGCGCATACCATCATGCACCAACCTTCGAAGACTTTGAGAACCTACAAGAAGCAAGCCATGAAGACGCCGTACGTCACCTCCACATCCTCCCAAATCATCAAAACCAGCAGCACTAAACAACTAAACAGGCGCTAAAATACCGCATCCGCCGCTTCCGCATCATCTCCCGTCTGCTCTCGTTCGGACTGAGCATCGCCGTCCTGGTCCCGATAACAATGGCTTTGGTGAAATTCCTCTCTACGCAGAATACATACCGCACCGTCCCATCGTCTACCCAGTCCCACCAAGCCACCACCCGCACACCTTGGGCCCGGCAGACTCGCGCGTGGCCGACGTGGATGTACTTTGCCGTTGCGGCAGCATCCGTGGTCCTGAATTTCGCGACCGTGTTGAGCTACAAGTTTGGCGTCAAGCGGGCAAATGTCGCGAGCTACGTGACGAGCACGTTTAGCTGGACCGTCATGCTCGGCAACCTCGTAGTGTGGAGTGTTGCGGCGGGCATGTATAGGGGGCAGAAAGACAAGGTACGTGATGAGTCTTTACAAGTTGATGTTATGTACTTCAAAGGATGGAAGAGGCTGATCTTGAGGTGTAGAATGGGAAAAGCAATGATCTTTGGGGTTGGACTTGCTCCGCAGGTGCACGAGCAATTCAAAAGGAATTCGCCAAGGAGATTGACTTTGAAAGGTATTGTAATGTGCAGGTAAGTCCGACAGGAAAATCTTGAACCCTAGATTGTGTGAAATACATGCTGATGATGAGTGTGCAGAGTGTCAGTTGGTACATTGGGCTTTTGCAGGCGGGTGCGGCGTTATTGACGGTGGTCATTAACGTGATGGTCTTCATGAGAAGGCGTAGTAAGAGGCGGGTTAAGGAGGCGGAAAGACTGAGTGGATTTGAGGCTGTAAGGAGTGGTTGAGCGAAAATATTGAGGCACCCTAACGCTAATGAGCATCTCAAAGACGAGGTACCTCACTCATCCTCAAATCTTCAACCCTTCAAGCGCTTCCTCCAAGCCACCAGCACTCCTGGTTTTCAGCGCCTGCATCTCTCTATACTCTCTCGCCACAGCTTCCATCACCTTCCCCATCTGCGCATTCAGCCCCTCCTCCAGTAATCTCTGCTTCACTCGCGCGAAGTTCGCCTTCACAAAGACCTGATACTCGCTCTTCTCTCTCTTTCCATCTTTGCCAATAGTCGCATTACCAATATTCCTCGGCCTGGGCTTTGTCTGCACGAGCTTACCCTTGCAGCGACCGCACGAATGACGGTTCGTATCAACTGATTTGGAGTGTCGCTTAAACTCGTACCCGCAGCTTATGCACTCCCAGACAAACTTGTAGTCGATCTGGTACGAGTGTTTGGTCGTGACTTCGACACCCTTGTTCGCAAAGGCAGTGGTAGCCTTGCGGCCCCAAGCTTTGAACTCTGCGCCATGTGGATTGTTGCGTACATCTGAGATCATGAAAGTCGTCAAGTGACAAAACTCATGCGCGAGCACGTTGTATAGTCGCTCTTCGTCATCGATAACTTTTTCTGCCAACTCGATCGAACAGTGGTGCCTAACCTCTGTTCTGAAATCCATGGGCAAAGGCCCCGTGCGCATCCGGACTTGTTCTCGCTTCCAATTTGCTCGACCAGCAGTCGTTTTGAGAGTGCGCGACCATACAAGCTTGATTCCGCCTGTCAGTTTTGAGAGCTCGCCGATCTGACCTTCTGCTATGGTTGCGTCCAACTCTTCGAGAAAGGCTTCTGCTATGGCGTGCTTTCGTCCTGCAAAAGCTTTCCTCTGAGCGCGGATCTCTTTGCCGCCAGGCTCTCCTGAAGACCCTGGAGCTAGCTTCTTGGCTGGGCTGCGAGGTGGACCTGTTGTCTTCTTGCGTGGGCTCGTTATTGGACTTGGTAAGTCACTGTCGCTATTGCTGCTCTCGTCATCTTCGAGCGCTATGCCCTCCATCATCTTGACAATATCCTTTCGCCATTTCTGCTTCTTCGGAGAGACGAGCTCTTTGACCGGTGAGTGACGCTCATTCCATTCGTTCACCACCTCAGGGTTCCAAAAGGCATCGAGACTTGGCCGAAGATCTAGGGCTTCTGGAATTGTAGGCTTCTTTTTGGACGGCGAGACCAGTTTCGATGGGCTAAGCGATGCTAAAGGTGGTGTCGAGGGGCGAGAGATGGGGGGCGCTTTACAAGGCGAGCGAAGTTTCGTAGGCGTGGGCGAATATGTAAGGATCGCTATCGGAGCGTTGGAAGAGGATGTTTGCGGTCGTGAAGAGGCAAAAGACGCTGTTCGAACACGACTTGGAGGTGGTAGAGGTGGTAGTGCAAAAGATGATGGCGCTTCAGGCGAGTCGGTGAGATCGATGACTTCCTGCGCCCAGTTCGAGATCGTACTATGACCTTTCCTGTGTGGAGGTCGCATGGATGTATTTGGCAGCGCATCGCCCGATGCTACCGGCTCAGACGTCGCATGTCGAGGCTGATCGAGGCTCGTAGAAGACTTACGATCTCTTAGCTTAGGCATAACATCTTCGTCCTCATCCTCATCCAAATCAGACTCGATGCGCCGACTTTGAGGTCTTTGCCTTCTCCACTTGACATCAACAACCGGATCCTCGTCCTGATCCCCATCACTGATCTCCACCACCGGTGCACCCTCAATCTCTTGTACACCCTCCTCATCGCCACACCACAGACTCGTCTCCGCCTCTTCAGCCTCCAGTACCTCTTCTTGTGTCTGCGTCTCTCTGCTCAAACTTTTCTGTCCAGGCGCCGCTACCTCTTCGAACCCAAGGACATCAATCTTCGCCCTGCTCGCCTGCTTCTTGACCACGCTCTTAGCCAAGGTCCTGGCATACATCAATCTCGTCTTCTTCCCCACATCCGTATCCGTCGTTCCACTCCGCACCCTTCTCCTCCTCTGCTTTTTCTCCGGACTCGCCAGACTTTCATCGCTCAGCTTCCTCAGTAGGCGACTGTTGCTCTCCACTGGCCTGAGAACACGCTGCTTGCGCGGTGTGAGCGCATCGGATGCCGTGGCACTCTTCGGCACTAAGAACGAATTGTCCAGACCTTGTGATGCGGCGGTGTATCGCAGACTGCGACTCAAAGCCTTTGGTAATAGGACAGAAGTCTCCTCATCAGAGGACTTTGTATACTGCGCACGTGTGGCTTTTCGCGGACTCGATCGCGTCGCTTTCGTTGCACTCGGTGGCATAAAGATGGTCGGTTCATTGGGACTCGGTTTCCGCAAACGGGCCATACTGGCGATGAGCAAATCCCAGAACGAGTGCTGATATTCGTGCAATTGGTCCAAAAATACTGTTCGCCCAAGTGTAATGAGTTGTTTCCTGGTGATGTCAGATATGTTTGTTACTGGTGGTTGGCCGGGCAATTGCGTCTGTGCGTACCTACTAAATCAGGAAGGTTTGCTCCCGAGTGTGGATCGCAGAAGTAAAGACACAGTGAGAAAATGGGACACGATTTTACCTGAACTACGATTTCCACACCACACAGAGTACTGATACCTTCATCGGAGATGGGGAACATTCCTTAGATGTTCAGAACCCCTCTAGCAGGTATTTGAACAGTTTAACCGAGTCGTTGGGCAATGCGACCAATTTTGTACATCTGTCTGAAGTTTATGCTCTTATCGATAAGCGCCTTCGAATCTTCAGCACGCTCAGACACGGTTCTGGTGCGGCTGAGGCTCACGGCCTGTGTGACAACTTTCGCGCACTAGCTCAACATTTTGTGAACAAAAAAACAAGTCATACATTGCAGGCTAATCCGTCACAAATACAAGCAATCCCATCTCAGCCCAGGTAGTATCCATAAAGAGAGCTTCTGCTGCCATATCATTCCTAGTCATTCGAGCTCTCCGCGCTGTGTTGTCCTCCCCAATAGCTTGATGGTTTCATCAATCCTTTCTTCGTGATGTTTGCTGGGTATTCGTCCTATATCTACACCCCCAGTATTGATTGCGTGTGTCCTGGTTCGATAATTATCGCGCTTAATGCTTGGCAGCCTTAGCCATGGTGTTAAGAGCGCTGCCGTTCTTGAACCACTCGATCTGGCCCTCGTTGAAGGTGTGCGACAGCTTGATGTCGAAGGACTTGCCGCCGTCGGCGGGGTGAACGACGAGGGTCATTGGCTTGTCGACAGCGAGCTCAGTGCACTTGAGGTCAACCTTGTCGTTGGGGCCGATCTTGTCGTAGTCGGCGGGTTCGGAGAAGGTAAGAGGAAGCATACCCTGCTTCTTCAAGTTGGTCTCGTGCTGTCAAGTGTTAGCTATGAACATTGGCGGGATGCGGCGAAGAACTTACGATACGGGCGAAAGATCGGACGATGATTGCAAGACCTCCCAAATGCCTGGGCTCGAGAGCAGCGTGCTCACGGGACGAGCCCTCACCATAGTTCCAGTCACCAACAACGACCCACTTGACGCCGTTCTTCTTGTAGTCACGGGCAACATCGGGGACCGCACCGTACTCTCCGTTCAGAGAGTTCTTGACCTTGTTAGCCTCGCCGTTCTCGGCGTTGATGGCACCGATAAGCATGTTGTTCGAGATGTTGTCCAAATGTCCACGGTACTTCAACCAGGGACCGGCCATGGAGATGTGATCGGTGGTGGTCTTGCCCTGGGCCTTAATCAGGATGGGTAGATCGGTGGCGTCCTTGCCGTTCCAGGCATCGAAGGGCTCGAGGAGCTGGAGACGATCGGAGGTGGGAGAGACGGCGACGGAAACGGTCGAGCGGTCCTCAGGAGGGTGCTGGTAGGTATCCTGGCCTGGGTCGTAGCCCCTGGATGGGAGACCCTCACCAGTTGGTGCCTTGAGCTTGAACTCCTTGCCATTGGCGTCCTTGAGGGTATCTAAGATTCCCGTTAGTAGCTACTTCGCGAATTCTTCAAGCTCCACTTGCCTGTCAAGGGGTTGACTATCTAGTATTAGCTTTGTTCCCTTTCATTTCGCAAATTCATGTAGCTTACAGTTCAAGGTTCCGGCAATGGTCATGGCAACGACAAGGTCGGGCGAGGTAACGAAGGAGTGGGTAGCGGGATTGGCGTCGTTACGGCCAGTGAAGTTACGGTTGTAGGACGAGATGATGGAGTTGGCAGTGCCCTTCTTTACATCCTTGCGATCCCACTGCGTAAACAAACATTAGCTAAAATACAGCTTTGAGAGAATGGATTGAACTTATCCAATGCAAGGTCTAGAATAGAGTCAGCAATGTTTCTCATCTCGTTAAACGACGAGGAAAAACTTACCCGCAGGCGTTGGCGAGGACCATTCCACCGAATTCCTCGAAGGTCTGGAGCTGACCATCACCTAAACGCAATTAGCGCCTTGTTCTGTAGTGCAAGTCTGTTGCTACCGCGAAAGTTTTTATGACACAATATCAACAGGAATATGACTTACGCTCAATGGTGGCACGAATCTGTTCCGAACCAGGGGTGACGGTGAAAAGAGACTTGGCCTTGATGCCGTGGTCCATGGCGTCACGAGCAATCGAGGCAGCGCGGGTCATATCCTCGTAGGAGGAGTTGGTGCAAGAGCCGATAAGACCGACCTTGAGCTCTTCGGGCCACTTGTTGGCCTTGACAGCCTCCTTGAACTTGCTGATGGGTGTGGCTAGATCGGGAGTGAAGGGACCATTGATGTGGGGCTCGAGCTCGGAAAGGTTGATCTCAATGAGCTGGTCGTACTCGGCACCCTCGTCCTCGCGAAGCTCCTTGGCATACTCGCGAGAGAAATCACCGATATCTTGACGCTTGGT
Source organism: Setomelanomma holmii (assembly GCA_010015745.1). Lineage (NCBI taxonomy): Eukaryota > Fungi > Ascomycota > Dothideomycetes > Pleosporales > Phaeosphaeriaceae > Setomelanomma > Setomelanomma holmii. Next base: position 155,565 of record ML978177.1, read on the forward strand.
GGCGGCGAGATAGTCGTACATGCGGTCGTTGAAGGGGAAGAGCGAGGTGGTGGCACCAATTTCAGCTGTGAGGATTTATGTTAGCATATCACGTATAAAATGAAACGGGCGACTGAAGTACATACCTCCCATGTTGCAAATGGTTGCCATGCCCGTGCAGGACAGGCTTTCGGTACCAGGACCATGGTATTCGACAATGGCACCAGTGCCCCCCTTGACGGTGAGAATACCGGCAACCTTTAGAATGATGTCTAGAGCTCAAGTTAGCTTCGTTGTGCTGCTATGAAGCTTCGTCATCTGGTGGGGTGAACAGCCTCGGCTAACACCAAACACCAAATCGCGAGAAGTGTGAACATACCCTTGGGGGCGGTCCAGCCAGACAGTTGACCAGTAAGCTTGACACCAATGACCTTGGGAGCCTTCAATTCCCAAGGAAGACCAGCCATGACATCGACGGCGTCAGCCCCACCAACACCAATGGCGGCCATGCCAAGACCACCAGCATTGGGAGTATGCGAGTCGGTACCAATGAGGAGAGCACCAGGGAAAGCATAGTTCTCAAGCACAATCTGATGGATGATACCAGAGCCGGGCTTCCAGAAACCAATGTTGTACTTTGCGCAGGATGTGGCAAGGAAGTTGTAGACTTCCTTGTTGATATCCTGGGCGCGGGCCAAATCCTTCTCTCCGCCGACCTGGGCCTCGATAAGATGGTCGCAATGGACGGTGGTGGGTGTGGCAACTGAAGGCATGCCAGCCGACATGAACTGGAGGATGGCCATCTGGGCGGTGGCATCCTGGCAAGCTACGCGGTCAGGGCGGAGCTTCAGGTAGCTCTTGCCGCGCTCAATCTCTTGACCATGGGGATCGTCCAAGTGGGAGTAGAGGATCTTCTCGGCGAAGGTGAGCGGGCGGTTCAATCGCCCACGGACAATGTTCAGGTTCTCGTTCATCTTCTTGTAGTTGATGTAGTGGCCCTTCTCCCAGTTGGTCATTTCGACCTTGCGGGACAACGGAGCATCGCTGACGGTGGCCAATTGCCTGCGCGAAGCAAGGCTCTGGCCTACGCGGCCGAGCCTGGAGAACTTCTGCATGGTGGGCGGCGGGGTGTGAGGTGTGGTGTGGAGGAGAGATGGTGGGAAGCGGAGGGCAGAAACGTCAGAAGCTGCCCACAAGCGTGCCGATAACTAATGGCGATCAGAGGAATGCTGATTGGCCGTATAGGCGTGAAGACACGGGTGCCAGCTCTTTGCGGAAGACCTCGGCGTCAAAGCAGAAGACCCCGGCAACTCTTTCCCGCTGGCCCGCTTCACGTGCGAGTGGTGTACAAGGCGCAATGAAGGTGATGAAACAATTGGCGAAGTTGAGGCCATCTAGGATCATATATCAGTAGCAGATCGTGGGTGGCATCCGAGGGGAGCTCCTTCAGGTTGATGCTGGGTGACGACATAAGCCCGTTTCCCCCGCGCTCATTCCTTTTGCAGCGAGCCCTGAACTCCAAAACTGCTCCGCCAGTGTGCGATAAGCTGCCAGCGTCGCAACCAGATTGCACGTAAAGGTCAGCGCACACGGGAAGTGAGAAAGCCTTGTCGACCTGCAGACCATATTGCAGCATTAGTGCCGGAGTAAGGTCGCATTGGCCAGGTCCAGGTTGTGTCTTTTCCGGTGTCTAGCAAAGGCTTTTTGACCTGCAGACACCCGCACAGACCCTCGAATTCACCAACACCCACACTGCCGAACGGCTGCGGATCCACCATTCTGCAACGTCAGTTCAACATGCCTGCCATCCGTGGACAAAACTCCAAGAAGAAGACGCGCCGGCACACGCGCGATCTCGACCAAGTGCATGCCGATCTACGCGACAAGAAGCACCTCGCAGAGTTCAAGGATGCGAAGCCCATAGAAGATTTGCCTGGACTGGGGCAACACTACTGCAAAGAATGCGCAAAGTTCTTTGAGAGCGAGACCAACTTTGCCGCGCATCAGAAGGGCAAGGTGCACAAGCGGAGGTACGGAGCAAGCTTCGGGCACCAATGTGGCAGAGACTGACATTGTGGTAGAGTCAAGGCACTCCGCGAAGAGCCATATTCCCAGAAGGAAGCAGAGGCTGGTATGGGCGGCCTCACGACCGACAACGGCAAGCGCACGACTACATTGATGGAGGTGGACAGCACGGCAGCGGCTTGAAAGCGGTGGCGCAAAGATGAAGATGTCAAACACTCCATCCACACCTGCGATTGCGCGAAATTTGTCCCGCAGGGTCACGGAGGAGGGACAGAGGAGGGAAGAAGCAATCCAGTCTACGGATAACGCTGCGAAGCTTTGCTAGGCTTTGGCACGTCAGGCTGGAGAGAGTAGGCATTGCCTGCGAGGAGAATTTCATCGAAGGAAGCATCTGCATTGCATGGCGTTCACAAAACTGGAACACAGTGCATATAGAAGGACAAAAGTTCAAAAGATACCCCAGATCAGCCTTTCCTACCAATAAAAACAACACTTGATGCATCAAAACTCCCAAAAACGTGTGTATTGTGCTCCAGGTACCCGTTTGTCATGTTGCCTGAAGCTGCCTGATAGCTACCTACCATCACCAAATCTTCACACACGAACATATAAACCACCCACACAACACACAATGCAACCACAATAACACAAACCACCCGGCACTCACCCAAGGTAGTCACAGATCGCAACATGGCATTCACAAACACCCCTCTCTACGGCGGCGCCATAACCGTCCACCTCCCCTCCGCCTACGCCGACACCAGGTTCGTCAAGTTCCGTCAAATCCCATTTTCCTCGCTCGCCCCCTCCACATCCCGCCACCCCTGCAACACGCATACTAAGCACAACAACAGCCAAATCCGAGAAGTCCCCGACCACCAAGAAGTGTACCTCGACACGAACGGGTACTCGTCCGTCGTGATTGAAATACTAGAATACGTCCACAAGAACAGCAATGACGAAGCGCTGCAGTACCATTTTGCCGATTTGGTGGATGGCATGGGGGATTCGACGACGATTTTGAAACAAGACAAGGTTGTGTTTAAAGAGCTGAGGTACGTTGGCATTAAATGCTATTTCGATGACTTTTTGTCTTTCGATTCTCGTCGCCAGATTTCACGCTGATGCCGATAATATCTGCAGTGATAAACCAGCCCTAGCATTAACATTCATCCAAACTCCTGTGCCTGCACTGCCGAGTCGCAAGACGCCGGAGTTTGTGTATATCCATCTTTTGCTGCTGCGATTGAAGGAGCAGGGCACGGATGTTATGGTTACGGTAAACGTGCCGCATTATAAGGGCGAGTATGAAGAGGCGGCGGAGGGGCAGGAAACACAACTGATGAAGGATGGTGGGTTGGTCATGGAAGGGGTGTTGCAGACGTTCAAGGTTGTTGAGTGGGGGCTGTTTGATGGGTAGACGGGAAGTCCAGGGGCATCTGGCGATCCGAGAGAAGGAGCGAAGGACTAAGCAGATCACAGAAGGAAGGATGAAGGTCAGCATGCTTCGAGTCGATGGTTAGGGCATGTTCGAGGGGAACCGCCTTTGATAGTGGCCATGCTTGGGTAGGAACTTCGGATATAGAAGAAGACTTCCTCCGTGTTCCCCACAGTAGTCGAGCATTTCAGCTTAAGTCAATTGATGTGACATGCACATGCACTTCCGCCAAATCGTCTGGTCGTACATCATCGCGGCTACTCCCAACACCGAAACCGTGCTGCACAAGCCACTAAACACCCACCCTAGAAGTCACTCGCTACCAAATCAAAACACTTTTAATCACACTGCCATCCTCCATCTTACTTCTCGCCTCCTCAAACTCCCTAACCGGAAACTCCTTTAGCATCTTCTCCACAGGCAAAACACCATTCTTGCCCCACTCCACCAGCTCAGGCAGCGCTTCGACAGGATCCCTATCGCCCTCAATCACACCCACAAGTCTCCGCCCTTGAACCATATGTGTCAACGTGTCGATTTCCAACTTCGCACCCACAGGCTTGACACCGACTTGCAAAACGGTGCCGTTCTTCTGCAATGCTTCCAGGCACTGAGCAAGTATCGCCACACTCGGCGTCGTATCCAGAATATGCGTGCATCCCAATTCCCCAGGGGTCAATTTCTTCAACGCAGCGCTCAAATCCTGCCCGTTCAGTCCCTCCTTCGTAGACAGCAACCTCTTCGTCGCGCCCATCTCTTTCGCCAACGTGATCCTCGAATCAAGTAGGTCCACAGCAATGATGTTCTTGACGCCGCGTTCCTTCGCAGCACATATTCCCGCCAATCCAACACCCCCAAGGCCTATGACCGCGACGACATCGTCAGGCTGGCATTTCCCAACATGTGTGATCGCGCCCGCGCCCGTCATGATCCCGCATCCCAGCGGCGCGAACTTCTTCAATTCCTCCGCATCCCGTACTAAGCTCGTCACATTCGCAGCACAGCTCACTTTCACCGGAACTGGGCTTGCAAACGAACTCTGCCCAAAGTACCCGCCGCCAATAGGCTTGCTCGTGTCCGATTTGAGCACAAAGTTAGGCTCATTAGACGCGAGTGTAAGCGCTGCGTGGTCGACGCAATACGCCGGATGGCCGGTAGTGCAGTAGTGACAGTTCAGACACGCTGCTGCGCTGAGAATGACTAGATCGCCCTCTTTGAATTTCGCTTTCTGGTTCTGCGAGCCGAGTTTGAGAATGCGGCCGGCGCCTGCAACATATTATTCATTCTGACTTGCTTGGTCTTGAAGGGGAGAAGAGGCGAGTTGGATTACCTTCGTGACCGAGCACGCGAGGATAAATACCGCCATAGCCTGAGATGTCCGTGTGACATACGCCCGTGGCGATCATTTCGACTAGGAATTCATCCTCGTTTGGTTCGCGTGTCAACAAGTCTTCGTGGAACTTCCAGTCGTGTTGCGACGAGGCTATTATGCCTTTGCATGGCACGGTGTAGTTTGTGGAACTCATTGTTGAGAACTGCTTCGTATGAGGGTTGGATACATGTACTCAAGGGACAAAAGAAACTTCAGAAGTCATTGAGACTATCATTTTGAGGCTGTTTTGTATAGCCGTCGAGTATGCTGGCGTCATAGCTTCGGCTTTACAGAAAGGTTATGCGGGGTTGTGGGTGGGTGATGATCGTGTAGAGAGTCTAGAGCATTAGTGTGGCGGAACAGGCTCCGCGCGAGTGTGCGAGATCCGATGACGCGCGGGAGGCTCTGTGTAACAGTGGTGTACTTCATCTACCCAATCCCTATTATTCTTTGTAGATGTTGTGCGATACATTCGGCGCATGTAAAGTACCTACCCAGCACAATGCAGTCAAATCCTCCTCGTGGTATCTCGACCGGATACATCGTCCCAAAAATCAATCGCAAACACGCCGCTGCATGATGCCAATCTTGTTCTCGTTGCGCATAGAAAACACTAGGGGAAATTCCAGATAATGACTCTTGTGACGCCAGACACATGAACAAGAGCCGCCGATGCTCATGCTTTCAAAGTGTCTCAAAAAAGTTGAGAACACTCACTTCTGCCCATACGCAGCAACCCGATCTAGCCTTCGTCTGATCTCCTCCCTCGCATTGGGGGCGCGTTCGTTGGACCCTGCCACCTGCGCATTCGAACTTGTGAGATTAAGGTCGCGCATGGGCGACCCTCCGCTAGCATCTTGACCAGCAGTGAGGAAGGGCGAAGGGGGAAGATCTGCAAGGCTTGCATTCTGTTGAATACCTCCCATGAGAGCGGGATCTACTGGCAGGTCGAATCCGTTGTGATTCGGGAAATGTGGATACGGGGCTTGTTGCTGCGCAGCCTCTAACTGCAGCTGATGGGTGGGTGAGTCTTGGCGAGGTGGCAGATCTGGACGCAGATGTGTGTAGATGTCGACGGGCGGAGTTGGTGTCAGCGGAGACTGGCTATATCGTGCCTGGTTTTGGTTCTGGTTCTGTCTCATTGCCGACAAACCCTTGTTCATCTCGCTACATTCTGGGCAGTTGCGGATGACTTGGCTGACAGTCTCTTTGATCCGGACCCAGTGGTACAGCTCAGCAATCGCTGCTGTTGTTTTGTTGATGCCACCATGTGATATGTGGTGTATATCTCGAGCAATCTCGTACTGCTTCTGAGGATCGGCGATGACTTCCTTGCCCTTCAACCAAAGCTTTTCAGGCTCATCGTCTTTGGCAGGCGTGAGCTTGTAGTGCGTCGCCGCACTTCGAAGACGGCTCTTCTCGGCCCTGTCTGCTCCATCGGGATACTTTCCGTTCTTGAGGTAGAAGCGGATCTTGTCGAATCGCTCTTCTGAGACGAAGTCGTCGTCCTGGCCAAGGTCGCGACCGTAGATGATGGCGTCTACTAACTCGCCAGGATACGACTTGAGGTTGCCGCAGCCTTTGACACGACCGATGCGCTTGAAGCCTAGGGCGTCCCATATGCGGCACGACGCTACGTTTGTCTCGTATACTAGGTTGAAGACGGAATATGTGTAGCCCTAGCTGTGTCAGCGCGCCCTCTCTCATGCTTCGGCAAGAAACGTACAAGCTTGGGTGCCCAGTCGAGATAGGTCTCGCCCATCAGTCTGCCAACACCTCGGTTGCGCGAGGCACCGGTGACCAAGAAGCCGCCATTGCAGACGTGACTCGACCTGCCTGGGTAGTTTGGCTTGATGTAAAAGCTCCCGAGACACTCTCGTTCCCAGTCGCAGCCTCTCCTCGCCATCTCATGGAGTTCTCTCCCGTCCTGTATGTCGCCCAAGAGCATGATGGCACCAAACACGCCAAACCAGTATGGACCAAATTTCTCGAGGGGGATAGTCTCGATCATGGGATATGTATCGCCCTTCTCAATTTCGCGACCCAGCTGATCGCATAGGTATGCCAGCAGTGTAAGCGGCACTTGGTTCGGCGCTGAGAAGGGTATGATGGTAGCAGCTGTGACGCGGTCGCGGAGGGTGACTTGGTTCGGTGCGATGCCTACAGGCAGCGGGCCGCCTGGCGGAGCGTACGGCACATTGCCAGAGGTTCTGTAGATGACTGGCGCACTGGGATCATCCAGCATCGCAGGCATGATGGGCTGCGGAGTGTGCGGTGGTCCGCGGTCGCTGTCGGGCAATTAGTCTTGAGCAAATGCAGATATCAAAATTGGTGTGCGCAATGCCGAGCATGCGGCGCAGACAGACGACCGCACGCGATCGCCTCCTCTTGTGCGAATTGCATTGCAGGTGCGTTCTACGAAGTCATGAGTAGCAGTGTTGGAACGTACCGGTGCAGCACCTGAGCCGAAGGTATGGGTCTACAGGTATGAGAGATACGCTGGTCCCAGCTGTTTCACAAACTCACGCACGCTAGAGACTGCCCACGCAGCCAATCACACCTCGTCTTGCAGCCAGTACTGTTGTCTGCGTACCTGTTTGGAAATTTGAAAAAGTCGAGTATTCGCGGTGGTTTGCTTGTGAGTCAATTGGAGCAAGCACCGCAATCGGATTACAAAGAGCCAAGGAGCTAGCACGGGAGACTAACCCCTTTGCAAGGTCTGTGAGCTCTTACCATTTCTGGCCATGTCCAAGCGAAGTCAACATTCTTTCTCTGAGATGCAAGAATCCATTACTTGTTTGACAAGATGGTTGTTGTTAAGCTGGTACCACTCTTTCCAGCCATTCGCACAGATCTCGTAGCTCAGGACCACTCATGACATGCCCCATACCTTCATACTCCTTCAACGTCAGACGGTCTTCCTTCACTCCCAGCTCAACCAGTCTCTCATGACACAGCCGGTGGTATCGCTTCGGCACCAGTCTATCTCCAGTGCCTCGTGCTAAGAAGACTTCGACATCATCCAGGACCTCCTTTGGAAGCTCTCCAGCTTCCCGCAGAGCAGGAATTCGATCAGGCAAAGGTAGATACCCTGACAAACCGACCAGACCACCGAGATTTCCAGCGTACTTTGAGACCAGTCCTGTCAGCAATGACATAGCATGGCCTTGCGAGAAGCCTCCCAACACTACCCGCTTTTCCGGGATGCCTTGCTTAACCAAGTCGTCAATCAAGGATGTCAAGTACGCGACAGTCGCCATCATTCCTTCTTCGTCTTCATCATCTTCAAGCTCAGGCCGCGATGGTGGATATGGAGACAATCGAGTCGGCATGTACCATGCAGTGGTGGCCAAATCGCGGTTTTCGAGAGCATTGGGAATGGTCCACGTCATGTACGGGAGCTTTCCAGCAGACTGGAATTGGCGTGCGACATCTACGATATGGTCAGCGATAGAGTGGATCGATGCTGTGCCTACCTACTTTCAACGCCTTCTGCTTCGTCACCCAGGCCATGAACGAAGATGAATGCCGCTGCTCTTGAAGGATCGGATGCAGCAGACGCTGGCTCAATGATTATAGGAGGTTTCCGGTCATTGGACATGATTACAACAATTGCGTTTCAAGTACTTCAGAGGCCTCCCTACGTCTATTGAGTCGGGGAATGCTGAAGATGTATAATGACGCTGTGCGATGAAGTCTTGCGAATCGGCGCCTTTTCCGGTCTGTCGCGCTGAATTGACAAGACACAACCTCGGGCGCATTTTAGCAACGGACATGTTCAGTACTAGCAACGCTACTTCTTGCACTTCCGCTCCGCGTACAAAGCGGTCTACACTGAACCCCGCAATGACATCCTCTGATCCGACATGGATCCCGCTAACACCTCGCCACGTGACCACTAGCTTCATCGAGCTCACTTCCGACTGTTCTCCGCAACACCAACTTACCAACCGCATCGATGCCGCACGTCGAAGTGCTGCCCAATTCCGCAGCCTCCGTTGCCCCCGGCTGGACATATGTTGTCGACACCGGCTACGATCCGTCCAAAGTCGCATTCAACCCCAAGAACAAAAAGCGCGCCGCAGCACAAGCCGGAGGTCAACGCGGCGAGAATGAGCTCTCGGCCAGACAGCAGACCGCTATAGCTAGGAGGATCGCGGAGCTGGAACGAGACAATGACCCAAAGCAGAGCATTGCGATACCAGGGAAGCCTTGTAAGCTATGCGACTTTCGAGATGGTGGAGAGGTCCTGATTGGTTTGCAGCGGTGCCAAAGACACAGAATGCGCGACGAATCATACAATACCAGCGGCAGATCAAGCACTGGCTCGACGACGAAGAAGCGCAACTCGCGCAGCAACAACAAGCGCCCGCGCCACGTGGTGCAGCGACGACTTCGCGAAGCAGCGTGACTGCGCTCCGCCGACAAAGCACGTTCGCTTCGATACCGCCTACGCCCTCGGAAGCAACACCTGGTCCCTCGATTTCCCATGCGCCCTCATCCTTAGTCCCTGACTTTGGCAACGACGATGCGCTGCTGTCGATCGACCGCTCGATGCCTCCCCCGCTCAATCCTGCAGAGCTGGAAGCTTTGCTCTCGGCGCCACCGCTATCGTATGCTGCCAGCCATGCTGCTCCTCCGCCGGCTGGTGGGCCACCACAACGACAATTTTGCGATAATTGTGGGTACTGGGGCACGATCAAGTGTCGGAAGTGCGGGGCTAGGGTGTGCGGGCTGGAGTGTAAAGATGCGCATGAAGCTACAAGGTGCTTGAAGTGGGCATGATGGGAGATAAGTCGGCAACGGCTATGCTTGAGAACAAGAGAATGGCGCACGCGTCATGGCGTAGGGATGGTAAGGTTGTCGGTTTGCATGATACCCAATGCTCAGATTTATGTTCGATTTCCTTCAGACGAGACTCTCTACGCTGCGTCGCCGCCGCTCACCTTGTCCACCTCCCCTCCAGCATTCTCTTGCTTCTTCTCCTTCTCCAACCTCTTCTCCCTTTCCTCCCTCCCCTCGCTCTCCGGGTCAAAGTACGCTATCAATCGTCAGCCCCATCATCAACACACCTCAAGCCAACCCCCTTCAGACAAACTTACGTTTCTCCCCAAACACCGTCGTCCTCACCCCCCTCCTCTCCTCTCTATACCGCCCCGGAATAACCCGATGCAACGTACACCTATTATCCCACATCGCCACACTGCCCACCTCCCACTTGAACCGCACCGCACGATCGTCTGCGGAATGGATATGGTACTCCAGAAACTGCAGCAAGGAATCCGATTCTTTCTTCTTCAGCTCTGCGAAACCTGTTACGAATCCCGAGTTGACGTGGAGTGCTTTGAGGCCAGTAACTGGATGTGTCCGAACAGCTGGGTGGTGTGTGTCGATGGGTGGCCGGTTGGGACCTGTACCCCATAAGTCGAGGATGGTGTCGTATTGCAGCCTGCTTGTGTGCACGGCATGCAAGCTCTCCAAATACTTTCTGAACGCGGCACTCAATTCATCGTATAATCCATACGTGCTCACCCAGACCGTATCGCCGCCAACAGGGGGGTGTGCTTCCATCCGGAGCATCGAGTAGCTGGGCGGGTTTATCTCGAAGCTCGTGTCGGCGTGGAAGTCCCCAGACGGCCAGGGCGTATATGTCAGTGCCTCACGGTGATCGATCATCGAGCCCTTGATCGTCACGTGTTGTTGGTTTTTTCGCGCCGGGTGTTTATCGAGGATGCCGTAGTGTTGGAAGAGCTGGACTTGCGTTTCTGTAGTCAAACCCTGGTCGCGGAAAAAGACGACGCCGCGATGCGTGACGAGGAGCGCGAGTTCGTCGAGTTGCGTGGGGGTGAGTTGGGAGAGTTGGATGTCTGAGCGGAGAGTCCCAATAGATTCGGTGCGGTCGGTGCGTTTGGTGACGGAGAGAAGGTTCTTGAAGGATGGGTCGGCAAAGGTGGCGCGATCCTTTTCGACGGTGATTTCAGTACGTAAAGGGTCAAGGGGGTATGTGTTGAGCAATCTTTGGATTGAAGGAGGGATGCAATGTGAGTGGGAAACCAGAGTCCTGGGAGATGTGCTTGCGTGCTTCGAGTTGGGCCATGATTATATGTATATAAGGATTATGCTAAAGCGGAGATGGGCCTGCCGTTTGTTTATCGTGAGCCAGTGGAGTCTAGGGATGTGTTCGTTCTATACAGTCAGCTGGGAACCAATTCGCAATTGAGATCTTGAAGACGCGTAGTCACTGCCAAACAAGGTCGATGAACATGAGTGACAATTGTGCGAGTCTACTCGAAGATATATAAGCGACTATCGCCAGCAGACAACCGTCAACTGGCACAGTCGGCACAGCTCTAATCGTTATAACCCGTCTGGACTTGAGCACGACATGATGGAGCGGCTTGACGAGTATCGCGATGCCGTTCATTCGCATCTCATAGCACTGTGCTTGAGGGAACGTCGAGGGGCCTATCTGTGAAATGACTGGGTGCTCGTTGTGATGTCGCAATGCCGTGCAGCTATCGCGGCATCAACGGGAACCCTGAAGCCAAGAGGTCACCGCGTGCCTGTAAGCGACCTCTGGAACCGAACGACGTTGGATTCCTGGCTTCATTCTAGCCTAGGTTCAATCAAACACCCAGTACTATGCTGATGGGCAGAAAGAAGTCGAGGTAACGGAAGAATGAAAACGGAGGGACGCAGGGACCTGGATACTTCAGAAATCCGAATCGTTCCTCTAGTGGTCGTGAGGGCTGCGACTTTCCTCCTAAAGTAATTTTCCGATTTATCATCTTCATCGAATTGTCCAGAAAACTTGCTGGAGTCTATTGCTCAAAACAAATACCTGCACGAGACGCAGACGTAGAACGAAGGGCTATACAAGGTTCGGAAGGGGAGTCAAGGTTAGCTGCGAAAGTCAAAGAAGAAGAGAGGAACTATGCTTAGGAAGGCGCCCCGCATCGAGCACCAAATAGGCAATCCATCGTTAGTACACGGACTTAGTCGCAGATATGCGAGGCTAACTGTACTCTCATCTGCAGATCGTGGTGGGATCCCACTTTCCTGGAGAACAGACTTTATCTTAAGTCCTCGGTTTCGGTGTTTGCATCGAACTTACGAGTACATCATGGTCGTTTCGAATGTAACAAGTCTTTGTCGTGCACCGAAGCATATAAAACCTCACTCAACACTACCCTGACCATTTCCCCAATCTCCAACCACCAACTACTACGGAACGTGAAAACATCTCCCCACAAGTTCAATCCCAAAAATCGCCAGAATGGCCTCTCCACTCCCCTACAACCGCCAAAACGCACTCGCATCCACCATCGCAGCCGATAACGCCTCCTCCATCGCCGGCAAAATCGTCCTCACCACCGGCGTAACCCAAGGCGGTCTCGGCGCTACCTTTGTCCAGGAAATCGCAAAGCACAAGCCCGCCCTCCTCATCCTCGCCGGCCGCTCGCCGTCAAAAGTGCAAGCCACAGCCGACAAGATCAAATCTGATCCTGAAAGTGCTGGTGTTGAAACGCGTATTTTAGAGCTCGACCTCGCGTCCCAACGACAAATTCGACAAGCTGCGGACGAAGTCCTCGAATACCCCGAACACCACATCGACGTCGTAGTAAACAGCGCGGGTATAATGGCCGGCCCATTCCGCACGACTGAAGAAGGCATAGAATTACAATTCGGCTCGAATCATATCGGGCATTTTTTATTCACCAATCTCATCATGCCCAAGATTCTGGCCTCGAAAGCGCCGCGTGTGGTGAACGTGAGTAGTGACGGGCATCGCGCGAGCGGAATACGTTTCGACGATCCGAGTTTCCAGAATGGTGAGGTGTATGACCAGTGGGAAGGCTATGGGCAGTCCAAAACGGCGAATATTCTGTTTTCGACAGCGCTGGCTGAGAAGCTTGGATCGAGGGGTTTGCGAGCGTACTCACTGCATCCTGGTGTGGCGCTGGGAACGAGTATGAGTCCTGGATTTGGCGAGGAGGATTTAAAGAGTTTGAAGGAGTTTGATGCAAAGATTGGGTGGGATAAGGATTTGGATTTCAAGACGTTGGATGAGTGTGCTGCGACGCATGTTGTTGCGGCGTTTGATCCGAGGTTGGATGGGTATAATGGGGCGTATTTGGAGGATGGGAATCTGTCGGTGAATGGGCTGCAGCCGACGGCGAAGAGGGAGGGCGATGCGGAGAGGCTGTGGGAGCTGAGTGAGGAGCTTGTGGGTCAGAAACTTGAGTATTGAGGCGATGAAATTGTTGGATGAAGAGGTATGGAAACCATCAGTATCCAGCGGCAACTTTTACTTCCTCCAAAGCCCTTCTGCCAACAAACTTGCTGTCCACCGGGTACCTTCTTGTCGCACCTTCTGATCCAAAGAAGCGCACTACGTCGTCTACTCGCGCAGAAACTGCTGTGAATTCTTGTTTCGCATCCGGTGTGGCGTCTTGTAGTGCGCGCGTCAGTCGCTTCAAGCCCTTGATCTGAAGCCTGATGCTATGCAAGCTCGAGTCGATGATATAGCCCAAGGACTCTATGGGCTCTCGTTCAGTCCTGAGGTCATTAGTAAGGCGTTGTTCGCATACGCTGCGATACTTGGCATAAGCTTACCTTGTTTCTGGAGTGTCCTCAAATATCGCCTCGTCATCATCTACTTTGTCCTGCCCATCAAATCTCAGATCACTAGGATCCACACGTTTGCACGTTTGCACGTTTCGTCTAGTTCTGCGGCTCTTTCAACGAGCCGATCTAGAATCCTTGAAGCAGTGTCTGTAACTGCAATTGCTTCCTGAGGCACCCTCGTTCTGGGCATGTGTTCGACGTTTGCGATATGATGCCAGACTTGCAGATCGAACTCTAACCCCTTGGTCTGATTCGAGATCTTCTCAAACGTCAAGTCTTACGGATTCGCAGCCTCAACGTTGATATAGCGCAGACATGATGATGTGATCTCTGCGAGCTGGTTTTGCAGTAAAAGGTACTTGTCTTGTAGTTGTGGTTGACCAGAAGGTGATCTTGGACTTGCGCTGGGACTCTTGTCCGAGGACACAGGGGGATCATCCTGAATGATGACGGGCGGGACCTTGATTTTGGGATTAGGTCGCTTGTAGGCGGGCGTTTTGGAGTGATTGGAGCCTCGGGTGTGCCGCTCGAGCTCCGAGTCTGTTCTCGAAAGGAGAGGTTCGCTGGAAGAAGTTGCGCCGACGACTGCTTGTGGGCTCGACCGAATTTCTTGAGTCCTGAAGTTGCGCGACGCTTCATCACGCGTATCGGATCGAGCTCGTGGGCGGCGCGGCGAAGTTGCGTAAACAGGTATGGTCAGATGATCTGCTCTTGGGCGTTGGTAGCTCGCGCCATAGTATCCGCGGTCGCGATAGCGTGTCATCTGCAGCTCTTGATCACGTCTTCGCCATCGTCCTTGCTCTTTGAGATAATCGAATTGCCCATTTGAGCGTGCGCGACGCACATTTGGCTCGTCAAACTCGTCGACTTCGAGGATGATTGGCGAAGTTGGTGGCATGTTGCGATTGTGAAATACGGGTGAGTATATGGTACGGAGAAGAGGAAGTCGTGGTCTATAGCTCTTGGTTGCAAGGCTGTGCGCAAATGCTGAAGCCGGTGTGTTGTACTACAAATGCCGGGGCTGAGTATCGTTCGCACCACCTTCAAGCTCCTCAAGCTCGTATCGTCCTTGCTACTGTTTGAAATTTTCGAGTTTCAGGGCGCTCTCAACGAATTTATCGGTCACCACAACGTCAGTCGCCTCGGCTGTACAATTTCTAAAACACTGCCATGAGGTTTTGGCCCCATTATGTGGGCGAAGCAACATCATCTGAGCTTTCTCGAAGGGCTGCAGCCAATCGCAGGACACCACCCTGCACCAACATGCGCCGAGCTGAAGTTTGCATAGATTGTCAGCGTCGAGCCTTCTCGAAGACGAGGCCGCTCATTGCGGCTCTTGGAGTAGCGGACCACGCTTTCTGCCTCGTTCTGATCACTCGTTTCTGGTTTTAGTGCGCATTCGGAGTACTTCATGAGTGGCGCTTTGTCCGCAGCCTGCCGTCGTTTCTCATACTTACCGTACCTCTCTCGTCGTCCTTTCGAAATCTGTAGCACATCCAGCCCGTGTAAGGAAGCGCTTGTGTCACAATTGGCGACGCCTTCATATGCGCGGCTGTGAGGTCACCAATTTCCGTCTATTCAAACTTTAGTTTCCTCAATCAAAACAAGCAGCCATGGCGGAAGTCATAGGGATACTCGCAGCTCTTTTCACAGCAGGAGAAGCCCTGGACACACTCGCACACCAAACACGAAAACGGAGACGACTGTCCGACAGACTGTACGATATCTACGAAGGGATGATCGTTGCGGAGCTTGCACTGGCGAGCTGGAAGCACAGATATCGGATAGAAGAACGCCCAATCAAATACATGCATGTCCTTTTCGGCAAAGAAGGAACCAGCCGCCTAACAGCAACTCTGGGGAGCATCGGCATTGCATCGAAGAAGGTTCGGCAAGACATTAACAAAATCGTTGGTCGAGGATTCCAGGTTCGCTTGTCGAGAGGACCGCTTGACGACACTGAGAGCGACTTTGACGAGCAGCTTCTGGAAGATTGTCTCCGCCGTATCAAGGGAAACACTACCTAGTCACATAAGTTCGTTCTGAGTGCTCTTAGGAAGGCTGATGAGCTGGAAAGGCGCGTAGAAAGGCTGGACAAGAAAGTCGGCGTGCTCGAGCGATTCTCAGACTTTTGTTTGGAGAGGGAGCATCCAGATATCTTCGCAGAGATCAAGCGACTCCCAGGACGTAATTTCATCCTCAAGGTCGGTGACGGAGGAACGGATGATCTGGGCAAGCACCTGCGGAACTCAATGTCGGCACGTGAAGACGCACGGCTCTTGCACGGAGCCTCTGGCAAGGACAATCGTGTTCACATCGGACTTTCAGTCCCCAAGATATCGGATCGCGAGTTCGACTTCCTCTTCAACTTGGAAGGAAGAACGCACGAGATCATTGTCCAACCAGTCAAGATCAAGGCGGCCAATAACTCGACGCGGGTGAAGAATGACTTCACTGCTGTCGTCCCAGCGCTGAAAAAGAGTCCAAGAGACGATTTCTATGTCCAGCCATCTGCAGCAAGCTCTGACGCCTTTCGAGTCAACCTAGCACGGTCAAACTATCTTGTCGACCTCGAGCACAAAGACTCTTTGGCTACCATCATCAGAAACAAGGACACGTACCTGGGCTCGCAAATCCTGTACCCTCAAGATCAGAGTGCAATAGCAAGCGGCGTCGCACAAGGCTCCCTTCGACTGATAGGCAGCCAATGGCTCAACTATCTTGACTGCTCAAACGTGAGATGGCGGAGAAGCCAGGACGGAAAGTGGACGAGTATGCTGACCGCGACACCGGGTAGCCTATCGATCACAAAGATACTCGACCAATGCCTCAAAGCGAACCGCGCAGGAAGAGGCAGTCGAGATCTCACCAAGCACATCCATATTTCCGGCATTGGGCTCGTGCTTGTAGAGCTGGCGCTCAAGTCACCTATATCCTACCTCGAGTTCGACTCGAGATCCAACATCGTTAAACTGGTCGTCAACGACGGAGAAGAGATTGACCCAGCTGAGCTCGCCGAGGCGGTGGAGCGTGAGAGCAACAAGTTTCTGGGCAACATCGTGTTCTACTGCCTCAACGTTCTGCAAGACAAAGACAAGATGAAGGATAAAGAGATTGAGGGTGACTACTTTCGGGAAGTGATGAAAGATGCAAGAGAGTTGGATGGGCTATTGCAGAAAGACAAGTGGAGAGGAG
Source organism: Setomelanomma holmii (assembly GCA_010015745.1). NCBI lineage: Eukaryota > Fungi > Ascomycota > Dothideomycetes > Pleosporales > Phaeosphaeriaceae > Setomelanomma > Setomelanomma holmii. Next base: position 172,202 of record ML978177.1, read on the forward strand.
ACAAGAGCCCGGTGAGCGCAGGTGCCGGGGCGGCGACGTAGACTTTTCTTCGAGCTGTGTTCGTTATCGGTACGTCCACAAGCCTCCTCCCATATCGTTAGTCAGGCCCTTCCATTCTTGAGAAGGCCTCACCAATGCGTGTCGCGCACGTTGAGAAGTGTAGATGACGACGATGTGTAATGCAAGTAGACTGCTAAGATGGAATGTATTTCCATTCACAACTGATGTGGATACGTGCGACGGTGTATGTGTGAACGAAAGGTGAAGCGGTTCGAAGCTTCATGCTCATTGCCCCTGGTCAATGCTTCTCAGGGTCCCGTTAGCGTGCCTCGGCACTCAGGGTCCGGTGCCGACAGCCACCACGACGCGCCCGCGGATCCCCTTAGACTTAGACTCACTCGTATATGAGTTGACTGGCTTTGTTGGAGGCAGTCAGCTCGTCCCTTACTCTTCTTGTCCATGATTTAACTGTAGCACAATTATAATCCAACATGGCTCTTTTGCGGCGATACAGCCTATACACGGCTATGGCCATATGTTTAATCTACATGCTATACTCCCTCTCATTTCCCTACGAGGTCGCCGATGGTCCGAGCCCCTACGCGAAGCCTACCAAGAAACCTCGACCGCAGCGAGAGCAGGCATACAAATCATTCGACTGGGCAAAGGTGCCTGTCAAGAATAAAGTCGAGTCGCCGATTCCTTTACCTACGACGGAGCCGACCGAATTGCCGCGCATACAATTCGACTTCTCGGAGAAGAAGGAAGATGCCACCGCGAAGAACATACGCGAGACGAGGCGCGAAGAGGTTAGGAAACAGTTCCTGAAGTGCTGGCGAAACTACAGGAGCTATGCTTGGATGCACGACGAGATACGGCCTATAAGTGGCGAGATAACGGATCATTTCGGAGGTTGGGCAGCTACGCTTATTGATGCGCTGGACACGCTGTGGGTTATGGGCTTCGAAGAGGAGTTCAACTCTGCCATTGAGGACGTGGAGATGATCGACTTTGGATACACAGACCTGGGAATGGTCAATGTTTTCGAGACCAACATTAGGCATTTGGGTGGGCTGCTAGCTGCTTACGAGCTGAGCAAGGACGAGAGACTGTTGGCGAAAGCCAAGGAAGTCGGCGAGATGCTTTACCGTGCCTTCGACACCCCAAATCACCTTCCTATCACAAGATGGCACTTCCGGGACGCAGGAGAGGAGAAGCCTCAGGTTGCGGATGAACAGGTGCTGTTGGCAGAGATTGGATCAATGACGATGGAGTTCACGCGCCTGACGCAGTTGACGGGCGACCCGAAATACTACGATGCGGTAACACGCATCACTCGTTTGATGGAAGAGCAACAGGAAAAGACGAAGCTGCCAGGCATGTGGCCATACGTCGTCAACGCGCGAAAAGCCGATTTCACGCAAGACAACAGCTTCACACTCAACTCCATGGCTGACTCTACCTACGAATATTTGCCCAAGATGTACGCCCTGCTTGGTGGCCAGGACTATATTTATCAAAAGATGTACGAAAGGTCCATGAAAACCGCAGTCGAGCACGCGCTCTACCGCCCATCAACGCCAGAAGATTTGGATCTACTCGCCTCCGGATTCGTCCGTGTCGAAGGCTCCACCGTCTTTGTAGACGCAGTATTGCAGCATTTATCTTGCTACACCGGAGGCATGTTCGCCCTCGGCAGCAAACTCTTCGACAACGCCGAGCATTACAAGATCGCGCGCCAACTCACCGACACGTGTGTTTGGGCCTACAAAGCCTCGACTTCCGGCATAATGCCAGAAGTCTCGCACCTCTTGAAATGTCCAAACACGACCGAATGCCGCTGGGACGAGAAGGAATGGCACAACGCTGTCGCTGTGATGGCGGATCAGAACGAGGAGAAAGACCCGCTACATAACATTGCCAATCTGCGCTTACCAAGCGGCTTTGTCGCCATCGATGATAGACGATATATTTTGAGACCAGAAGCTATCGAGAGCGTATTCATCATGTATCGCATCACTGGTGAACAAGCCTGGCAAGCTGCGGCATGGGATATGTGGACCGCCATTCAACGCAGTACAGACACAGATATCGGAAACTCTGCTTTGGCGGATATCTCAGCGGATTCGCCGCCACGGGATGATAGTATGGAGGTAAGTCCCGCAAAGATTCTTTGGACAAGATTCTAAAGATTTTGGGGCGGATGCTAATTGCGAAACAGAGCTTCTGGATGGCGGAAACGCTAAAGTACTTCTTCCTCATATTCTCGGAACCCGATGTCATCAGTCTGGACGACTTTGTATTTAATACCGAGGCCCACCCATTCAGGATACCCAAGCCGCCAGCAAAATTCGGCTGGTAGGACCTTGAATTGCCAAAGATAAGATTTGTATTCTACGAAACAGAAATACACATTCTCAAACTCGACGTGAATATACCGATGCCATGTTTGAAAACATGTTTTACAGCTCAGCGCATGCCATAGTTCGGTCCTCCAATCCCTGCCTCGCCACGCTGATTCGCACTCGGATCAACACCGACATTCGAGTTTCCGCTGTCTGACGCTACAGGCGCCTCGCCTGGCTCGCTCTGCTCTTTCGCGGCTGGCGCATTGGGTGCGCCGAGACCTTTGGCTGTTGATGTGTCAGCATGGGAAATTCGAGATTGTGGATGGTTGTGGGCAGACTGCATACCTTCAGCATCTTGCTTGTTGAATTTGTCTGATGCGGCATTCGACTGGCCTGGAGTTTTGGAGTGTGGCATTTTGCTGGGCTGGCTTGGGCTTTACCTCAACAGATTATTGAATACTCGGTTCTGTTGTGCCGAATGTCCAAAGGATGATTCCGCAGTGAGATTGGATATGTGCGTGAAAAGGCGTGCAAAGAAAGGACAAACACTTATCAAGAGCAGTGTTGTATACGTTGAGGTTATGATGATATCATGAGAAATAATGGTCCCACATGCATCGAGCGATCGATCGGTGCACTAGCAACAAGGACTTGAGAGAAACTCAGAATCCATACATGCAACACGAAGCATAGTTTTCTGATTTTATGGTGGCACCCTCGTACCAGCTACAAAGAGCTCTCATCCAATCTCACATCTCCTTGCGATGTCTACATCTCAGCAGCTACACAGGCCTGCTCCTCTTGGAACCGGTGCATGCATCTCAGCGTGCTTCTGGACGCAGCGTGAAATGCGAATAATACTCACGCTGCCTGTTTGCATCTAATGATGCCAAAAGAGCGAAGCACGACGTCAAGGCATTCCTATCCAGTGAAGCCAATGGCATCCAATTCCTTCCGAATCTGCTGTTCCGTCGCAATCTTCTTGATCTGCGTATCCTCCAACTTTTCACCACCGGCCTGTCGCATCTTCAACTCGTCGATTGCACGAATCTTCTTGAGCAGACCTCGCATCTTCTTGTCATTGGGGTTGCCGCTATCGCCGGGACTGGTGACAGTGAGGTCCGGAGCTGGACCATGATTCTCAGTTTGAATCGGCGCTGGTGGTGCCTGTCCAGAGCCCGCGCGGTGATGGTGCTGCTGGCCCATCATCTGTCGATGGTGGCCATCTTGCCCAGGGTGGCGATTCGAGTTACCATGCTGGCTTGGGCTGCGGCCTTGCTGGTTGCCATATCCTCCATTTCCATTCCTGCTACGACTGCGCTGATGGCTGCGGTTGTCCCGGCGCTCAGGGCTACGTCCAGCGCTGGCGGGACCCGTGGGTGGGTGGATGCCCTCGGCGGCGAGACCAGCAGCCTTGTCAGCAGCTTCGCGCGCCTTCTTAGCTTCGCGCTTCTTCTTATTCTTCAACGCCGCCTTCGACAGCTCTCCATCGCCATCGGCAGTGCCGGTCAGACTGACACCACCGCCGGGAGCAGCACCTGGCGGAAGGGCGTCGACTGTTTCCGCACCAGGAACTTCACGGCGGCGCGGCTTGCCGAATCCGTTCTGGAAGCCAACATTGGTCGAGGACACACCAGTATTTGTGTATGCAGCACCCCCTTCATCCTCGCGCTTGAAGAGCAAAGGCGTGGAGGTGCCTCGTGCACCAGGGGGTCGATAAGCACCGGCGGGCTTGGACGGAGTCTTCTGAGTGCTCAAGAAAGCAAGTGCCGATGGGTGCGGTGTCGGCATCGGGTTTAGTGGGTTCTCCAAGGGATGAGTCAAGGTTGACTGCGGTCGCCAGGTGACGTGGTACATCTCCGTCATCTCTTCATTGTACATCAGTCCTCCTCCAACATGATAGATGCGTATTCCATTGTCAACACGGAGCCGTGGGCTCGTCGTGGCGGTAAGAATATGTCGGCCATCGGGGCTCCACTCGCAGTAGGTGCAATTCGACGCCTTGATGGTGCACACCTTCGCGTAGTTCTTCTCTAGATCGTAAATGTCCATATCGCCAGCCAAATTTCCAAAGCCAGCAACAAGAACGAATCGTCCATGGGGCGAGAAGATGATTGTGTTGCGCGGGCCTAGGTCAAAGTTGTGTTGCGGCACAGCGCGAGCGTTGAAGATGGTGGTCTTCGCTGGCATGTAGCCGTACACAACACCGAACTCTTTCGAGTTGGGTGACCATGAGACATCGTGGATAGGACCCTCCTTATCGAGCGTGATGCGCGAATCGAAGGAGCCGTTCGCGCTAAGAATGTACATGTTCGTCTCTCCATAGTAGCTCTTGTTTGTCTTGTCGACTTCAGTCTGAGCCAGGACGATCAGGCTAGTGCCCAGATCGTTCCATTTCAACTGGACTTTGTCTCCCTTGTAGAAGGTCTTCTGCGAGATGGGCGAGGCGAACTGAGGCACCTGGAAGACCTTGACCGCGGCGGGCATGCCCTATTCATTATTAGCGCAGATCTCGATCATCTCTGATACCAGCCTTACCTTGCGCTCCGGGATAAAAACAGCAACTGAATGGTTCTTGCCGGGCGACAGTGCAAAGTCCGTGACACCCTCAGCGCGAAGCTTATTCCACACAGTACGCAGGTCATGCGACTGGTAGAACTGAACTTCGTTTGTCACCGTGCGCGCGCAAAACTTCTCGTCTGACGTGTACTGCAGATTCCAGCCAGTCTGATTCCTCTGCACGTACTCGCCGACCACTAAGCGCTCTTCGCCAGCCTCGGCTTCCTCGGACACGGTCCTCCAGACCTTGAGATTCTTCACGGCATTGCCTTCTTCGTCTTTCGAGGGACGCTGCCATGTGATAATGTATGTTCCCAAGGGCGAAAAGCCGAGCTCGAACACGTTGGGAAGGGGAAGCGTGGTGACGACATGGCCGAGCGAAGCGTCGACAACCGAAACCCTGCGGGGAGACGTGTTAGTGAAATTCCAGGTACCATTAGTGGAGGATACCTACTGTTCGGGTGACGCCCAAGCGAAGTACCTGCTATCGGGCGAATAGCAGCAGCATCGGAGGTTGCCCTCTGGTCTGCGCAGCTGTCAGCATCGGAATGACTAGGGAATTTTCTTAGACTCGTACTTCTGAAAGCCTGGCAGAGGTTCGTAGACGGGAGCCGCGTTGAAGAGCCCGATGCCCTTGGAGGTGCGATCTGCACATTTCTGTTAGCTCATATATCAGGCAGCTGCTTGGGTTACTCACAAGCCAATTGTGTGGGGACTGCCATGACTAAAACTAGCTAAAGTTTCAAAGTCGTGGTAGAAAGCACAGGTGGGCGCAGGGTAGGATGCTGGTGGTCGCGAGTCTAGGTCAACGGGGTGACTGTTGCGTGTTCGTTGGCGGTGAGAAGGCTAAGACAGGAACACGTCGGAGTGTGTGCGGGTGACGTAGTTCTATACTTCTGGAGGTTTAATTTGGGGCCAAGAGCAGACTGTAGGGCGCACGCAGCGAGCAGCGGAGGCGGAGGGAGAGGAGAAGGGCCACGGGCAGAGAATTGAAGGGCGACCGTGTGACTTGAGGGCGTGAGTGAACAAGAACCTCGAAGAAAACGGCGCAGGCACGCACTACTAGCGGGCCGGAAAAAAGTGCGGGCCGTGACATCAGCCTCAGCCTCGAACCGTCGTGACGCGCATCGCTCAGCGTTGCCCATCAGGTACTCATTTAAAATGCTCACTTGAGGTTCGTTGTGCGATGAATTTATACTACGGGTGATATAGCCGAGATGTAGCAGGAGGCCATAAATTTCAATGCAATTGATTGTCAAACTAGTGGTGACTATGCTTCGCTTCCATTGGCCAAATGCGCAAATGTTTTGTGCTGAGATGTTCGAGTCTCAAGCATGGTACTGAGAGGAGGATCTTCTGCATACTTAGTCCTCTTCAATATATCGCCACTTTGATCCTGATACTGTTCAGCTTAGATGTCTTTCTACCTGGCACTGGCGTGGGTCTCAGTACTTCACTATGCATATGTCTTATCGTTATCTTAGTGTGCTTTCGAGCCGAGGCGATCTTCGAGGCCAAGCTCCACTTCCCCAACTTCACGACCCGCAACATTAACAGCACACATCCACCAGCCAAGATGCCGACGTCAATGCCAGCACCGTCGATTCGAACACCCATAGAACTCCTGACGCCCACTGTCTTCGCCCAATTCGGCACTGTCATCGAGAACCCCACAACATCACCTTCTTCCAAGCTTCCAATCCCACAGCGCGTACCACCGCCCGAAAGCGTCTTAGCGAACCAAGGGTTCGCAACCAAGTATCTCGATGTCACGCACATGTCGAATCTGTACAGTTTGGCGCCGAGCAAGAAGCCTGCTCGAGCTGTAATGAACATGTTCGTATGTGCGCCACGGAACCTACGACCACACGAGCCGAGCCAGAGCTTGCCTTCGAGCTGGGGTGACCTTGACCTCGACGATGACGAGGACGGCAACGGTGACTACGAACGTCAGTTGCTGGATATTGGCATACTGGAACGACACCCCTTCACAACCCAAACATTTATCCCAATGGGCTTGTCACCAGCAGATAGGCATACACAATACCTGGTCATTGTTGCTCCGACATTGCCAGCCAGTGCGTCGAAAAGACGCACAGGGAGACCACCGCCATATCCGACGCCCAAGATAGAAAGGAAGAAAAGTATCAAGGACATTTTCGCCAGAGCACGACCTAGCCCGTATTCGACAGAAGCTGTACCACCACCCAGCTCGTTTTCGAGGTTACATCCTTCCGCCCAACCCAAGGGACCTGGTCTGCCGGACCTGAAGAATCTTCGTGCTTTTGTCGCATTAGGCACACAAGCCGTGACCTACGGAGCGGGCACATGGCATGCGCCGATGATCGTGATCGGAGATCGGCCAATTGACTTTGTTGTGGTACAATTTGCAAACGGTGTTGGCATCGAGGACTGCCAAGAAATACTCCTGAAGCCCAGTTACGGCGCGCAAGAAGGTGTCGTAGTCACAGTGGACACTGACGGATCAGGCAAGGTGCAGGTGAAAGCTGGCGTTGGCGCTGTGAAGGCAAAGCTATGAGAAAATCGACAGTGTGACACGATTTACGAGAAAATGTTCTAATAATACCAAATACTTCGCGCACCTATTCATACCTCCGGAGTGTATCGTCTTCGACAAAGTCAACCTCGTTTCGGCATCACCCTAAGCACATCCACCTCCTCAACCTCATTAATCCTAACATCAACCTCACACTCATCCTTCTTCTTTCCCCCATACTCCAATCACGCCTATACTATTCTTCCTAGTAAGTCCCGTTTGTCCTCTGGACTGCGCAGCCGTCCTTTTGAACATCGACAACGACGCGCATGTACCGGTGACTCATCTCGTTGGGATGCAGCCAGTTGCCGTAGCTGCTGTGCAGATAGATGGCGATGATTTCTGATGCTGTCGCGCTCGGCGGGGGCGTGGTTGGCGAAGAGGAGTGTGTTGAAGTGGGAAAGGGATTTGCTGGCGTGGGAGGTGTATGAGATGTAGTAGGTGATGGTTATGGTTGTGAGTGGTCGAGTTTGAAGCGAGATTTTAAGTGAATGAGATGAAGCTGCTAGCATGGGTGAACTTGACTTGTTATCTTAGTGTCGATTTTTGCGCCCAAGATTGCGCCTCAAGGAGAAATAGCCTAAGCATGCATAGTAGGTCGCAGGATTGCGACTTGGTGAAGTGATAGGTAAGTTCAATCGATTGAGAGAGGTCCGTGAGCGATTGCTTGGAAATCAGTCTCGCAGTTAGCCTCGTACAAGTCACGTCGGCAGGTGCAGCTGAAGGTCCGGCAAATGCAGCACTACTTGTTGTCCTCGAGATACCATTAATGGATCAGCGAGAATTATTGCAGGCAGTTGAGCGTGTGCTTTTCAAGTCTTGAACAACCCTGAAGTCAGATTGGATGACCCGTGATCTGATATTCACTCGCCGGAGCTCCTTTGGGATAAGTCAGGATGCAATGCGTGCTCGATACGAGGACATACAAAGTCGTCTCGATTGAGGCCGAATTGTGCTAGCAGCTGAGTGGAGCTTCCGAGCAGTGGCTTGATGGTCGTCCAGCGCTTTCGATCAGTGTCTAATGCGGTGGCTCGGTTGTCACATGCTCTCTACACCAGCCACTCGCGCCTTCTGTTAAAACGCGTCTCGACGCGTCCCACCTTCTTTCCTCACCACATCACTTTAAATTTTGCTACTGCCTGTTTTACAAGTACAAGCTATACTCAGACGATGTATTCTGCGATGCCTTCAAAAGGGTCGTACTCTTCCTTTCAGAAATCGGTCGTCACTGGAGCTCCGCGCTGCCACGCGTCTCCTGCTCGACACCAACAAGATGAGCCTCTCTCTGGGGCGGCATACGCCATCCGGACTCTCAAGGGCCTTGGTCCTCAGAAGCCTGGTTTGGCATCGGCCACTGTAAGTCGTTCCTTCCTGCTTCTTCATCAGTGCCAAAATTGACGCGTGTCAGCCAGTGGAGAAGTTCAGCAAGTGTGTGGTGCCTGCACCTGCTGTTGCTCCTCAACGACCCGCCTGGAAGTTCCCAAACGTTCGTGGAGGGTTGAGTGGTTTGTGCTTCATTGTGACGTTCACACAGCTAAGCTCGTGGCAGCATCGGTGGAAGCGGCAGGCTCAGGCTAGGGCTGCGGCTCTAGAAGCTAAGCAGAAGGAAGCACCGGTGAGAAGTACTCTTCGAATTGATCTTGCAACTTGCTAACATCGGTTCAGAAGAGGCAATCGAACAGCCCAAGCCGTGAAGGCAGTACGCCAGAGGGGGTTGGGTCTGCTGTAAGTTTCGCCGGCAGGTATTTATAACGGCCCAGTACCGACTCTGCCAGGTTCGATTGTCGAGGTGCGAGCCTGAGGTGGAGGAGAGGGTGGTCCGGTGGTTGGAGCAGCTAAGCCGTCAAGGCAGTACGCCTGTGGGGGATGGGTCTGCTGTAAGTTGCCATCGTTCGACTCCAGCTACCGCTGGTAACAGACCGCAGGCTCAACTACCGGCTGAACTCAACTCTGTTGGGGCTCACGCTATTCCGACTCGTCTGCCAGGACCGAAACTCCGGATCACTCGCACCTTCAAGCCACGTTCGTATCGACGTGCGCAAGAAGAACGTACTCGCATTCGCTCTGCACTAAAGCGGCCAGGCGTCCCTACCAAGCAGCCGAAGAAGTTTGTGAGGTTTTCGGAAACGATCACCACACACACTTTGGAGACTGTCGAGAGCATCCACGATGATCTTTATGGGTCGTTCGATCGGTTTGCTCCTCGACCAGTTGCTTGGAAGACTGGCACGCTGAACGCTCCTGTTCTACAGGATCCAGATGGTGGCCATGCCACGATTTGGAAGAGTGTTCGCGAGAACGGCGAGGTGATTACCGGGTTTCGGAGTGCGCAGCATCGGGCTCGAGTTTATCAAGTGCAAGCATTCTACAGAGCTCAGGCTCAGGAGGTGCTTCATTCGGTCACCGACTCTCACTATGTGGAGGTCAAGCAGACGATCCGTGGCTTTTATGGCCAGAGATTTCAAAGCAAGACCGAAACGATGTGGAGCGGTGTCCTCCTTGACGAACCCGACGCCCAGGACGCACTACCATCATATGCCTTCGGATCATGCACGCTGCACACAGACGGCGACTGGCGCTATCGGAGCGAACACTATCAGTCACATGATGGACGTTCCAACGATTTGCCCGGTCGTTACCAGTGCAGCAGAAGGGGTGGTTGTGTCCGTTTCTCTTATGGACAGACTTGCGGCTGCGAAGGGAAGTGGTTCGTGCGGTTTGGCACACCGTACAACCTGAGGATATGGCAGACTTCTGTTGTTCCTCATTTTCCCGACGCATGCGAGGCCAAGGTTAGCCGAGGTCTCGCGGTTGGATCTGGTGGAGACGGATTGACTGTAGCATCGCTTGCGAGCTCAGTCACCGAACCCACAAAGGTCACGGAACGGATTGTCGCACCGTCTCACCCTCGACCGTCGGTATCATGCCGACGCAAGACGGTGTATCCGGTTGTCACATCTCGTCCCAAGACCTATACCAGTATTCGACGCTCGCCAAGTCCCATGGGAGTTACGCTTACATCCAGCAGCTCAGACTCTTCTACGTCCAGTCATGGTCAAGCATTCTATGATGCTCTGGTGCAGCGTATTCAGCAACGGATCCATCAGCAATTCTTTGGTAATCGGACACGGTAATTCATTGCTCAGTTACCTCGACCAGCTTTCCAGCAGCATTTGCAGTTGCAAAGCGACTCGAGTCTACCTCAACAATGAACCTATCACGTTGCTTTGGTTGTTTGTTATCCTGAAACAATCCCCAGGCAGGTCAAACCTGGGAAAACAAAACCCACGCGAAAGATTCAGCGACGGTCGTTCTCCTCATGCTGTGGCAGCGGCAGAGTTGAGACAGGGCCTCAGCTGCAATCTCACGGTTGAACGTTCGTCCTGAAACATTCCGGGGTGAGCATGCCAGCTCGAAAATTCAAAACATGTACCCCACCGGATCGGAAACGGTCGACGACGGCGCTATCGGACGGTTCGGATCAGTCTTCGAAGTACATCTGTTGGAGACGATGTCGTGCTCAGAGCATGGCGGAGTCTACCGCATTTGGCTGAACGAAACGAACGGAACCAACGAAACGAACGACCGCGACGACGACGATCGTGTACGATTCGAGGGTTGGAGTTTGGGTCTCTTTTCTTTTTGGACTTTAGGGTGTTTTGTACTTGTATCTTGCTGTTTTCCTGTTGTTGTTTTTGGTTTGTTTTGATTTTGGCTTTACTTTTGCTTTTGGCTTTACTTTTGCTTTTGGGGTTGGGTTGTTTTCTTTCTGGTTGTTGGGATGCGTTTGGGCTTCTGGGTTTGTGGTGCTTTTGGCTTTTGTATTACATTTTGAGGATGCTACTGACCATGAACAGGCGGATTTCTACTAACCAACAGGCCCCTCCCCCTTTCTCTTTGGCAATTGCTAACATTTCACAGGTTTCGACGCGGTCCGGTAATGCTCTTTGTCAGACTCACACCTATCTCTTCATCAGGTAGGTCTTATCTGGACACTTGAGCTGACGAACTTGCAGATTCACCGCGGCCGGGCAATGCTTTTCACTGCACTCTCATCGTACCTCCTCTTCAGGTAGGTCCTGAATGGACACCTTGGCTGACGCTTTTCCAGGATTGCCGCGACTCGGTCATGCCGCCGCCGTACGCAATGCTGCCGAAACTCCGGTAAGGTCGAACGAGGTGACTTGGACCTTGGTGATTGTACAAGACCTGCATTGAGCCTTCCACTGTTATCCTCTGAACATAGCTGACAAATTTGCAGGTCTCCCGGCGGCGACGCGTGAAGTTCCCTCCGATAAGTCTTCCTAATCATCTTCACATACTTCCTCGTGTTGATACTGTAGCGTAGGTCTTATCACACCTGGGCAGATCCGACCGACGTCCAACCACCGTCCCGTGTTCCGATCGGTTGCTCGATCACGATGGAAAGAGGCAAGATGAGGGGAGGCAGGATGGCAGTGGGTTATAGTCAATGAATGCATATGGTGGTCTACTCGCGAAGTTGAATATTACACGAATCAGGTTGCTCGTGATACAATGCGATACTGACGCGACGCGTGATGACGCTAGCGGCAAATCAGGCTCGGGCGCGGCCCTAAACATCTCGCGTCCCTTCCAACTCTTTCCTCTTCCTTCATCTTGTCAGGATCACCAGCTCCTTTGTGCTACATACGTGTATCTATCACAGGATCTTCCACATCTGTCACCGCAGAAGGCGGGCTCGTCTTGTCTGCCACCAATTGCTGGCGACCTGGCTGATCAATCTCGATCGTTATCTCCTTGATGGCAAAGCTCGCTAGTAATCCCAGTGCCGCAAGCCCTGCTAACATCAGGAACACGGCTACTACTGCTGCTTGATAAGCGTCTAGGACACCACCTAGTATCTGCGGATGAAAGTCTAGAGCTCGCAGCTGGGGTACGAATGCAACTGCTTTGCTCGCGTCAGAAAGTATGTCGAGGGGCGTTGGAAGCGGGTCGACCGAAGAAATTCGAGCTTCGAACACATTGCTGAACACGGTCGAACATATAGCCAACCCAACCAGACCACCGAACAAGCGGAAGCAGACGAAAATGCCAGCTGCGATGCCTGAATCATTGACGTTGGCTACGCTAGCCTCGATCGCGATGATGAGGAGTGAGAAGAATGGTCCGACGCCAATACCCAATGGTATTTGACTTCCACTGGTAAGGGCAAGCGAGGCATCGCGCTTCTACAGCACCACCAGTGTGCACCCGACTATTGTGAGAATCCAGCTAACGATGATGGCCCATCGATACTTGCGCGCAACTTGAACGAAAACGCCAGCGATGGCGCCGAAGCCTACACTTGTGCAGCAGAGTGGTAGAATGGATACTGCCGACTCCAAAGGACTTTCCAGGAATACAGCTTGGAATATCAGCGGCATGTAGAATATTCCGCTGTACATGATCGCTCCGTGGAAGAAAGAACACACCAACGACATCGTTGCGGTGATGCTTTTGAAGACTCGGGCAGGGAAGAGCGGTTCAGTAGGCGGTTTTCCAAGTGTGCCGTTCTCGTAAAGTGTGAAGACGACCAAAACGGCGAAACCGAAGATCATTGGCAGTATTGTTTGCCAGCTCTTCCACGGATACATCGCACCCGCCCAGCTTAGCGGTGCTGCAAAGGCCGTGCAGCCGATTCCAAAAAGTGTCATCCCAAACCAGTTCACACGACGTATCTTTGAAGTGAGCGTGCCATCGATGGGCGTGAGGCGCATGAACCAGAAGATGAGCGCAATATTGAGAGCCGAAATGGGAAGATTGATCCATCCAAGCCAACGCCAGCCAGCAAATTGCGTGCAGAGAGATCCGATGATGGGACCCAGGATGACACCACCTGCCATCGGTATCGCAAAAAGACCTAGGTAAAGAGGCCGCTCTTTCAAGGTCGTCATGTCCACGAGGATGATCTCGCCCAAGACGTCGAGACCGCCGGCACCTATGCCCTGGAAGACGCGCCCCACGATGAGGACTAACATGTCTTTCGCAACGGCAAAAATGATGGACCCTAAGACAAAGCAGAGTATTGAGCTGTATAACGGCCCTTTGCGCCCGAAGATCTCGGAGATTGAAGCGTAGATTGGCTGGGCGACTGCAACGACCAAGAGAAACGACAGCGACGCTCAGAACGCTTCCAACGTTGTCCCTTTCAACTCTTCGGTGATGACCTGTGGCATGTAAGCTAGTGTCAGACAAAGGCGAATCGAAGAACATACTGGAGTTGCTACAGCCAGCGCTGTGGCATCGAGCGACACCATCAGGACCATGAGATTCAGCGCAAGGAACGAGAGGTGGAAGCTGAGTGTCTTCTTCGGCTTCAGAACCCTGTCGTGTTCCTCCTCATTGTTCCCACGACTGTTGCCAGTCTCAAGTGACCTTTCCTTAAGCTCAAACTCTGGAATGTGAGCCTTTGACGCAGCGCCTCCGACTGTCGTATGGGAAATGTCCATCATGGAGACCTCAACGTCTAGTCGAAAGATTCCGGTATCGAATGCGCGATCGCAAACATGGACAGGGTGGGAGAAGTGGACGAAGTGGCGACCCGAAGAATGCTCCTTCTCAAGTGCGACGGCATTCGAAGGACCTGGGGCACTTCACGTCGCAAGGTCAAATAATCGTACCAAAGTATCGACATATCGAATTTTGGTTGAGCAAGAGTCCAGTCATTTGGATCCAGGCTCGTCGTCTTGTAGATCCCGGGCGTCGTGTGAGCCTCCATGGTCGAAATGCAGCGAGGTGAGTGCATTTCCTCACTAACGTCACTAACAAAGCGCACGTTGTGCAAGCCACGACGGATTCGAAGTTTCAGCTATGCGCGAAGTCCCCGTAACGATGCATCTTACCCAATGACGAGATGCGGCTGAAGATTTCGTGCATGTACGAATGCTGCAACAGTACCAAACGTTCAGCCTGACGTGGTTCGATTTCATCGGGTCTCCTCTTCGGCGAATCAGAACCTGGCGCACAAGTGGTTAGCCAACCATGGCTTATAGAAATGCATTTCTGATCATGGACACCACGAACTTGCCAGATCAGCCAGATCAACCCCCAAAGTCGTTGCACACCGCTGTACCGTCGGTGGAATGGACGCGGCTCGAATGTGGCTTCTATCCACATGGGCATCTAGCACACCACATAGTAATCCCTTGATCTACCGGTAAGATGCCGTCAGAGGTCCTCAACATAACTCTGGACATCGACGTAGTTGACTAGTTGCTCTGCTTGAAGCGTACCGTTGAACCCGTCCCAGATGATTGAGAGCCGCGAACCGTCTGCGGATGAGATCGAAATGTCCCAACCGCGTCTGCAGTTCATTACACCAAGTAACTTACTGCAAGAGTGATTAACGCTCACTTAGTCGTAACATCCATGCTTCCCAGTCCCAGTCTTATAGACATGCGTTGATGGAAAGGCTGCATCCACGTCAGCCTCCATCAGTTTCGGCACACATACCACAGTGGACTCTGCGATCAAACCTTCTTCAGTCCAGATGCACTGAACTGTCTCCTCTAATATGTGGTCGCTGTTGTGTCACCATGCGATGCGGCTGAGGATGACGAGGTGTTATTGGATAAGTATGGCAGAGCTGAAAGATGCCTATCTCGTGGTTGACTGACGTTCATTATGCTGCTTATCGGAATTCCAAAACGCTTAAATGCCTAAAGTAAGCGAATTCTACGATAGGAATCTACATTTTTGAAGGAGTCGCATGTCGTTTTCATCTTCCTTCCCGCGCACTCAGTAGAACGGAGCTCTTCAACCTGCTCTAGCCGAATCTGACAGATATCACTGCTGCTGGCCATCGAGGTCGATATTCATTTCGCCTTCTGATCGCTGATAGGACACTCGGTGCATGATACATAGCAGCATACTGAACAAAGAACAGATATTATCTCCAATCGTGGGCTATGAAGGTACCAAATCCTCAAGAACACTCCTGCCACCATTGAAAAGTACGGATGACCTTTGAGAACGATTTCCTTGATCTAAAGACACAAATCTCTCCGCAAATACCTCTCGCCAATTCTCATGACCGCCCGAATACCCTCCTCTCCTCCTCCCCTCTCGCAACTCTCTCCACCGTCCATTCCCAAAGCTCATCCTGCACCCCCGCCTCCCGACTTTGCACACTACTCTCCCTTTCCTTCCTCTTTTCACAATACACCCCCAACCTCCCTTGCATCTCCTTCCCGAGCACCAACCACGCCAAATTCCCACCGCTCTCGGCCGGCGTGTTGATGTTATCATCGACAATCGCACGCATCAAGCGCGTCGTATGCGGCACTATGTACGCATTGACGAAGCGCAGAAACGCACCTGCATCGCGTGAAAGACTCGTGCCAAACATAAGACCTGGATCGAATGCGAGTACCGTTTTCCCAGCGTGCTTGGGGTGCGCGGCCATCCGGCGCCCAAGCGCAAGTGCCCAGATAACATTCGCTGCTTTGCTCGTGGCATATCGATCACGTCCGTTACTAGCTTTAATCTGCGCTTCATTCGGTGCTGCGACTTCCGCTGCACTCGTGTATGCTGCATTGATGCCGAATGGCTTTCCCTGCACGGGGTCGTGGACGCCGGATGCGACGACGAGGATGCGTGCGGTGGGCGTTAGAATGGGGAGGAGCAGATGGAAGAGGAGAGCGTGGGCGACGTGGTTGATAGCGAAGTGCTTTTCGATGCCGTCGGTAGTGTATTCGATGCCATCTGGCAATTGTATCCCGGCATTCAACACGAGTGCGCTAATGGGTGGGTGGTTTGCGGCGAGGAAGGAGGATGCGAAGTTTCGAACTGTGGCTAGGGTGCTCAGATCGAGAGACATGAATTTGACGTTGGTCTGCTTGAGCTTGTTGTTGATTCGCGTAGATGCCTTGTCTGTGTTGGAGCGGGCTGCGATGATTATGAGTGATTGAGGACATTGGCGGGCGATGGAGAGGGCTGCTTGATAGCCCAATCCTGCCGTGCCGCCTGTTATGAGGATGCTGCTCGAGAAAACTGATTTGGACATGTTGGAGATTCTAGAGGATTGGAAGAGCGAGTTAGTGGAGGATTATGAGATGCTGAGTGAACTGTAGACCTACTCTCATGTCATTTATATACTTTGAGTATGCACAAGGTCCTTCACACGAGTCACCCTCCTTCAGCCTTGAGATCTCGTCCGTCTGGCAAGCTTGCAATCTCATTGACGCTATGGAGCATCTTGAAGGCTTGGTAGATTCGGCCGACACGATAGGCGAGATCGTGTTTGTGAGTGTGGCCCAAGTGCATTGCCTCATCCGACCTAGCATGGAATGTGCGGTCTCTGATTGGCTCAGTCGGCTCAATGTTGGGGTTTGTGATCAGAAATGATCAAATAATCACTGGACGAATGTAAAGCCGTCCCACAACGGGCCGAGGCTCGAAAAGTATGCGAGGTGTGCACAAGAACATGGATGGCACAGTTTTCATAGAATTCTCAAAATGACTGATTGGTATTGGTACAGCCTGTGACAATGAAATGATAGCGCCGAATTGATGCAAACTTGGCGGTACACATACCTGCCATGCCTTTTGCCTTCATATTTTGAGCCCAGCGCCTTGCTATGCATTAACAAAGAAACCTCGAAAGCCACATGGTCCAAACCATATTCCAGTATACAAGGAAAAGAAGAGATATCGAGAACCAATACAATGTAAAGATGGATGAGTGTGAAGGCGGTAGAGGTCTCAAATTCAGGATGGCGAGCCTGCAAATGACGTTGTTGGGGCAACGGCAGCTGGAGAAGCAACAGAGGCGTCTCGGAACGTGTCGCTCTGCTTCTTCTGACCGTTGAGAAGCGGGCAAAGCTTCTTATTGGTCTTGATATGACCAACCTCTCCACAATTAGCACATTTGCGAGGCGTCGCACCACCTTTGCCAGGACCGGCAGTCGTACCGCCCTCCTTGTCCTTGGGGAAGATACCCTTCGCCTTCTCTCGCCCTTCTCGACGTTCAATGTTACGCGCCAAGCGCGCAAACTCTGCCTTGAGCTTGATGATCTGCTGCCTGTCGTATTCGTCGTCGCCCGTAGGCTTGATGTCGTCAAGCTTCATGTTCATCAGACGCTCTTGCTTCTTGCGCTTGAGGTAGAGCTTGATGACCTCGGGGTCGGTGACGGTCTCGACGATGTCTTCGTACTCATCATACTTGTTCTTGATAGTGCGAGTGATGCGCAGCTTCTTGCCACGAGATTCAGCACCGCTGTTGCGCGAGAATTGGGACATGGTGTCGTCATCCCCACGCATGATAGCTGGAGTGCCAACTTCGGAACGTTGTCGAGCTGCGTTGCGAATGGCAGAGTCAACGTCCTCGTCCTGCTCGTCTGGCGGGTTGGTGGCAGACAGCGATTCCTTCTGCTTATTCCAGATCCGCTTGATCGCATTCTCATACATCATCTGCTGCCGCTGGACATTGTAGCTGTGGCCGCCGAGCTCCTTGAGCTTCTTCGCATCGACTCTATCCGCTGCGCTCTCTCCGACGTCGCGGAAGCCACCCTTCATAGACACCTTGATGAAGCTGAACCCAAGACCTTGACCAGTAGGATCGCCTTCACCATGCAGCTCAAGCATGGCTTTGCCGGCGCAAGCGTTCAGAAAGTTCTTGGTAGTGTTCCAAGGCGCAAGCTTGAGATCCATGTTCTCGCCATCTTGCTCCTCCTCGTCATCCTTGATCTCGTTGGACTTGATACCAGCATCTTGGAGCTGCTTGTCACCGGCATGCATCGAGTCGATCAAGCATACGTCCTCTGGCTTAATCCAAGTGCGCAATATTGGCTCTTCGGGAATGGTCTCTCCTGGAACGGGCTCCCAGGTACCGATCTCCTTCTGGTACTTCATGATTTCTCGCATACGCGAACGATTCTGGGCAATCTCGGTACCGGGAAGATGCTGCTTGATCATCTCGTTGCTGACCCACGGTTGCCGCGCACCCTTGTCCCTGCCCCGCCTGTACAAGCGGAACGCCAACATCTTGAGTCTCTTCTTCGATGCCTCGGTGACCTTGCGGGCGTGCGTTCCGGGCACCTCAACCGATGGGAACTGCTGACCAACAACAAGCAGGTTGGGAATGTTGCGCATGTAGTACTTGGAACCATTAACTCCAGTATGGCTTCGGCTAACGAGGAAGTCGGTGGCCTCAGGAGTATGCTTGAACACAGGCGCACGGTACATAGCGTTGTGCATTGTGAGGACCTCTTGACCAGGCTCGACCTGTCCAAATAGCGAGAATGGACTCTTGTCCTGAGGAAGAAGCACAGAGGTCTCCCCGATACCATCTTCGCGCTTCGGACGGGCCGTGTCTTCGTTGTCCTTGCGCCGATAGTAGTTCAGAATCTTGACGCCCATGCCGAAATTCGACAGTGTTGTTGGATACTCTTCGGAGTACTCCGCCAGGAGAAGATCCGAGTTGTCGCCAATGTTGAGGTCCTCTGCTGTTGCGAAGGCTTCTGAGGGCTTGAGATTCTTCTTGTGCTTGCGCTTAATCGATTTGAGCATCGAGATGCCAGCTCGCTCACCCGGCTTGAAGTGAACGGTAGGACGATGGAACGATCGAAGCTCGCGGTCGGATAGTGCGACCTTGTAGAATGGATACTGCAGCTTCAGGGCTGGCAAGCTATGTTCCACGTTCATGTGGCCGATCGTGCTACGAACCTTTTGTGTGCTGCTCTCCTTGAGCGCATCGTATGCCTCGTCGTTGGAGATATTGTACCGCTTGAACATTGGATTTGCTAGACTGCCACGATTGTCGCGCTTGAGGCCAAGACCAGTTCGGGGCTTTGGTGGCTCAGCACTCGGCTGCTGAACGTCGAGCAGTAGATGTGGGTCATTCATGTCGAGGAGAATCTTCTTCGATAGCCTAGCTGTCTCGAGCTCTGGGTCGTCCCAAGTAGGTAAATCCATGCTATCGTAGACCGAGAACTGCACAGGCTCCTCACGAGTTCCAAGACGTCTTTTCTTTGGTGGCACTGGACTTCCCCAGCTTTGATCCATCTGGTCAGGGTTGCTATCCGGTGGCGTAATGGGCTCCCGCAACTTGTCCGAAATAGTGCCGTCGCTGGCGGTGTCAGGCACAGCCCAGTCCTCGCATGCAATCATAAGATCGTTCCATGAGACATTCCCGATCTTTTCACGATCGTCGAAGACCTCGGTGTTGTCGATGTCCATCTGCTCATCAACCTGTCGCAGCTCCTCAACATCATCCATGATGTAGATCAGTCCACCTCGTTCTTCGTCCTGCGACCGTCCGGCCTTTGTAGCAGTCGCTGTCGAAGGCAGTCGGAATGCCTTTTCCTGATCTGTTGCTATGTCCAGGCTAACCTTCGTGAGGGCCATGAGCTTCGGTGGCTTTTGTGGCACCTTAGGAATGAAGTAGGCGCGATTGCGGGGCATGAGACTGTAAAAACGAGGAGGTTTATCCGGCTCAAAGTTGGGCCAAGTCTTCTCAAACTCCTCTGGCGATGTCTTCTCGTCATTCTCTTCGTTCGGAAGCCGCTTGAACAAGCGCATTTGCAGTTGGTATTGCTCATCGTTCGCCAAGTCATCGTCTTCATCGAGTTGCGGAGCGGTACGGGTCGAGGAAATGTTCTTCTGGCCAGGACCAGCATTTGGACCGCTAGAACCACTCAGCCCAACGCCGTGGGAGTCCTCGATAGAGTCGAGCGGGTTGTCCTCGTGCTGAGTGTCGTCTGGCGGAGGGTCTGAGTTGTCGCCGAATAGGTCGTCGAACAGGTCATCCGCCTCAGCATCAGCGCCATGCCCTGAGTCGGCCTCCAAGATGTCGCCTAGGGCTGGTAGAGCTGCACCGGAGGGTACTTCATCAGCTTCGTCGTCAGAGGCCAAATCTGACTCGTCCTCATAATCGACAGCATCGTCCGCCTTCTCTACTGCATCCCCAACGTCTCCGATATTGCCTTGAAGAACATCGACTTCACCCTCGGCGACGCCCTCCGCCATCTGCCGCATGACCTTTTCAAAGTCCTCATCGATCTCGTCCCCCGTGTTCGGGGCGTTGTTGGCGCTCATGGTCGCGTGCGTTCAGAGTAGGTCGACAGGTGATTTTCCGTACGGTAGGAGGAGGTTGAGGGCGGTTCGTACGTCTTTATAGAGAGGTGCGTCGACTGGAGGGAACGACTGAAGGCGCACCGCAAGGTGGGTGGTTCCGTGAAAGGGTGGCACCCGTCATCCACGGTTCAACCGCGACCGCGGCCCGTAATATTGGTGCTCGATAGCGTGCCGGTCGCAACGAAGACCCCAGGTGAGGTTGTCCTTATTGGGTTTGTGATCGTATATATTGTCGCGTCGCAGATGCCCGGAGGCCTTGTGTCGTGTAAAGGTGATGGAAGGCGGCCGTTGGAGATGGATGCGCGAGGAGGCCCGTGCATAGACCCACTTCGACCGGCTCAGCCAACCAGACTGAATCACATCCGCGAAGCATGAGTCTTTGTGCAGCGCCGACAGATTCATGCGCTTGAATAGTCTAAATGGGCTACAGCTGACTGCTGACCCTCTGTAATCGCTCTATCATGTTGTACAACTCCTTCCCTCAACCTCTCCGTGGCAACTTTCGCCCTTACGGGCAATTGCGAAGCCTAAACATGGAGGCTTGATCAACCTGCATCATGTGCATTTCTGTGCCTGAAGTAGATTCTGGTCTCAAAAGTTTGCGTTCGCGGATAACCCATGGCCACCTCATGGTCTCATCTAGCTAGAGAACATTTGCGGAACTTCTTCATGACTCCTGCTCCTCCACATCGAAGTTAAAATCTCCAAAGTAGACACACAAAGCCTGCCACGATCAGCATCAAGTCTTGGTATCTTGCATCCAAACTCACCTTGCTAGCACCCATAATAGCATAATGCGCTACCTCCAGCTTCTTGCCATCCTTTGCATATCGTGCGATCTGATTAAGATCCGAGTTCCGCGGCAGATAAAGCACCAATTCGCTGCTATACTTGCTGAAACTCTTATACAGCTTATCCAAGTTATAAGGCTCCATCTTGCTTAGATCGAACACATCCGAAGCTCCATACTCCGTGCCTACACTCGTCAGCAACCACACCCACGTCCACTTGAAAGGCGCACCTACCACCCCACGGCGGGCTCGCGAAAATGACGACATTCTTGCTCCCAGCGAATCGATTGATAGCTTCAAAGCAATCACCAGTCAGCCAGAAGATCTTACTCGAAACGCCGTAGATTTCAGCGTTGTGCTTGGCGCATTTCATTGTCTTTGGGTCCTTCTCGATGGCGAAGACGCGCTCCCAGCGTCCTGACCGGGCTAGGGCGATGGCGTTGCCGCCGACACCTGCGAAGGCGTCAACGATGATGGCCTTGTCTTTTGGTGCTGACTCTGCGATGTGTGCGGCGATTTTGCTTGGCGACGTTAGTCTTGGAACTGGTTATGATTGGGAGAAGGCGTACTTTGCGATGGGCTCTGGAGTAACGCCGAACCAGGCGTCTTCTGTCATCCACATGCCTTTGTCGTATTGTTCCCAGATTTTGAAGCGTTGAAACCAGTATCTGAGCCTTATTAGCATCATTTCAATATTCGATAAGCAATGTCTATACTTCTTGAGATGCTCGGGAAACTGGTCAACATGCAGCCATTGGTTGATGCCCTTCTCGTCCGGCTTGGACGACATAACGCCGACTATCACAGCTTTCAGCGAGCTATTCCAAGTTTTATAGCCTTGATTGGTCAAGTTGAACAGGCGAGAGAGACGCTGGAAGATGGCAGTGCGTCGATGAGGAAAGGCAAACTTATGGCACTAAGCTATGAGAGGCTAGCTCGAGTCGAGCGCGACTGCCTGTTTGAAGAAACGTGGACTGAGCATCCATCCACTTGGTTATCTCGTAGATTTTTGAGCGCGCCTTGATCTCAAAGATAGTTTCTTAGCAGGAGGTACGGTTCGTGAGCCTCATCGATTTCGCATTACGAAGTAGTGCAAGCGCTTGGACCACCCAGCTTCGACTTCAAAACCTCCAGATATCCTTAACAACCTTACTCCATCTCTGCCATCATCACCCCAGCAAAGCGCCATCATGTCCATGTTCGGCGCCCTCAACCGCTTCATATCCCGGCTCGACGCTGCGCCCCTCGACGAGCCGCAATCCGCTGTCAATGGCGCATACGGCTTCCAGGTGCTCAAGAACACGAATCAAGAAGTGCCGCTGGAGCCGTGGTTCGATTTTATTATTGGGATTAATGGACGCACTATTGTATGTTTTTGGAAGAGCAAAGAAGGCAAGAGTGGTAAGCTGATTTATGATGTGTAGGACAATCCCGATCCGTCGCTGTTCGCGACTGAGGTGAGGAACTGTGCTGGGCAGACGGTTAGTTTGGGGGTGTTTACTGCAAAGGTGAGTGCTTTCTCGGAGAGCGGCTGTCCTTGCTCGCCTGTCATTGTTTCATGATGCCTTCATCTCACGACTTCTTCCTACTCAATTCTCCATGTCACATGCCAACAAGCACTACCAAAAGAATGGAGGATGTATCATTGTTGGTTCTGTCATTGCAATCATGCTACATGCGAGTTTCATTGTCATCATCCACACCTCTTGCATCACATCGTGGGACCCCTCTTTGACCTCAATACAGGGCCAAAAGATCCGCGAAGTCTACATCTCCATTCCAGCCGACACTCCCACCCTCGGCATCTCCCTGCAATGGTCTCCCCTCACCCTCGCCGAGGACGTATGGCACATCCTCGACGTGATGCCCAACTCGCCCGCCGACGTGGCTGGCCTTCTTCCTTACGGTGACTACGTCATCGGCAGTCCCGAAGGCCTTGTGCGCGGCGACAGCGGACTTGGCGAACTCATCGAAGACTTTCTGAACAGGCCCTTGCGACTCATCGTGTACAACCACGAGTATGACGTCACGAGACCTGTCACCATCACTCCCAGTCGCGGCTGGGGCGGCGAGGGCGCACTGGGCTGTGTGCTTGGCTTTGGAGCGTTGCATCGTGTCCCTGCGAGTTTGGAAGAACCGCCCGTTGCGCCTGGCGAGACGCTATTTGCAAGCGATGCTGCGCCGACGACTTCTTTTGATGAGAAGCGTCCGTTGACTCAAGGCGCACCCCCTGAACTCTTCGTTCCGGCAAATATGGCGCTGCCGTCCAAGTCTCCACCGCCACCAGGTGGTGCACCGCCAAAGAAGAAAGGTAGGGCGCATCACGTGGTTAGTCCAGCGGGAGGTGGACTAGACGACTACTTCAAGGAAGGTGAGGAGAAGAGTCTGGCAGCGGACAACGCGCCTAAAGCGAAGACGGGAGGTGTGCCGCCGCCGCCAAAAGCAGGAGGTCCGCCTCGAGGCCCGCCCTCGAAGACCGGAACACCGGTGCAGGCTGAAGAGGAAGCAGAAGCATAATGGCGTTTGCATCAAGCCAGCGCTGAAGGTAAATGTTAGCATGAAACCTCTTCACACAGCAAAGAGAATGCATACATACCCAATCTACTACGCCTCACACACGAAACATCTCACTACTCATCTCCTGCGCCCAACTCCTCTCTGAACCGACTAATCCGCCTCGTCTTCCTCTGACTCCAGTCCACACTCTCCTGCGACGCGTTGGATGTCGAGTTCGTCATGAATGAGTCCATGCGCTCATTTGTTTCGGGGCGTTTCACTATCATCCCGCCTTCTCTGCGTCCCGATACGACTTCGAATCCTGATGTTTGTGAGCGGGTGGGCGATGTTGTTGGTGACGTTGACGGCGAGATAGCCGTTTTGATCTTGGTAGTAAGGTTGCGTAGGATAGGCATCTTGTGCTGTTGTTGATGTTGTGTCGTTGCCGGTATTATTATCGTGTCTGAACCACCAAGCAACGTCAAGCCAAATCGTGTCGAAGCTGTTGAAATCCAAGGTACGTGCAAAACACGCAGAAGAGCACATGCGATCCATCTATATACCCGTGCTACCATTTCCGGCACCCATGACGCCCCATTCTACCCATCCAATACACACCCGCAGTAGCTCAAACATGCGCGCCATCCAGACCAGAGTGGGTCGCATGGCAGCCCTGCGCTAGTGCGCAGATCGCGCAGTCCAGGTACGAACCGCCTGCTTGTTCCTCGGACCACGCAAAATAGCAACTTGCGCGGGAACGATTGCGCTTGGCTGTAGGACGGCGCTCCGAGTGTACCAATGTCTGGACGTGAATGACGTGTGTATAGCAGTGCGAACCTCGCCGAGTTGTCTTGCGAGCCAGGAACGAAGCGACGTTTTGGGAAAGCGACGGTTTACTCAACTAATGAAGTCCTTCCCCACACGTGCACACACCGCTATTACTTCCATATTTGCCGTCCGAATCGTCTAACCTGCATTTAACATTTCCCCTTCCATATGCTCCCTGCCCTCATTGGTCGAGGCGCGCATATTGAGGGTTGCCAAAGAAGCGAGATGGGGGATGTGCAAGTCATGCGCAGCGTTCCACTTACGTAGTAGGCTGCCGGAGATCACATGCATCGTGCGGAACTTCAACGTGCCTTGCTCCGCATGTTGTTCGACGGTTCGAAGTCGATGGCTGCATCTTCGGACTTTGGTGTCGCATGTCTTGGGAAATTCAGATCAGCAGTTCGAAGCAAAATGCACCAAGCGCAGCGAACACGAACGGACGCCGCTCCGCGCCCCCTTTGAACCGATTACAGAAGCCGTTGGGACCCTGGGACCGAAGCTGTAGACTAATACCCACTTGGCTTTTCTACCCTGCAGCAGCGACATCTCGGGAATAGGTAAGTCGAGTGTGTAGCGATATGTAGTGGGTGACAGTACGAGTATCGAAGATTACTGTTCTCCACAACAAATTTCCAACCCGGTTGTCTAGACTTCGCTGTCGCGGAGGAGATCGTGAAAGTTTGAAGAGGTTCGTGCGAATCCCGCTTCCTGATCGTTCCGATGGTTTTGGCGTATTTGACAATGACTCTGCCGTCGCCCACCGAACCGTGGTTCACTCACCGCAAGTTGTTGCCCGAGGTTGGTTGGTAGTCTTGGCCCAGGGGAATATTCCACAACCACGTGAGTCGTTGCTGATAGCAATATGTAGCAGCATGTTGCATCGTTGTTGGTCATTTGGAGAGTGGATCACGTTATGAAGACTGGAAAGTGCTGATTGAGTTAGAAGCGCTGAGCACCTCTGGAATCCATTCGTAGAACGAACAACATGTGCACCAAAGTGCAGTGTCCCTGTACAGGGTGGCAGACCTTTTTGAGTCTGGAAACATCAATAACGCCGATGCATCGCCCATGTCTATGCGATTTCTTGTGAGGCCCAGACACCAATGGCTTCTGCCCTACAGAGCTAGAAATGTGAGGAAAATGAATCAAGAAAATACAAAGTCGGATTGACAAGCCAAACATCCTCCAACGCCGGCACATGGTGAAAGATGCGAGATTATGAGAAGAAAGAGAGCCTACTTCATCTGATGTCCAACTGGAAAGGTTTGAACTTGCCGCCAATGGCATTGCAGCGAGGACATCTGGGGGCTCTGCCTCGGGTGTGCTCGCTGACGAGAACATCAACACATTCTTGACATAAGCCACAGATACATTCGGAACAAGCATAGCTGTCTCTCAGGACGGACAGCTTCCGGCAAGCAGCACAGTAGATCTGGACGGGGTATGGATAGGTCGGTGATGAGTCAGAGAGGCCTTGAGAAGGCATATGGAAGTTGTGGCCTGAGACGGCAGACTCGATTGAGGACTCAACCGAAGGGAACGGCTGCAGATCTCCCAAATCAGGTGGCGGCGGAGTGAGGGTGTTCTGGAGTGGTGATGCGGTGTAAGACTGAAATTGTGAAGCGATGAAAGGTGGAAGTGAGGTCCGATTGTTTATGTGGGGCGAGTGCTGAGGTGATTGTGGAACCTGCTTCTGTTAATTGAGGTAGGAGCGATCGATAGTCCAGTACTCACTGGAGTGAGGTCACGGCTATCTTCCTCAGTCGCCGAAGCCGCAGCGTCGATGAGGTCTTCCCACCGCTTTCCCATAATGGCAGCGGCTGTTTGCGGCTCAGCAGAGTATGCCTTCCTATCATAGCTCGATCTCCGTGTGTGGTCTTTGGACTGTCGTCGCTCGTGCTTTCCCATTCGCGCATTCTGCCCCACTGACGGTTTGCGGGGTCTGTTTGGCTTTATCGAGCGGGGTGCTGGCGGCAGCGTTGACGAGCGGCCGGGCGGCGATTGTGCAAGCGATGAGGGCAGAAGCTCTCGTTGTATTGAAGTCGAGGTGTAGTATGGCTCCTCTGGCGCAAATTGTTGTTCGAGCGTGGTAGGTGCGAAGCGTGCACGAGGTTTGTAGAGCTTCGAGTCTGCCTCCGAGGTCGCGTCCTGATCACAACAGCTCGTCAGTGTACGGCCTCATGCAGGGTGTCTGCAGTGCGGCTTCTTACCGGATCTGAATCCCAGTCGAATTCTGCGCGATAATTGTGCAACGAAGCCAGGGCAGCTGCAGCAGTCGCGGCAGGCGCGCTTGAGGTGTAATCGGGTTCGATGAAGTTGCTGAAGTCGTTGCCCACGTACGCTGGCCAATTGTGTGAGTCCCAGTTTTCGTCGAAGAGACTTGGGCACCAACCTTGTGGTCCTGCTGAGCTACTCGGGGCGGCTGGTGGGGGAGGTCGTTCCTGCGGCGGCGTGTTGACCATCAGCGTGAAGCTTTCTTCGGTCGCGGGGAGCTTCGATATGTAGTGCTCGGGATGGGCGCGGCGGATGTGTTCCTGCATGGAACGATAGCGTTTTTCCTGTGCACATCTATGTGAGCTTTGAAGTCGTCTTCACTTTGGTCCGGATATGACGTGGGGGAGAGCTTCAGCAGACGCGGACAGACTTACACCTGTGCAGCGCTTGCGGCAGGCTGAGCCATCATGGTTACGGAGCGGACACACGACGACATTGTTCTCTTCGTTCACGGAGAATGAGCCGGTCAAGGGCGCGCGCGGTGGCATGGCCAGCATCGGTCAGAGGTATCCTCGGCGCAAAGCGAGGCGCGGCAGCAAGCAGAGCGTGACGATTGGCCTTCAATGGCAGGTGGAGAGCTCTGAAGAGCTTCAGTGAAGCTTTGTGGAAGCTGTAGAGACCGTAACAGCACCTGTTCGTGTCTGTGTCGCAGGTGATAGAGCTTGTGTGAGCTCGGAACTGCTGTGGGCGGATGTGAGGGTGGAGGTGCGTGTCGATGGGCGCGGGGTCGTGAGCGTGGTGACAAAAGCAGTCTTTGACATGGAACGAACGTGATGAAACCTGCGCTCTCTCACTTGCCTATGCAATATGCCAGCTGAAGTGAGCTGGCTTGCGATCAGGCTCACGCTGCAGAAAACCATTCACTGAGCTTTCTCACTCAGATCAGAGCTTGTCTTGCCACTCGCAAAGCTCAGCTGTTGCGTTGAACGCGCTCATAGGCCGCATCCGTCCCTGAACAGGGAGCTAAGCAGCAGCTGTGGCTCCATACCAATTGTCTGAATTACTCACGGATCGAGCACGGATCCATGCGAGCGCAAAACTGCTATACCTCTCACTGCGCAACTGCGATAAGAAGCGTAACCCAACCGCTGCACACACCTTCGGTATGGTGATGATTGCAGACGGCACTCTTCTAGTACCGCGGGTAAAGTGCGAAGAACACCAATGTTTCAGCAACATCGTCGTCATGCGTGTGGCTGTTAGTAGCTTTCCGGGACGGCGGCGAGGCATTGCGCAGGAAAGTTCTTGCGCTCGCTACCTGGTTTGCCGAGAAACAGCCCCATCCATTGATTGCGATTGGTAACCGACGTCCGCGATTGCATATGATGGTGGTGGAGCCTGGGCTGCTTCGAGTGAATGGACTCGACGGCGAAGAGCGAGTGTTGTATCCTATCCAAGTACGGATGACTGCACGAAGCATCCATGACAGGAGGCTCACGTATGTTTGAAGGTTAAAATGTCGAAAAAACATGGCTAACATGGGAGCGGGCTACACTTGCTATTCCTGTCTGGTTCTTCGTCACAACATGCCGCATCGACTAAACCTGCCTTCCTTTTTCGGGATTTCCGTTGTGGCGCTCGTAAACACCTGTCGTTCCCTTGCACGATGACGGCTGACGTTTGGCACACCTCGCAGCCTGCTTTCAGTCTCTTCATGCCTTCCTTCAGCTTCGTCCATACACAGGAGTGTGTCCTTCGCACGCGTGGCAATGTCCTTGACCGTCAAGTCGTTGAACGGTGACACGGCCTTCCTCCTCATCTTCAGCCCTCCAGAGTCCCCCCTTTCCTCGCCTGGCCTCTTTCCGGGGTCCTTTACGATCCTAGTCGATCCGTGGATCGTGGGGCCGTCCATCATCCTGAACTCCTTCTTCTCCCACTCAGAGCAGAAGAGTCAGCCGTGCATATCACATCTCAAGGAGCTTGACCTCGAACCGGACCTTATCCTGATCTCGCAGCACAAGCCCGATCACTGTCACGAAGAAACGCTTCGCCAGCTACCCAAGGACTGCGAATCGACCATCCTCGCCACGCCAGCTGCTGTCAAGAGGATCCAATCATGGAACCACTTTCGCCCCGATGTTGTCCAGGCACTGCCAAAATTCGTGGAGGGTGATGGCAGATCCATCTATCGAATAGTTCTGCCTCCTCCCACTCCTCGAGGGATCTGCGGTGAAGTGACTATATCGTGGCTGCCGGCAAAGCGAGACTTGACTGCACTGCACCACGCTATTGGCATTACGTACAGGCCGCCGTGTACCGTGCTATCGTTGCGAAACCCAGGACACTATCTAGACCTTCCCATGAGCCCGCCAGCAACACCTGGATCTGCAATGACATTGCCATCATCACCATGCACCATTGTGCCATCACCATACAACGATCGCGAGAAGACTATATCCGTCATATACTCACCTCACGGGGTATCTTTTGACACAATTCGACCATATGCAACTTCACATCTCGTCTCAGAGTCAGCGCTTCCGTTGGCAGTGCTGTTACACTCCTTGGACTGTGTAGAGAACCCTTGGTGGCTGGGTGGAAACATTTCGACTGGCTCACCAGGTGGACTTCAGATTGCTCAAAGCCTTTATGCTAGAGCTTGGATCTCGGCGCACGATGCTGATAAGGATAATCGTGGCTGGGCGGTTCAGCGCACACGCATTGGGCAGTTCGCTGTTGACAAGGTCAAGCAGATGCTCGAGGATGGTACTGACGGCAAGACTCAGAAGACTGCGGGTCATACTGATGTGGTCAGTCTTGCTCCTGGCCAGGAACATCGAATCGAGGTAGGATGAGACATGCCCACACGATTCCCGCCCTCTTCTCAAGGATCAACTCGTCGCCCTTCATCAGTCGTGCCACATCGGACACCGGAGACGAGCCAAACGATGATCATATTGCGCATCATGGCATACTATATGCCTGCACCTAAAGCGTGTAGAGGCAGACTCTACCGTCCACCCAGCTGCTCATCCGACAAGGATCTACAGAGGCAATTCTTTAGTATAGCGAAGATATAAAGGGCCATGATACAAGGCACATCGGATCACGAATGCCGTTCTTTAACAGACGATGCAATTCATGTCGCGGCCATGTGTTGTGGGCGTGGGGTTGAAGAGTCGTGAGCTCGGAGAACAGCTGCGAGCTAAGCTGCAATGTGCGAAATCCGGTCGATTGGAAGTAAAGTCCACAAGACTGTATTTCGATCTTTTGTACTATTAACAATGGCTGAACATGAAGAATGTCATGAGCAAATGAGAGGTCGTGGCCAGGCTAGAAACCGCGAACGACGTCACAGGTCAAATGCCAATCAGTTTCCTGATCGATGCGCGCAAATCGATAGCGCGTAGCCAACTGCAGGGCTGCCTTACCCACATCTTCTTCCGAGGCTCCGCGCCCAAACCGCGGACTTGGATCGCAGGGATGCGCGTCAAGGCAAGACAGGACGAATTTGGAGTCTCCTATCGTGACTGCATGCTCAGGAGTCGAGCTGCGCGATGAGGCGCAAGACGACTGCCAATGTGCCAAACGCCCGACCCTGGGCTTCTGGAATAGACATGTGGCGCAGCTGTGCAGACAAATCTCCAGGAATAGTATAGTTCCCAGCTGTCCAATTTCCCTGGGTTCACACATGTCACTTCGACTGAGCAGCAACGAGGGCCAAATCGCCGTGAAGTCGTGGATATTCTAGCAGAGCCTGATCGCTCTCATCTGCGACACCGTTTGTATCATCAAATTCGGGAAAGCAAGTTCATGGCTGTTGTCGCTGTGTTCTGTGTTCGTTCGATAAAGGGTCTGTGCTACGCCAAGAACATAAGTCGGAATCGCGGCTCCAGCGAGCGTCAACCCTCCAGGGTTGTCCACTAACCTCCCCATTCTCTCGGCCTGCCATTCTTGCGATACATCTTCCAGCATATCGACGATACGGCAGTTCACAGGCGCTGCTGTTTGCCGCCATTCTCGACCGTACCCTCCGGACTCCGCTGCGCAACGTCATCCCCGTAGCAACACCACCGACACCAACCACCAGCCACGGCTCGCAAGAAAGCTGGCTTCCACCACGCCTCCGCCGCAGCTTCCGGGAGGAAAGACTGCCTCCTTGATGAGCGTGACCATCCATGAGTCCCAGATAATGCCCTCGTATGCGGCCGACACCTCCGACCACCCCTCGTACGGACACTCGCACCCCAACTTCAGTCTGCCCACGCGCACCCCCTCAGACAAGTCGCCAATAGGGAGAGAGAATGGACCACGGCTCACCAATGGCAACACCACAAAGATGAATGGCAATCTGCCCAATGGGTTGTTGGTGATGCAGTCCGCCGCTAACGGCCGTTCTGTCAAGCCGGCCAGCATTGATAAGCGATTGTCACACGAAGAGGGACCATCAAGTAGGAGCAGACTGGACCAAGTAGACACAGCAAGCTCCACCAAATCCCCAGACAGCCGCGGCAACTCGAGTGATGCGCCTGGTAGAGACGATGGCTACTTCGCGTCGATACACAGCAGCGAGACCAAGGACCGTCTTGGCACCACTCACGTCAAGCTGGGGCAGATGGACTCGTTCGATGGCACCAAAGAGGCCAGCAAAGACTTTGTCCCTCACGTTGAAAATGTTCCAAGCACCGGGAATGCGCAGCCGCAGCAGTCTCAGTCTGGCGAACCAGCCAGCAACTTGCAGGTGCCCACCTCGGCGCATCGCGTCTCGTCCCCGCCGGCCTTCAACCATAATGTCTCAGCGCCGTCACAACATCCCTATCGTTTGCAGCAGCGTCACACACTCGAGGTTCCCAAGCTCTCGACTTCGCGCGCCCGCGAAATGCAGAACAACACCGAAGACGTTGTTTCGGCGAGCGGCAGGTTCTCGCCTACTGCTGGGGGTCGACGAAGAGGGTCCATGTCCCTTGTGCGTAGGACCACAAGGTCGATTAACTCGGACATGCATCTCGATGATGTGCCACAGGATGAGGATGCCGCGCGGTGGGCAGAACACATACGGCAGAAACGAGCTAGTAAGAGGAAGAGGAAGGAAGACGAGGATGAAGACCGTGTCGTTGTGGGAACCAAGGTCGACCAGCACCACGTCAACTGGGTGACTGCCTACAACATGCTCACGGGCATCCGATTTACTGTGTCGAGGACAAATGCCAAGATGGACCGCGAGCTTACCGATGCCGACTTCGATGCCAAGCACAAGTTCTCATTTGACATGTACGTCCCGTCCGGATTTCCTACCCTCGTCAAACATTTGTTGGAGTTTAGCATTGTTGAGTCTGGGTGGCTCCGATCAATTTTACTTACTCAAAGCTAACCTGCCTGCAGTACTGGCAATGAGCTCACCCCATCCGCAAAGTACGACTTCAAGTTCAAGGACTACGCTCCATGGGTCTTTCGACATTTGCGCTCCACCTTTCAGCTGGATCCTGCCGACTATCTCGTGTCACTAACAAGCAAGTATATTCTTTCTGAGCTCGGCTCTCCAGGCAAGAGCGGAAGCTTCTTCTATTTCTCCCGAGACTACAAATACATCATCAAAACGATACACCACGCCGAGCACAAGTTTCTTCGAAAGATACTGAAGGACTATTACAACCACGTTCAGGAAAACCCTAATACGCTTCTTTCCCAGTTCTACGGCCTTCATCGCGTAAAGATACCCTACGGACGCAAGATTCATTTCGTTGTCATGAATAACTTATTTCCACCACATCGAGACATACACCGAACTTTCGATTTGAAGGGCTCAACCATCGGGCGAGACTACAAGGAGGAAGATCTGGCCTCAAACCCACGTGCAACGCTGAAAGATCTGAACTGGCTACGACGAGATCAGCATCTGGAATTCGGGCCGACGAAGAAGAAGATGTTCATTGAGCAGATGCAAAGAGACGTGAAACTGCTCCAACGGTTACACATCATGGACTACTCGCTTCTTATCGGCATCCATGATCTGGAGAAAGGCAACGAAGAGAACCTGCGAGACAAGACGCTCAAAGTGTTCCAGCCAGGCGGTGAAGCTGCGGAAGACCCGCAACCTAACATGCTTGTGCGGACACCATCGAAACTCGAGGCCTCGCGAAAAGCTAGGGAGCTGCGGCAAATGGTCAAGACACAGAAGCCAGTTCCCATGGAACAAACGTCAAGCAAGATGCCAGACGAGCTACAAGATCCTAAGCGGAATTTCTACTTCTACTGCGATGACGGTGGCTTCCGGGCTACACATGAGGACGATTGCCCCGGCGAGGAGATCTACTACCTGGGCATCATCGATTGCCTCACACATGTAAGTTCAAATGTTTCAGCCATTGCTCAACGCGTGCTAACAAGCTCTAGTATTCTCTCATCAAGCGCATGGAACATTTCATCAAGGGTCTCGCTAATACCGAGTCCCAAATCTCCGCTATCCCTCCTGAACGATATGGCGATCGCTTTGTGAAGTTTATCAGTAGCGTCACCAAGACCAAGGAAGCTGCCGAACGAGAGAAGCGCCACGAAGCCGCACAAACCGATGCGGAGCCAGTCATTTCTGGTATCAACCTCAATCCAACTGAGCAACACTCGACTGATAGAGTCCTCGAGCGAGCCGAGAAGCAAGCCGAGCGATCCAGACAGCGAGGTCGTAGTGAAGACGACGTCCCAAATCGTGACATGAGGGCTGTACGCAGTCCTTCGGCTGAGAGAGGCGAACTGGGGACCACACTACCCGTAGTCGAGGAAGCCGGCGAATCCTCGAGCGTAGGAGGCTTGAGCAACCGCAGCGGGTCAGAAGGGAATGGGCATCTACAAGCCCCTGCACCACCACTGAAAGAGACACACCTTGGACTTCCGCCACGATCGCGATCACGACAACGGGACGAGTCGCACGGTCGCCCACCGCCAACACCACCAAAGGACTCCGGCACAGCCTCCAGCGATGGACGACCTCCCACACCACCCAAGGATGAAGTCTTCTCGCACCGCCACTCCGGCCCACCTACACCACCCAAGGAGAAGCGAGGGCGTAGTCCAGCGCGCGATAAGGAGTTACCACGCACCCCGCTCGAGACTTCTATTCGTGTCAGCTAGTGACTGGCTATCACACTCATCAAGTACTTTCCAACACCACTTCTCATCTCCAACCACATTTGCATAGCCAAAAAACCATGGACATTTCTTTTGTTATCAACACCTGCGTCGCGCATGCATGATACCATGAGCTTCCCTCCACCCTTCATATACAAACGGGTCGGATTGGACGAGCTTGCAATTGCTTTTTCCTTTGTTGTTCGATATCTCTCATATGTAGCGTTACGGCGATGGCTGACGTGACGGTATGGCGCGGCACGGTTTGGACTCAATCAGACCTTTTTCTTTTCGTTGACTTCGAAATGGGGCATGGCATCTGATATAGATGGCCAAGAATTCTTGTAGGATAGGTTTTAGTGGTGGTAATCGTTGGTGGTTTGGTGCACGGCTCTTGGAAGAGACAAGAGAACGTGGGATTTGGGTACGACTGAAGTTTAGGGAGAGGGTGGATATTGGGTAGATAGACAGAATTATATGCTATGTATTACATGAGCTGGTCGCTGATTGCGAGTTAAGTTATTTGAAGAAATTTCCAAGGCATTGTGACGAGCAATATCAGGGCCACAGCAGCTTGGAATCTCGACGCGATTTTTCACGGCCGGTCATTGTTCACTGGTGGTGGTACTACTGCACTTTTCTCATGTTCGTGACTTGCATTACACAAGTCGAGACGCTATAATCCCATGCGAAGTCCATGGCCTCACGTCCAAATCTAAAGTAGTGTACATAACCACTGTTCCCTTTCGTCCCCGCAAACAAGTGAGGAGCTCACTTGTAGAAGTCGAACTTGTCTGCCTCGGTCGTACCCTTGACTTGGCTTGTGTATGCCTCCTCCAGATCCGCCTGGATGATGTTGTACCTGTTCTTTCGCACCGCCCTCAAGCCGGCCTCTTGCATGATGGCCGCGATGATGGCACCCGACAACGGATCATTTCGCACAATCAAGCTGTCCAAATCCACCTCAGGAGACAAGCTCATCTTGCTGGCTATAGTCGAGAAGATAAGGCGGCGCTCGCGGCGATCTCGTAGCGATGGGAACTCAATCTTCCTGTCTAGACGACCTGGTCGGAGAAGAGCGGGATCGAGTGTATCGGCACGGTTGGTGGCCATGATGACCTTGACGTTGGAGGTTTGGTCGAATCCGTCCATTTGGTTCAGAAGCTCGAGGAGGATACGCTGGACTTCCCGATCGGCACCTGTTTGTGCGTCGAATCGCTTTGTAGCAATCGCGTCGATCTCGTCAATGAAGATGATAGACGGCGAGTTCTCGCGCGCCATCCTGAAGACGTCACGCACCATACGTGGTCCCTCGCCAAGGTACTTTTGTACGAACTCAGAGCCCACCACGCGGATGAACGATGCTGTTGTGCTGTTTGCTACGGCTTTGACCAACATCGTCTTTCCTGTTCCTGGTGGTCCGTAGAGTAGCACACCACGCGGCGGGTCGATGCCGATTTGCTTGTAGAGGTCGAAATGTGTGAGGGGCAATTCGACAGCTTCTCGAATCTCCTGCTTCTGCATGTCCAGACCTCCTACATCAGCGTATGTGACATCGGGCTTCTCGTCCTGGCCAAGCATGGCAATAGATGAGTCGGCCTCGGGAGGCAGGATGTCGACGAGCGCATTTGAGTGGCGATGTAGGGCAACAGATGACGAGGGCTTGAGCAGTTCGCGGTCGAGGGTCGAAAGAATACGGACAACGTAGTTGGAGCCTGTTGATGACTGCACGATGCCGGTGCTGTGACTGTTAGTGTGTGGCAGCAGAGCCGTGTTTGGCGGGCTCACGTTTGGTCGATCGCCTCCATGAACTGCCCTATCACCAGCGGTACGCTCTGAATCCGCTTGATCTCCTCTTGCGCCCTTACTAGCTCTCGCTTTAAGCTCCGCTGCTCATCCTTGATATATTCTTCTTGGAGGTGAATGTACCTGCGCCAGTTAGCCACGAATAGCCGCAGTGCGCGAGCTAGGATAACCTACTCTAGCTGCCTTTGCAATTTCTTGAAAGTAGAGTAGTCATCGTTGCCGTCTGTCGAGAAGCCCTCTAGGGTATCAAAGTTTGGTATCGATGACGGGAGCTGCTTCTTGTGCGGCGGGACGGTGTTGGACGGGTTCTCGACGGCAGCATCAGCCATATTGTGCGGGTCTGAGAGCTCTTTGGGTTCAAGAAAGTACAGTAGGTGTCGAGAGAGAGGTAGCGGCGGGACGATGGTAGTGAAGGTCAAGTAAGGTTTAGAGGCGGTGCTTGTCGCGATGTTGACGGAGCAGCTCGTGGAAAGCGCCATCGGGCAATGGAGCGCTAAGCTCCGATATCGTCACGTGCGCGGACGTGCACCCACCTGAGCAGGAACCTTTGGACTAGCGGCCACAAACAACTTCATTACTTCTTCCATCACTATGTCAGTCTATTGTCACTTTCTACTTGACTTCGGCTCCGATGCTTCACAAGCACTTCCCTGGACGGCCAACACCGGTGTGTACGAGGCACAAGCTTATCACCATGTTGCGATATCTGCTGGATGGTCGCACATCGAATCCCAGGCTCACTCGACACAATGTCCCAGATTGAAATCTCACTCTATTATACATTAATTAGGATATGAATCCGCTCTCTGTGCTTACCAGGCAATGTTCGCAAAGCTCATCGCCTAGTTTGTCATACCGCATCCTCGTAGATTACCAACAAAGATGCTCAGTCCACGTGCTCGGTGTGAGCTGCAGCTTCCTTCTCATCCAGGTGCTTCTGAGTATGGCGGACCTAGTCATTCGACGCCGCAACCTTGCCACGACCTGCTGCAACGAACCAAATTTTCCCAGCAAACAGCGTGTTCATCTCTTCCAGCGGGCGGCGCGCCGTTTCTGGCAGAGTCGCCGAGAAGATGACAGCATTTGTAAAGTTGCAAATGACAAATGTCAAGAAGTAGTGCCACCCCACGCTGGCCATCGCTATGGGTGTCACTTGGCCTATCAACGTGTTGAACGCAAACGAAGTCATGACGCCGATGGAAACTCCTTTGCTACGCGTCTTCGTGTCGAACACTTCGGCTGGATTGATCCAAGATAGTGGACCGCATGTAAAGGTGAACGAGACTTGGTAGACCCAGTTGATGCAGATAAAAGTCCAGCCAAGACGGTTTTGCTACGACGCACCAGGGTCGGGAAAGAGAGCGATGACGATCACGACGTCGATCCGATAGATACCGTTGGCGATGTTGCCAATGATCAGTGGCCAGCGACGGCCAATGCGGTCAATCAAGGCGACGGTGCATGCTTGCGCTACCACGGAGAGTACGTTGCTGATTCCCTGGTATCTCAGGGCGTCACCGGTGCCGATGTTCGAGGTCTTGAAGATTTCGGGTGTGTAGTACTGAATAGCAGCGACATCAGTCATCTGTACAGAGGCTTGAATAGCTGTGACGAGGAAGAAGCGTCTGAACCTGCTCTTGTCCGTGAAGAGATCCCTGTATCCTTTGGCTTCTTGCTCATGCTCGATCTGGTTGTACTCCATCTGAATCCACGTATCGTGGATGTCTCCGTTGGAATGCAGCCTGGCCAGGGTGAGAAGTCCTTCTTCCTTCTTGCCGTGATCAATGAGCCATCGTGGAGATTCTGAGGAGTCAACGAGGCAAGGATCCCAGTGGGTATGACTTGAACACCAAGGGGAATCCTCCACTGGTTATTGTCCGTTCCGGAAAGCCCGACGTTCGTGCCATGGGTCAACCAGGCTGCGATCGAGGTTAATTCTACGTTTAGCAAAAATGTTTGGACTAACTTACTAGCAACGACCGCTCCTATACCCAACATCAACTGTTGCAAGGCTGTGATACGTCCTCGAATTGATGCATGAGCAATCTCGGTCTGATACAGGGGCACAATCATAACCAGATATCCAACACCGAAGCCCGCAACAGCACGACCAGCATATAGGAAAGAGATGTTTCTCGCCACAGCCTGGAGGACACCACCGAGTATGAAGGCAATGGCGCCGACGATGATGGCCATTCTACGGCCAAGCCAATCTGCAGTAGGACCAGCGAAGAAGGCGCCAAAGAATCCGCCGCCAGTGAAGAGAGAAACTAGAGCTCCCCTTGTATGGTCAGCCAGATTAGTCGCTGTACCAGATATTGGAGGTGACGTACACTTGATCCGGGCTTGGACTGTGGAAGTAGCTGCCGAATGATGGTGCTGCTACACCGCCTCCAATGACTCCAAGATCATAGCTAAATCCCGTCAGTGTGAGGATAGACGCATGCTCCACGAGAGCAGTCTTACCCGTAAGTGAATGATCCGAGAGACGCAAAGACGCTGACCAGGAACTGCACGATGGTCAGCCGTATTCGGAGACTACAGTGCATGGGAAACCAGCCTGGTATAGTTGTGGAGGGATGGCCATGTTTGACAAGGTGCGCCTCAGTGCTCTGGAGCTAGACTTATTACTGGACGGCTTGCCACTCTCGTGTCTGATACACAGCAAACTTGTATTTCAGTTCCAGAAGGCAGGAGTTGCAAGTATTATACTCATGACTTGAACTGTACGGGGCGCAGATGCTTTCCACGCTATCGGGAGCCTGTGGCCACGAGGCTGGAGTCTTGGGTTGGAGCCATGAACGCCACGAGGATGCTTCTTGCGGCATAGAGACTGTGGAGTGCAGCTATCCCTAGCCACTGCATGCAGGGATTGAGCATCTGCCCCGTATTGTCTGGCGTTGGGACACTGTCATTCGTTGGGTACGCCGAGCATCGCTCGCTCGTCGTCTGCTGCCAGTACCCACATCCGGCCCAAAGTCTCAGTACTTGGAGAGCGTAACCGGCCTCGAATAAGATTGCGGGGAGTATTAGGTCAGACGGTCTGTGGTCGAGTTCGCTGCTTCTGCCATAGTTCGAGCATCGGGAATGATGAGCTCCGATTGGCTGACAAGCCGAGTTTACAGATATTTCGTATCTGTTCGAACGCGAACCATCTCCAGCTTAGCACGAACGCAGTATGCTAAACTAGAGCTTCAGTAGTGCCAGAATAGTTCTATGGAACTCCACACAGCTGATACCCGGTGGAAGTAAGTGCCACAGACGCCTGAAGTGTCACGTTCGGCTCGACATAGGGCATCTGAGCCTATGGGCATGGATCATTCCCGATAAACCATCGAAACAGGGCGCGGATAGACGCGACTCCCACATCATCGTTGTCTTGATATATTCTGGCCCGAGGTACTATCGACGAGCTCTTCGTAAGGCGGGGTTTGAAGATGCTTGTGTGCTCCAGTAAGGATCACTGGGACTGGCTCTCTTTCAGCCAGCGGTTATTCGGACTTGCTTAATAAATTCACTTCTCTTCCACACATCTTGACTCAATATCGCGAGTACTTCCTTGCCCTCTCATATCTGCAGCTCATCTCTTCCCAATTGTTTAGCATCATGGGCGAGTTCATACCGACAGATGGAGTCATCGCCCACCAAATCCCACGTTTGGAGCGCATTGCGGGCGGTCACCAATTGGTTGTCCACGATGAACCATTTTTGATGTTACCAGCAGATTTGCCTAAGTCGTCATTCAGCTGTCCAAACTTCATGAAGCAGGTGTGGCCCAAGTTGAGAGAACCCGAATGTCAACACAGTGCTTGCAAACGTCAGCTGGGAGGACATCGAGCCAGAAGAGGGCAACTTCGACTTTACCAGACTGGAGCAGGCTCTTCTTGATGCTAGAGTTAATGGTTTTCATGTGGCCTTGCTTTGGTTCGGTGCTTTGAAGAATGGTAGATGCCCGACGGTGCCGTGCACAGCTTCAGGTTGAGTGCTAATATTGTTAGAAAAATCAACTTATGCCCCTCGATGGGTAAAGACCAGCCCAAAACGATTTCCAAGAATGATGACCCGTACCTCGAACGGTGGTACGAAAGTCGAAGACGTGCTCTCTATCCTTAATCCGGCTGTTGTCAATGGCGATGCAGCCGCATTCAAGACTCTTATGCAAGATCTCAGGGAATCTGACCAGGCGCACTCTACAGTGCTCATGGTCCAGGTAGAGAACGAGGTCAGCTTGCTGGGAGACTCGCGAGACGCTCCTCCACGGGCCGATGCCCATTTCAACGCGCCGGTGCCCGCCGAGCTGATCGAGATGATCCAGACGAAGTGGTCGAGTCTCCATGAAAGCCTGAAGAAGAACTTGTCCATTTTTCGTCAGGAATTCCATCTCCTGAAGACTGGCACACATTCATGGTTGCAGACGTTCGGACACGGTCGAACCACGGACGAAGTTTTCATGGCGTACCACTACGCTTCATAAGTCCAGTAGGTCGCGAGAGTCGGGAAAGCCGAGTACCCTTTACCCATGTTCATCAACGTGCGGTAGAACTACGCAGATGCAGACACCGATACTTCTCAGTCTGTAGTGGGAGGAGGAGGAGGTAAGCCAGCGCCAGTATCTGGAATACCTTTATGGATATGCACTGACACCAATATATAGGCCAGCCCGGAAACTACCCTTCTGGTGGTGGAGTCATCAATGTCCTCGACATTTGGCACCACTTCGCTCCAGCTCTGGACTTCGTCGCGCCTGATCTTTACCTCAACGATTACAATGCGATATGCGCAAAGTATCGGCACTCGCAACAGCCCTTTTTCATTCCCGAGCAAAGGCGCGACGACTACGGGCGAGGCGCATATGAAGCGCATACGGCACACACGGAGCTTTGGGTACAGCTCCGTTTGCCATCGATTCTTGGGATGCAGCAGAGATTCCATGGCCGAGACACTTCGGCCTTCTGAAAGAGGTCGCACCCTGGCTGCTGGCAGCACGGGAGTCAAATAGTGACACCTTTGGATCCTGGTTTGACGAGCCATCGGAACGCGTGGACACGGTAAATGCTCATCGCATTGTGATGAATTTCTGGAATCTGACAATAGAACGCTCTTTTGTATTTGGCGAACAGGGGCCTGGATACGGAATGATCATACACCTTTCTGAGTCGAAGTTCTTGCTAGTTAGTGAGGGCTTCCACGTGCGTTTCGGTTGTACGAGGAAGGACTCAAGTTTCGTAGGGATTCTGTCGTTTGTAGAGAAATAGGTGGTTCCTGGCACGAGTGAGATGGTAACGGGACGCGTCCTCAACGGCGACGAGACGAGGACTGGGGAGCTTGCTATCATGCCGGCTCAGAAGCCTGACCTGGGCACGTTCCCAATCTGCATTGCAATTCCGTCCAGATCTAGAATTGCGGAAGTAGAGGTGTATGTATATCAGAAATTGCCCAGTGAGAGAGGTCATCCAGTCTCTAGCTCATTTCGAAGAATCAAATTTGCCATGATTTCCGAAGTGAGTGGTGGCGAAAATCAAAGCGTGACATCTGGAAGTCGCGGTGCATAAGTCGGGCATGTGGTCACTGGCGAATTAGGCAACGTCCTTTCGAATGGGCTCTTTTCTGGACCCTTTCCCCGCGCTCGGACCAAGACCAACCAGTTGCCGCACCATCCTATATCTTCTTCTTTGACGAGCAAACTCAATTGTGGTAAAACCATGCGATTCGTCACCTTTCATTCGTGACTTCATGTTTACCTACACTGGAACTAGACGCAGGTGTTGTTCGGAGCAATCTTTCTCCATCTCACCGAGCCTTCCTTCCCAACGAAGATTCAATGTCAATTCGAGTCCTGCAACTTTGACAGCCCTTAAGCCAGGAGTTGTCCTCAAAGCAAGCGAATTCATGTCTGGTAACACCAGGGACTACCATGAAGTATCCAACGGCATGTCTCGAGTGCAGGATCACAAAAGTTAAGTGCTCGCGAGACCCGCTGAACCCGTTGTCAGCATGCCTTACCTGCAAAGCTCGCAAGGTTGAATGCTCGAAGCCGGCGCTCAATCCGAGAGAACGCACACCCGTGCTCAAGAAGCTTCCAAATACGCACCCTCTTGTGCCATCGACAGATGATCAGACGTTCAATGAGAAGCTGGTTTCTGTGTCACCAGAGTCCATGGCCGAATTCAATGGGCTGTACATGCATTTCATCCATGGACGACCCCATAGCTTGTTTCATGAGCAGTCGCTCTGGCTCCAGTACAAAGCAGATTCCTTACCTGAGTCCTTAATAAACGCAATCTGTGCCCTTGTCGACTATCGGAGCACGAAAACGACAAGAGCCTTGCGCCAGCCTTCATACACAAGTCCAAGACGCTGTAGGCGCAGCAATTGGAAGACATCACAGTCTCGAACATCCAGACATGCATCCTCCTCGCCAATAGCTACGCGGCTGAGGAAAACTACAGACTGGAAGCCCTATATTTTGGTTGGGTGTCCTGAGCATCTTCGTAGGTTCCTGGACTGACTCGATCTTAGGAATTGCAAATCGTATGGCGTACGTCTTGGAGCTCCATAAGCTACATTTTGATGACGACCCACCTGGCGAGAGATCAAATCCAGAACCTGGTGGTCATTGTTCATGGCGGATAGGTGGTGTCCGCCGGGACTTGGATTACCTCGCGAAATCATGGTCTCACATCCTTCCGTAGAACTACCGATAGATGAGCTTGAGTTTCAGCTGATGCGCACTACAGATGCTCCACGTATCGGTGAGACGGCTCGCGGTATCATGAATGACTGCAACCTTGATATGCAACGACGCAAAGGCTATGGCGGAATGTTTGTTGCGCTTCACCTCGGCTACCACTACTACAACATACTTCTCTACTTTCAGTATCTCGAACCTGAAAGCGAACCAACCCATGTTTCGACCACGTATGCAGCTGAGTGCCGGCGGCACGGACTTGTGTTCAGTCGGCTGTTACACACGGCTCGCGAGCTCGGCGCCTGTCATGTAGTGTACGAGGCCCTATCACAGAAGTCTTCCGCACGAATACTGATTAATGTAGGTATCTTACCGTCGCACACATGACTATAGTGTCATCTTCAGTACTTCTGCACCTTCTATTGTTCGGCAACGACGAGTAAGTCGACACTGCCAAGCTGCAGCTGACACGCAACTTTGAGGCTTTGGTGGAGCTCTCGAGATACTGACCCTGTGTGGAAAAGATGAAGGATCGACTCTTTGTCTTCCAGAACGCGTGTCTTCGCTCGTCGGTAGCCACGTACATGGTCGACAGGTGGATCGTCAGATTCTTGTTGGAGCACGCACTTCCATTCGAGAGTGAGAGTGCGGATCACACGGAATGTCCAGTAGCGCAGAACGCACGTCGCAGTCCACGATACCGCTCACACGGCAAATGCTGCTGAATGAGACATTGGAGGATCTCCGGAGTCATTAGTCCAACAAGGCCATGATAAAGTCTGCATGTAAGTTTCGCGCTCTTGTCCACTTTTGCCAAGGAGTATGTGCCCGCTGTAGGACGGCGTCGGTACCTATTGGCTCACCGCAGGTTTGGGTGTCAGGCATGCGAATGTAGCATTCAAGACCACTTACAACCATTCGACATATACGAACAGTCGAAAAATGACAAATGAGCGTGCGCGACTTTTCTATGTCGCATACGCTTGATGGATGATGGAGGTGATACGGATGCTGATGCTAGAAGGTTGATTGCGCTAACCACGTCGCCGCTTCCATCATATAAAGTAAATCTTTGTCGGCGAAACCTCTCGCTGGATATACAGGTCAGCCAACTCTGTGGCAATGCAAAATAATACCCAAAGAATTCATTGAAAGCTGTTGATCAACAGAAGAAGAAAGAAAAATTGGCACGAAACAGGGTTGGGGGGGGGGGCAGACTCAGGTGATCAGGCTGGCCCAGGATCAGGCGGTCTAGTTTCTTCCCTCCCGCCCACTCTGCGGCCAGCGGTGTTATCTTGTCTGCAGGAACCTGAGTGATGTAATAAGTGGAGAGAGACATGTGTTTCCGTGTCACTGCGGCCAAATGACCCGGCGTGCGGAGTATTCGAAATAAGTTAGCTCGCTGTGGTAAGGCTTGAGTGCCCGGCAACGCAGCCACTCAACTGGTTGTCGACGCGCAAACGCGTCTTCTCGTCTGTATGCGACTATACCTGCTTATGTGAATTTCAGGCATTGTGCTTGCTGACAGCATCGCTCGAGTGCGCGCTGCTGGTGGACGCCATCCAGCGTTCGAAACTGCTGGGCCAGTAACGTGATACCGCTAGCTTGCCAAGGCGTGGCCCAAATCTGCTGTTCCGCCTGCTCTGAACGATGCATCGCGTCGGGACGTGACTATCGACCGCATCCCAAGCCGACCATTCCCCGTCCTGCCCTGATGAGCAGGTCGCTCTAGCG
Source organism: Setomelanomma holmii (assembly GCA_010015745.1). Lineage (NCBI taxonomy): Eukaryota > Fungi > Ascomycota > Dothideomycetes > Pleosporales > Phaeosphaeriaceae > Setomelanomma > Setomelanomma holmii. The sequence goes on from ML978177.1 coordinate 216,440, forward strand.
CCAGTCAGCAGTCGTGTGGTGTGTATTTCCCTGCGTATTCTGTGTTTGCGCTCACCTCTGGTCTACCCCTACTGCTGCGCCTCGTCCTCGAGCTGCGCTTAGTCGCGTTCATTCAAACATCAACATGCCTGCTGACAAGTCGCCATATAGGTGGATTGAATGCACTCACGTGCGGACCTCATATCCCCCTCTACAACTACTTGTCGCGCGTTGTCCCTCCTTTGACCGTCACCCGTGAACGTTCACGTCACCCGCTACCACGATGGATTTCCAAAGCCCCCAGAATGGCATGTACGATCCCTCAAGCTTCATCGACCCGAGCGCGATCGCAAACCCGCAGATGAATGGCACGCGCTCCTACCCAATGTCATCGATACCCCAGAAGCGCGACTCGACCGGCGCAACCCTCTCCCTCTCGCGCTCCCAGACCCCGTCGCAACAGCCCCAGTTTGGCTTCCAGCAGCAGCAGGCCTTTACCCACACACCTTCACCAACCATGCAGACCCAGAACTTTGCCGGCGCTCAATTGGGTGCGCAAAGGATGAACACAGCTTCGCCCGCGCAAAATCCCCACGCGCCGCAAATGTCCCCGATGGGTTTCCAAAACTCACCCATGAGCCAAGGATTCAACCAGAACCCGAGTGGGCAATTCCCCGTCCAACAGGTCCAATTGTCGCAAAATCTCCAGAGTCGCCAGCAAGAAGCACAGAGACAGTACGCAATGCGCTTGCAGGCTCAGGCGCAACAGCAGCAGCAGCTCGGAAATCTGGCGGCGAGCAATATGGCTGCGCAGCAACGGCATCAAGGCGGACAGATGCCTGGTACGATGCCTGGGGCAATGCCGGGCGCGATGCCTGGAGGGATGCCCGGGGGGATGCCAGGTGGTATGCCTGGTGGCATGCAGCAGCCGGGCATGCAACCAGGGATGATGCAACCAGGAGGACAGCAGCAAAATCCACAGTACCAGTTCCAGCAGTTCATCAAGAATGTTGGCGCGCTGATGGCTCAACATCGTAGGCCCTTCAACCCACAGCCACACGTCGCCGGCCGCCCAATAAACCTCCAGAACCTGTATTCCGTTGTGTTACGCTTCAAAGGACACAGATTCGTGACACAATCGCAAGCGTGGCCACGGGTAGCGCAGATGATGAACATACCACCACAACAATTCCCCAGCGCCCCACAGGAGCTGCAACAGATTTACGAAAACAACCTCAGCATCTACGAGAATGCCTTTTTTCAGAGACAACAAGCTCTGAAAGCTGGTCAACAGGGGCAAATTGGCACCATGGGACAGCAAATGTCACCCACCAGGCCCCCGATGCCCGTTGGCCAGAACAACCTGTCCGCGCAGCAAGAATATCTTCAGCAATTGCAGAGATCTCAGGAGGCCATGAAGCAGCAGCAACAGCAACGACAATCCGCCACACCGATGCAGCAAACACCGCAACCGCAACAATTCGACCCTTCCACACAACCACAGCAATCGACCCCGCTACAGAGCAACGCATCGCTTCCGAACGTGAACGGTCACAGCACACCACAGCCAGACGGTAACGCCCGAAAAAGCACGAGCCGGCCGTTGGAGGGAACTCCTACACAAGCACGAGAACCCAGTCAGGCGCTGGCGTCGCCTTCGAAACCCGGCGAAGCCGCGACCTCGGCAGAGCCAGCATTGGACTCTGTGGAAGAGCCCGAGAAAAGGAAACCGGTGATCGAGAATGAGGATGGGACGCGCGTCTATCAGCCGGCGTACCGAACATTAGATACTTGGGGTGGGCTGGATTTCGATTCGGACGGCTTCAAGAACATGATCGAGACGATTGTGACATACAAGCCGAACGTTCCACTTTTGCATGAGATGGGCGCGATAGACATACGAGCTTTGACCATGAGTCTCCGATCAGGGTTACACGCGGAGACAAGACTAGCTCTGGACACTTTGACGCGCCTCACGTACGACAACACCATACAATTCGACCTTGCACAATGCGAAGATTTGACGGACGTACTGGTTGAGCTCGCAGAGGATCAGCTAGAAATTCTTGGAAACGACAATCCTGAAGTCACCGACATTCTCGATCTGACGCCGTATGAGGATGTTTTGCACCATTGTCGCGCGGAATCAGCAACCTTACAAGATCTTCCAGGGGCTGGGACCAAAGCTTACAGCCTCGATCGGACCGCCGACCGACTACTCGCCGTAACAACCATCCTCCGAAACCTCTCGTTTCTGGAAGTCAATCACGCCTCGTTGGTCAGCTTCCCTGTTTTGAAGTTTCTCTCGAACTTTATACGGCTCGTTGGCACACGCGTGCTCCTCTTGCGCTCGCACATTAACACCTTCGACTTCATGAAGGACGTCATCACGTTCTTTTCAAATACCGCCGCCAAGATTGTCCTACCATCGCGCGAGGACGCTTACGCCGTGCTTCACTTCCTGTGTGCCTTTGCACCCTGCCCTCGTCCCATCAAACCCGTCAAATTTACGCCTTTCAACCCACAAATACATCGCTATCTACCCTCCGCAGTTGACAGTCTTGCGAAACTGCTCGCTCGCGACGATCCGAACCGTACCTACTACAAGCAGATTTTCGTGAACGAAGCGACATCAGTGCCTGCGTATGATCTGCTGACACGCGCTTTTGCTTTGGCCATCTCTGTTGCTCCGGACCGCAACTACATCGAAAACAAGATGTACCAAATGAAGGGGCAACCCATCAAGGAAGTGCGTATGTTTGAAGCACGAATTGCAGAGCACAGAAAAGCATATCTTATGCAAGGCATGCTTGCTGCAGATATACTTGCCAGTCTAGCTCCTGGGGCGGAAAGCGGTCTCTGTCGCTCTTGGCTCGAGTCGGAAGACGGTTGGGCACACAGTCTGCTCAAATTCGCCATGTCCCTATCCGCTACAGATGCCGCTCTCCCACACCCTCAGCCTCCACCACCAAACGTCCGTGGTCAAAGACCCATGAATCACGACCGGGAAGGCTTCCAACTCATCGTACATCGTGCGCTGTCGACGTTGAAGCGATTGGGCGACAAGTCGAAAGGCGGCGAAACACTGGTCAAGAGTGTCCAGACGAACGGGCACGCACATGATGACGATGATGAGGATGACGACGAGGACATGGACATTTTCGACTTCAACGGCAGCACGTGGAAAGTCAAAGCCGACATTCTGCCTCGCAAGGAAACGTTGCTAGGCGCTTTACTGACGGCGCAATTGGATGTTAGGAGTTTAAATCAATTTTGTAAGATTGGCTATCTGGACGAGTAATTACGGACTTTTGGGGATGATCGCATTCGAGCGGCGAAGTTTTGGCGCTAGTGTGTATGTGAATAGCACAATTGAGAAGCGGGTTAGCATTGAGGCATGGCACGAGTTGCTGCATTGCACTTCTTATCTGTATGCTTAGTATTTGAATGAAGGCACTCTAACTTCTCGAGATATGCCCGAGTTATGTTGTGTGTGTCGCGCTGTTGACGTACCGCCTGGATAACCGGAAGTTCGCAAACGTTGCAAGCCTTTGTTCAGCTACCTAAGCCTCCAGCACGAAGTCACAGTCTTCTTCGCGCTACGCTGGTACCGTATAGAATACGGAAATATTGCCCACCGCTAATCGAAGTGCTGATCTACTAGCTCGGTACCGAAACGCAGAAACGAGCCACCACATGACAGATTGTTCCGGGGCATGCATCATATATGGCGCAGTTGTTGTACTCTAGGCCAAAATATTGCGCTTAATGCTCTACCTAGATATGACACAAGGCTGGCTCGTCTTCACCAGGCCTGGTTGCATTGGTGACAGTCACACCGTACAACCACGATCAACATCGCAAAGAATGCAAAGCATGCTACCCTCACAAGACGAGAAATGACCGCAGCGCAAAACTCTCCTCGACCACCTCATGTGGACAAACAATAACCCGCAAATTCTGTTTCTATTTTCGTTTCGCACCGGCCTAATAACGGCGGCCAATTGTGGAACTCGGAATCATATCCCTGCCGAATCCGGAAGGTATACCAGCCACGTTGGGCTAGGAGCCAAGCACGCCCGGCCCTTCATCGTGGCGAGTGTAACGTCACAAGAGGAACGACCCAGCACGTTTTATTCGCCAACTTCCGCTGCTCTCCGCGATCCAGGGTCGGAGATCAGGCGCCACAACCGGCGCGGTAGAGATTGGGGTTGTGGATATGGAGACCTCGGTGGATTTCGTATTGGAGCGGTGTATGAGATCATGGTGGGTAGAATGGGTTACACCGGGCACGAGCGCCAAGAACACCAGCCTCATGCTGGTTGAAGTGGGCTGATGATGCAAGATGGTTCGGATATGAGGCTGGAGGTGTATATAAGAGATGGACATCCAGGTCGAATAAGGCCATCCATCAACATCCAGCTTGAACATCTCATCACACCACCACATCCACAAATCACAACCACAAACTCAACTGCAAAATCTTCAACAACACATCCCCATCCCAACCACCAACATGAAGTTCACAACCACCACCCTCGCCGCCGCAACTCTCGCCCTCTCCACCGCTTCGCCCTGCGGCTCAACCGACTCCAAACCCGTCGTCGGCGACGTCTTCCGCATCATGAGCATCCGCTCCGGCTCCGACATCCAATACGGCAGCGTCCAAGCCGTAACCCGCGGCTTCCGCATCAACTACCCCTCCCAAAATGCCTCTTGCAGCACCGACGTAAACTACGCATCTTTCTACCTCACCGACTCGGGCGATCTCTATCTCAACACCGACAACCCGCCGCAACAAGCTTACGTGGATCGCTCGGGCATGGGCCAGGGAATTATTCAGTACACGACTGGTGTCCAGAACATTGGGCGGAATCAGGAGCGCGGACCGTTCAAGATTGATGACGATTCGAACTTGGTGTTTGTGAGTGCGAATGGCAACACAACTGGTTTCCAGGCGTGCCCGAACGCTGCTGGTGGAGGCTACTCGGTGTGGCTTGCGGGCGCGACGAATCCGGGTGGAAACAGTAACTGTATTGGGTTTGTGGCGAGGGCGTTGAAGGAGGATAATCCGGTCAAGTGTGCGTATACGCAGTAAGTGGGTTGTAGGGAAGAGAGTTCGATTGTATATATGTTTGATTGGTTGGTAATGCTCTTTTGTATTGCATAGCATGAGACGAATGGAGTTTGCGTTAGACATGAGATTGCATAGATTTAATGTAAATATGAACACGGAAGAACGAATCAAGAAAATCATCGAGTTGTCGATGTGGTGCAGGTCTTCTTGCTGATGAGTTCGGCATTCGTGTGCATTCGAGCCTGATGATTACTTCCAGATTGTTGTGCTCCCAAAGCCGAACGCATCTTCTATATAGCACTCAATATGCCGAACCCGTGTTATGCAAGTCGAAGCCTTCAGCTTCTAGTTTGCCTCCGTGTATGTAGGTATGTACCAATGGTTGGTAAAGTTCATTAACATCAGCGTTGGGTGATATGTAAGCTTCAGGTGTGGTTTTTACAACCTGTGCTGAATCCTCAGCGCCTTTCTTGTCAGTCCTCGGGCTTTTCTCGCTGCTGAGGTACGCCTGAAGCAGCAAGCCACCTGAAGTGCCTTCTTTCCTCTGCATGTACCGGAACTTCAGCGGTCCGTGGTATGCGTGTCGTTTTGATTTCAACAGTTCTGGGACCTGCGATATCAAAGACCTCATCTGGACGGTGCGAGGAGGACAGCGCACCAGAACCGGCCGTTGCATGCCCATTTGATGTATAAGACTATATTGGGTAATGTCCCTGAGTACCAAGAGCAATTTGATGCTTCGAAATGTCAGACGAAGAGCAGCGATACGTTCCGCGGAGCTTCTTTCCGTCACGACCAGCTTCTTTTGCTCCACGTTCCACGCTTTGGAAGGGAAGTAGTCCGTGATCACAACGCGATCTTGGCTCCGAAGAGAGACATCCAGCCATAGGGTGACCGGCTCTCCAAACATTCGTCGCTCGAAATCATCCCGGGTATTCCGTAGTAACAGGACAGACTTTGTGATCTTTGGAGCTTGACCTTCTTTGCCACTAAGCTACTGTTGAGAGAGCCTGGTGATACGCTCATATCTCCGGGGCGATGGGAAGAGTCGATGTACGTCGTTTACAGAGGCGTAACCCCAAACACCTACACGAAGCGCAAGAACTTGGTCCGAATCGTCTTCATCTCTGCAGTCAAGGATCGCGTGGCAATGTTTTGTTGGGGTCGAATCCTGATTCTCAGGCAGTATCGTCATTGTAATGGTCAGGCCAAGATTCGACATGGACCAAGGTTGATCTTGATCCGCCAGAACAGTCTTGATCAGTTTGTTACCACCTTCAAAGCAAGCAGGACTTGGAGCCAGAAGCCTTTCGTATCGTCTGTCGGTCTCCCGATCGATGTGACTCGGAACGTCCCAGGCAAGAAAGGAGTCATTGTCAGTGTTTTTGAGGATCTCCTCCTGAAGTCGCACAAACGCATGAGCCCCTTCTCCATACAAAAGAGGCATTCTAACATTGAAGATGCCCATGGGACAGTACGCTTGGTCTTCAATACGGGTAGTCTGTCGCTTCGCAGCCCATGACAGCCTTCGAGCGATGCAAATGTCGCTCAAGAACCAGCCTTGCGTCATATCAAGAACATTCTTGTCGATCTTGGTGATGTGTACAACTGCAGCGAGCAGGTCTTTGAGATTGCCGAGACGCGTCCAATTTCGATCGAAGAACTGGATTTGCTTTAGCGCGAGTAGCTCTTGCAGCGTCCAACCTCGTGTAAACCAGCGGCTCTTTGCAAAACTTGAGTTCTCTAGCCGGGCTTGTTCGTCTTCTTCTAGATGTTCGTCCGAAGGCAGGATCCAAGATGGATTCTTCTCTGCGGTCACGTCGCTAAGATAGACGTAACAGACGTTGGCTCTCTGGTACCACTTGAACATGGAGTTGATGGCCTCAGACAGCTCCGCGCTACTCAACTTGTCGATGGAACATGTATCGATCCAGAAATACTGTAGGCCATCCTGCAGTGCCTGCTCTCCACATCTTTGAATCTTCGCGTAGCCAATTTTCTGTTTGCTGGCGCCGGTTATGAGCTCCTGAAATGTCACCTCTTCATCGTCTGGTCCCCAGGTATGAGAAATTATGGCGTATGGTGGGGTCTGATCACCGATTAGATCCTTTGTGAGCGTGATATCGCCTTTCTCGCTGCACTGAAGAAGACGCATGCTGAGTTCAACGCTAGTGCAGCGAAGTGGGATTTAAGTGGGGCTTAGCTACACAGATTGGCGGACGTGCCTGTGGCGGTGCTTATGGTAGTAATAAAAAATGATTGAGCGTTAGGCCCATGGGAGACTACCACACTGGCATGGTGCTCATATTGTTGAAAGAGGGACGAAGGCGCGCGCATTGGTGCCTACCTGCTTCGTGAGGCTGAGCTCATGCATCGCCGAAGCTTGGCGCCACGAGGCTGAAGCCTTTCGCTTCTTTCCTTTGCTCATGCTTTCGCTCACACATTCCTCCATCAACACCGACCAGGCACCTTTCCAGACTTCTTACTACAAGTGAACAGTGCGAAGTCTGTCGACTGCGATTCACTCCGATAGTCCACTACATCCGAGCAACAGCGGCGCAGGAGTCGGAACCCAATTCAACATCTAATACCTTTCGGATGCATCTCGCGTGCTCGACACCTGAGGCACGTCTCGCAAGTGTAGTTATATGATCGGCTGTTCGATCGCAGGCATTCTAGCATCGAAGTTGTGCTATCAACATACGATTCTGCATGGACGAGAAGAGTGCCGTTTCAGAAATGGCCTCGGAAGGAAGCCTGTGCTCAGCTTGTGGTAACCTCGACATTGCGCGCTATTTCCAAGAAGAAATACACGCTCAGAAAGATGAGCGTGGCTATGCTAGAGCAGATGCATCTGCTCTGCGCTTGAAGTCTTTGTCGAAATTGCACGAGTCCATGGCAACATGCGACTTCTGCAGATTAGTCATGGCAGCTCTACCGAGGCGCCCAGCGTGATGAGCCACCCCACCACGACAACAACTAAACTTCAACACGCGGTAACTCTACCAATATGGGCTCAATTGAGGCTACGCTTGCAGCTATAGAATTGCTAGAACTAGGAGAACAATTTAGCTACCGACAGATTGCAAAAGAGTATGGGTGTGATCGTACAACACTCTCAAGGCGGCACCAGGGTGTCACAGCCTCATGCAGCAACAAGGCGCAAAACCAGCAAGCGCTCCCACCCTAGCAAGAACAGGAGCTCCTACGATATATCAAAAAGATCACCGAGCGAGGCTTACCACCTACCCGAGCTATGATACGACGCTTTGCCTCAGATATAGCTAACAGAGAGCTTGGAAAAGGGTGGGTTGATCGATATATCCAGCGATACGAAATCCATCTCATCTCACGCTGAGCAAACGGGAAACGATCGCTCACGCCACCAGGCTGACTCTCATCCAAAGTATAGCCTCTACTTTGAGCTCCTGCGCAGTAAGCTCAGCCAATATGATATAGAGCCTCGTCATATTTACAATATGGATGAGAAAGGCTTCATGCTAGGAGTTCTTACTCGCTCGAAGCGGCTGTTCAGCAGGAGGCTATACGAAGAGAGGAAGATCAAGGCTCACATACAGGATGGTAATCGAGAGTGGATAACGCTGCTGGCCTGTATATGCGCTGATGGATCTCACCTTGAGCAAGCTCTCATCTATCAATCAGCCTCAGGCTCGATACAGGATAGCTGGCTTCAGGCGTTCGATCCTGACGATCACCGAGCTCGCTTTGCCTCATCACCTTCAGGATGGACGAACAACGATATAGG
>ML978177.1:225271-342824 GCA_010015745.1 Setomelanomma holmii
GAAGAAGCACAAGAAGAAGGGCAAGGTCCTTGACCTGCAGCAGCGTGAGGAGTATCATGGTGGTGCAGTTCTCTGGTCGCCTAGAAAGCTAAGGGAATCTGACTTCCGTGAAAGAGTAAGACAACAGGAAGAGGAGCAAGAGCAAGTCCAAAAAGCAGAGATGAAGGAGTTTGGAGCTCAAGCTGCCTTGCTTAAGAAGAAAGAAGCAGAACAGGAGCGTGTAGCGCTCGAGAGAGCTAAAGTTAGGAGGGAGAAGGAGTAGGAAAGGAGGGCTGTAGAAAGAGCTGAACTTCAGCGTAAGAAACAACAAGAAAAAGAAGCTGCAACCGCTCAAAAATCTGTACAATTGTCCTAAAGAGGCAAGAGAGCAGCCTCACAAAAGCCTGCGCGTGCGCAAAAGCGTGCGCGGGTTGCGCAGCCTGCGAAAGGTGGTGGTGACCCTACACCACCACCACCTCTAGCTAAAAAGACCACTTCAGGCCGCCACATCAAGCTCCCAAATAAATTTGAGTAGACCAACTTGATCGCAAGTATTACTTTATTACTCCACCACAAAATCTCGTGATAATAGCTATTGTGTGTGATTGTACAGCCTCATCTTTGTGGGTGGGCAATTCGTGTTGGGGTGGGTCGCTTCACCGAGCGGGCCGCTTCGGCGATCGGCACTGTACCGAGGTGCCCGGCGTGATGACCCACCCTACCACGACAACAACTAAACTTCAACACGCGGTAACTCTACTAATATGGGATCAATTGAGGCTGCGCTTGCAGCTATCGAATCGCTAGAACTAGGAGAACAATTCAGCTACCGACAGATTGCAAAAGAGTATGGGTGTGATCGTACAACGCTCTCAAGGCGGCACCAGGGTGTCAGCCTCATGCAGCAACAAGGTGCAAAACCAGTAAGTGCTCCACCCCCAGCAAGAACAGGAGCTCCTACGATATATCAAAAAGATCACTGAGCGAGGCTTACCACCTAACTGAGCTATGATACGACGCTTTGCCTCAGATATAGCTAAGAGAGAGCTTGGAAAAGGCTGGGTTGATCGATATATCCAGCGATACAAAATCCATCTCATCTCACGCTGGGCAACGGGAATCGATCGCTCACGCCACCAGGCTGACTCTCATCCAAAGTATAGCCTCTACTTTGAGCTCCTGCGCAGTAAGCTTAGCCAATATGATATAGAGCCTCGTCATATATACAATATGAATGAGAAAGGCTTCATGCTAGGAGTTCTTACTCGCTCGAAGCGGGTGTTCAGCAGGAGGCTATATGAAGAGAGGAAGATCAAGGCTCACATACAGGATGGTAATCGAGAGTGGATAACGCTGCTGGCCTGTATATGCGCTGATGGATCTCACCTTGAGCCAGCTCTCATCTATCAATCAGCCTCAGGCTCGATACAGGATAGCTGGCTTCAGGCGTTCGATCCTAACGATCAACGAGCTCGCTTTGCCTCATCACCTTCAGGATGGACGAACAACGATATAGGCCTAGCCTGGCTTAAGCAGGTGTTTGATCGCTGTACTAAGCCTAAGGCAGGGCGATCGTATTGATTGCTCATCCTTGATGGCCATGGATCTCATCTTACGATGGATTTTATTGAGTACTGCGAACAGAACAGGATTCTCCTCATGGTCTATCCTCCTCATTCAACCCACACGCTTCGGCCGCTTGATGTCGTCATGTTCAAGCCTCTCTCAACTGCCTACTCAAGCCAGGTAGCAGCCTTCATGGAGAGGTGTCAAGGGCTCACTTCTATGAGCAAGAGAGACTTTTATCCAATGTTTCTAGCTGCCTGGGAGGCCTCGCTCATGGAGGAGACTATACTCAAGGCATTTGAAGCAACTGGCCTCTCACCTTTTAATCCTGAGACGATACTCAAGAGATTTCATAGGCAGCCTACACCACGCAGCTCAAGCGATAGCGACTCCTCAGACTTGAGCGTCTCTGATTGGAGGAAGATCAGGCAGCTAGTTGATTGCGCTGTGACTGATAGAGACCAGAGAAAGATCTCAAAGCTCAATCAAACGATTCACCGACTCTCAATTAGATCAGTACTCGCTGAGCATGAGAATACGAGGCTCAAGGTAGCTCTCAACAACGAGAGACTGCGCAGAAAGCGAGGCAAGGCCTTGCCTCTAGAGCAGAGTGAGGACTATCGTGGTGGGGGTGTATTCTGGTCTCCTAGGAAGGTGAAGGAAGCACGTGATCGTCTGCAGCAGCAAGAGCCTGAGGAGGAGCAACAACAACTCCAAAAGGCTGATAGAGCTCGTTTACGTAAGGAGCAGAAGCAAGCTAAAGCCCAGGCTATCAAAACAAGGCGCAATGCTAGGGCTGAGGCTAGGATATTGAGGCAGGCGGAGAAGGCAAGGGAGGCTGCTAATCGAGCCTCACGAGCAGCTGCTCGTAGAGCTCAACGACTCCAACAAGCTCAAAAAACTACCCGAAAGAGTCAGAGGAGAAGCCTCAAGCTTGCTACTAAGTCTGCCTCAAAGAGAAGAGTTGCTGCGCAGGCTCAAGGTAGTAGAGAGGCCTCAGGTGCTGTAGCAGGCTCACTACCATCTCAATCACGACACGGCCGAGCAATTAAGCTCCCAGCAAAATAAAGATAGCCATATATATCAATCAAAGCTTATAGAACTCAACATTAGAAAATATCGCGTTGATAGCTATTGTACGTGGCTCAGTAGCCTCGTATTTGGTGGTAGTTTTAGTGTTTGAGGTGGCTCATCACGCCGGGTACCTCGGTAGAGTGCCCGTGCGCTACGCGAGCCATTACAGTACACGAGCCACCCCGTCTAAAATCAGCGCGCGCAAAAATGAAGCTGTAGAGCCACATATAAATTGTATTATCATGAGATTTTCTAACGTAGTACTATATAGAGCCTTGCACGTCTTTTGTACTATTTGAACTTTTGTAGTACCTTGATTTGGCGGCTGCGCGTGGTGGTTTTAGGTGGAAGAGGCGGCAGCGGAGGTGCAGCATCAACACCACTTTCAGCACCCACAACACGACGCTTCTGTGTAGATTTTAGAGCAGCGCTTCGTAAGACTTTTCGCTTAGCCTTATTTAGTGTATCGCGAGATTTTTGTGAGGTTGCAGCCTCGCATTGCTGCTTTTTAAGCACACGCGCGGCGGCCAGTTCTGCAGCCCTTGCCTTACGCTCCTCTGCCGCGCGCTCCCTCGCGATTAGCCACAGCGCTTTTGCCTCCTCCGCCATCTTTTTCTTGTATAGTGTAGCTGCAGCTTTGAGCTCACGATCGTGAGTTTTCTAGAGTTTTTCCTGCTCCTCTTTGCGCTGTCTAATCGTCTCGCGCGCTTGCGCTTCTCAACACTTGCAAGGACTCTATAGTACAGCACCGCTGTAATACTCCTTGCGCTGCTGCAGGTTAAGAAGCTTACTCTTCTTCTTATACTTCTGTTTAGTAGTGAGCGCGGCGCGCAGGCCCTTGTTTTTGTAGTAGAGGAGCTTGTTTTAAACCTGTAGAGAGTGTAATGCAGCAGCAACGCGTTTGCCTTCAGCTTTTGCCTTATCCGTGACTGCAGCGTCTAGAGTTTTTCGTAGGTCTCTCTAACTATCTCTATCACCTAACTCCTGCAGTTCTGTATCCTCATCTTGTTCAGAAGTAGTGGTGTTGAAGCGTTTTAGTATAACATCCGCATCTATCAGCCACACGCCTGTAGCTTGAAAACTCTTTAAAATAAGCTCCGGCCTCATTGTACTGCCCTATGCTGACCAAAATATTAGAAAAAAGTCGCCTTTCTTGATGCTAATAAGCCCTTGCGATTAGTGTAGATAGCGGTTGAGTTTTTAAGTATAGTGCTTTAAAAGCGGCGAGAACATCACTACATTAAGCGGCTGTAAGGTGTAGATTAAATAAGGAGGAAAGATAGCAAGGAGGATCTTGTTAGCGTCGCAGTAGTTGATAAACTCGCACATAATGTGGCTGCTGTAGCCGTTAACGATGAGGAGGCGCTATTGCTGACGCGCTTTTGTTGCAGTATAGCGCTTAAACAACTGCTTAAGCCATGCTAATCTGATGTCGTTATTCGTCTATCCTGAGTTTGAGTTAGTGACAAAAACCTCGTGTTTTCTAGCTTCAATAGAGTCAACCCAGCTCAATTGCAACCCAGCTTTTCCCTTGTAGATGAGAGCGGGCGACAGTAAGCTTCTATCGCCACAAACGCAAGCCAGAAGCGTGATCTATTCCCTGTTGCCATCTTTTATAGCCGCTGTACGCAGTTTTGCTAGCCAGATTGCCTTAGAAAAGACGCGTTTGGTGCGTGTAGTTATGCTAACAAAGAAGCCTATCTTATCTATATTATAGGTATTACCCAGCTCTATATTGTACTCTCGCATTTTCCCATGCAGTAGTTCAAAATGTGACTCGTATTTCTTATGTGAGTCAGCCTGGTGACGATTGCGATCAATCCTGGCGCTCCATTTGGTGGTAAGCTTGTCCTTGTGGCAATGCAGAAAGCGCGAAACCCACGCATCTGAAGCCTCCTACCTTGCAACTGCACTTGCGAAATTTCGTACTATCTCTTGTGCAGGTGGCAAGCCTCGCTTGGTACATCTTTCTATATATATATCGAGTTCTGCCTCTTATTGTAGGTTGAGTAATTGCTGGTGTTTGTGGTACTCTGTCTAGGACTGCGATGCGCCTTGATGTCTTTATGACAGCGTTGTGCAATCAACGCTGAACTGTTTAGCAACTTTGCGGTACAAGAAAGATGTGCCAGGTTCGCGCGATTTGATTGCTTCAACTGCAGCATTAATTAGATCTATATTGGCAGAGTAACGACGTGTCAAAGTTGGGATAGATCATATGTTTTGAAGTTGGGGTGGCTCGTGTACTGTACCGGTAATGGCTCGCGTAGCGCACGGGCACTGTAACGTGCCCGTGCACGAGATGCGCGGATTCAGTAGATGCGCGCCCCCCACCACAACACCTCATCTTCAACACGCAATAACTCCACCAATATGAGCCCGATCCAGAAAGCGATTGCAGAAATTGAATCGCGCGAGCCAGGAGAAGATTTTTCGTACACAGAGATTGCTAATAAATATGGTGTTGTACGATCTACCTTAACGCGAAGGCACTAAGGCCAAACAAGCTCTCAAAAGGCCCGTGGCTTTAACAAGCGCAATCTTCAACCACAACAAGAGCAGGAGCTTATACTATATATTGAAGACTTAACAAGACGACGGCTACCACCTACGAGAGAGATGGTGCAAAACTTTGCGTCTAAGATAGCTTAAAAGCGCGTGAGCAAGAGCTGGGTTACGCGCTTTTTGAACAACCACCGCATCAATCTCACCACTAAGTAGACTACTAGGATAGACTCCAATCGCTACCACGCTGATTCAGAGTCAAAGTATAGGCTCTACTTTGACTTGTTGCACTCCAAGATCGACTAGTACGACGTGCAGCTATGTTATATCTACAATATGGACGAAAAGGGCTTTATAATTAGAGTAACAACAAGATCGAAGCGCATCTTCAGCAGGAGGATGTGGGAGAAAAAGGAGGTTAGAGCATCTACTCAAGATGGCTCACGAGAGTGGATTACCGTCATAGCTGCTATCTGCGCTGATGGGTCACCTTTGCCGCCAGGGCTTATCTACCAAGGCAAGATGGGACTGCAAGACAGCTAGGTAGATGGTGTAAGAGCTGGAGAACACGACGTTTTTCTATCCCAATCTCCATCAGGATAGACTAACAATGAGCTTGGATTAGCATGGCTTGAGCAGGTGTTTGATCGCTGCACAAAGGAGAAGGCAGACGAAGATGAGGCCTACAGGCTCCTCATCCTTGATGGCCATGGATCTCATCTTACTATGGATTTTATTGAGTACTGCAACAACAACAAGATCCTTCTAGCTGTCTTCCCTCCTCACTCAACCCACACGCTTTAGCCACTTGATGTAGTAATGTTTAAGCCACTCTCTACTGCCTACTCAAAGGAGCTTTTACACCACCTCTATAAGAGCTAAGGCCTCATCCTATTAGCGAAGGGCGATTTCTTCCCGTTGTTTTAGGAGGCCTAGATAACCTCCTTCAAAGAAGAGTCTATCTTAAAGTCTTTTGAAGCAATAGGCATCTTACCAGCCAACCCTAACGTCATACTTAAAAGATTCGCCCTAAAGACACTAGATGAGCAGAGGTCACGAGAAAGCTCTTCAAGACTCAGCCTATCTAACTAGAGACAGATAGATCGTCTTGAACGTGCTGCAGTGAAGGATAAAGCAGTAGCAGAGGGGAAGAAGCTCAGTTCTGCACTCCACCATCTCCAAGTTCAAAATAAGCTTCTACACGATGAGACTAAGAGCTTAAGAGAGGCTCTTACCACTAAGCAGAAGCGCAAGAAGAAGAGCAAGGTCTTAGACCTCCAACAACGTGAGGAGTACCATGGTGGAGCTGTCTTTTGGTCTCCAAGGAAAGTAAGAGAAGCACTCGCTCGTGAGGTAGTAAGAGAGCAGATAGAAGAGGAGGAGCAACTCCAAAAGGCTGAGGCAAAGGAGCTTAAGGCAGCTGCAGCTCTATATAAGAAAAAGATGGCTGAGGAGACGCGTGCAAAGAGAGAGGCAGCTAAGATAGTTAAGGAGAAGGAAAAGGCTGAGATGGCTGCTGAATGTGCGCACCAAAAAGAGTTGCGCAACTCCACTAAAGCTCTCAAATTGTCCCAAAAAGGCAAGAGGCAGGCTTCAAAGTCTCCTGCACGAGATCCATCTAAAAACAAGCGCCAGAAACGTGTTGGTGATGCTTCTGGTGGTGAGGCAGCCCCTAAAGCTCCATCTCTACCTCTACGCCAAACTCAACGCTACGGCCGCAACGTCATCCTTCTAAGTAGATATAATTAGTACAAATTGATCGCATGGCTTTGTTTACTACTCTACCAAAAAGTCTCGAGATAATAGCTATTGTTGGTGGCTCAATAACCTCATCTTTGGTGGTGGTGGAGATGGTGGGGGGCGCGCATCTACTGAATCCGCGCATCTCGTGCACGGGCACGTTATGTACGGGTACACAAGCGTCGCTAGCCGTCAATAACTGCTATCCTATTTCATCTCCCACCTGCTATCTCCTACTATCTATATTGCTGTTAGCCACAATTTGCAGCTATACTACTGTCTCTATAGTACTTTTTAGTGTTTCTTGTTGTCCTACACGCCGAATATGCCGCCTTGTAACCCAAAACGCGTCGCTAATAGCACTGGCGGCTTCTAGAAGCGCGTCAAAACAGCTAAAGGCAGTACCTCGCAGCCTAGCCTAATAGACGATTCGCAGCCTAAGCTCCCTATTTACACCTCCCCACGTGAAGCCCTAGTTGCTGTGGCAAGCCAGGCCACCAAAGATGCGCCGTTTGAGTTGCAATTGCGCAATGCCATACCAGAAGCTACTATACAACCGCCGGCTGAGGGCAGTAGCGCTGCTACAGAGGCTACAAGTGAGGCTGTTGAAAGCGGAGATGATAGTAGCTTTGATGATGAGGTTACAGACAACTTCGACAGCATTAATTAGAAGCGTTTACTGCGTTTTACAAAGCTGCTGTGTACATTAAAGCGCAATAAAAGCTAGGTATATTAGTATAGTTACTGCGTTGCCTCTCTCTGTAAGCCTTATTGTATATACTTTGTTTACAAATACTGCTATTATTGTAAGATCTTTTGCACCTATCTAGAGGTCACAAAGTCAACAAGTAACGCTATTAATCACCTCGCGCAGAAGCTACTTAGCTACGGCTATGATGGCAAGGGCAAACTGGATTCGATTATACTACTACAAGGTTAAATAACGCTTAAGATAATAACTAAGGGTAGCGTTGATGTACCTTAAGACGTTGCTAATAAGCTTAGAAACTTTGATGTACAGCGCTTTCGATATGCTGCTGTTACATAGCTTGTTAACAATAATCACCTGCTCCGCAAGTTCAAAACGCCTGCGTTTAGGCAGATGATAGAGTTTGCTAATCTAGAGGCAGCTGACGCGCTGTAGGTAAGTCACAATAGTGTATCTAGCTTCGTAATGAGGCTGTATCGCTATATGGAGCCGCAGGTTGTTCAGATGCTCTCGTCGGCTATTAGTAAGATACATATAAGCTTCAACGGCTAGACAACAAAAGACAGCAAGCGCAGCTTCTTTGGGGTTGTTGCTCACTTTGCTAGCACCCACGGCACTATCAGGGACCTGCCTATCGCGCTGCCTCAGCTTAAAGGTGCTTACACAGGTGAGAGGATAGCTGAAGTTGTTAGCAATATAATTAATGTCTTTAGTATAACACGTAGCCAGCTTAGGTACTTTGTGCTTAACAACGTGTACGCTAACAACACCGCCGTTACTAGACTTGCTGAGCGCTTTGAGTTTATAGCAAGCTATCACTGCCTCTGCTGCAGTCCCCACACACTCAACTTAGTAGGACAGATGATTGTCTTCGGCTTTGATAAGGACGCGTACGATAACAATCAGGACAAGCACAAAACTAAGGCAGATTACCTACAAGAATAGCGGCAGCAAGGTCTCCTTAGCGTACTAATTGATATTATTAATTACATCTAAATACCGCAACAATATGATCTTTTTGCTAATTGCTAGCGCCGTGTTAACGCTAAGGCTCCTAATTAAAAGCAGGAAATACTTAAGCCTGTAAAGCTAGTTGTCACGCGCTAGAACGGCTTCCATAATATCTTTATACGCGCTACAAAACTCTATAACGCTGTTAATAAGTATGCCTAAAGCTACATTAAAAAGACAATAGGCACTGACGCATACGTGCGTAGCTATAATAACAAGCTCCCTAAGGTACCAGCTTCGATGAGATCTAATAGGCTTACGGCTGACAGACTAGGCGGTGATAACCCAGTATATATCAGTGTTGGAGCCGCTAAAGAAGGCGACAAAACGACTTAAGGCTCGCAGTAAAGCTGGCTGTTTTGGCGCGATTTACAAGGTTATACCTGTCTTTGAAGCCGTACTTGCTGTGTACAAGCAGCTACTCAAGAACTACGAAAGCGTCGACTATAATGCTAACAGCGCGCATGAAGACCACCTTCCTATCAATCTACGCGCAGCTTAGGCAAAACTTGACGCTTGTCACACTAAGCTGGACGAATCACCTGTATACTTTGCTGCTACCTGCCTCCACCTATACTATAAGAACTACTGTAAGAACAGCTGGCGCGATAAACTGAGCTAGCTTAAGGCAAACAACGCTGGCTTAAAACAACTTTGGGCGTTCTACAAGCTGCCAATACAGCGCCTAAGCCGCCTACTAGTGCGGCTCTCAAGCGGTATCAACGACGCCATCAACGCGCTCGTTAACGCAGAGCCTTACGGCATTCTTGAGGTAACAGAGATACATGAGCTTGAGCGTTAGCGACAGTTTGAACTCCGCTAGACGCAGGAGCAGTTTGAAGAAGGTGGTAATCCTGTTAGCTATTAGATAAACCTACGCCTAAAGTATTCTAGCCTAGCGCGTACAGCGATTGATATATTTACAATACCAGCCTTAAGTTGTAAGTGCGAGCGGCTGTTTAGCAAGCTTAGTGATTTATTAGAGCTAACGCGACGCAAAATTAGGTCACAACTACTTGCAGCAATACAGTGTATATGAAGCTGGCGCGACGCTGGCTTTAAGCCTCTATCTGAATACAATTCACGTGACGTAACTGACGCTGAGGTTGCTGCAATATACGAAATATCTAAGTAGGATAGTGAAGCTTTGTAACTTATATAATATACGATCAGATTAGCACTTAAAACAGTATTAAATCTATCAAACTGTCAAACAAACAGCCTCCTAAACATAATCAAAATAACCAACTTAAATGCTAACTTAAGTTCTGTACAAACAAACTAAATCAGCGTCTAAAGTTTGTTTAATTTGCTTATTGACAAGTCTGGGTATATGGGCTCAAACTGGGAGAGACGCATGTATACCAAAGGCAGCTTCGTATCTAGCGTAAGGAAACGGGAGTGTTGGTGCATTTTTGGACATGCTGAGTGGGGTGAAGGAAGGAGGAAGAGTGGAGTGGGTCGCAAGGTTAGCGATGGCGCCAGCTAGCGTACCAAGATCACCCCTTCCATGCTCTCGCAGTCCTGAGCAACCACAATCGGATTCCATGATGGCCAAAGACCTGCCGCGCGCGTAACAGTTCAGAATTTGAGTTTATTGAATCTTCAACCTAGATGATCTTTACAGCCAGTTCAGAATTTGAGTTTATTGAATCTTCAACCTAGATGATCTTTACAGCCAGTTCATATTACGAGTGGTTGCTACCCATCATGTTCTCGCAAATTTACAATCGGTCCCTCAATATGTTGCCCACTTACTCATTTAAGCCGAGCTTCAGCTTAAAGGCCGTAGCCTGTGACGCAGCCAGTCGCCGTGTAACCGCGCACGCCAAGTCCAGTGGAGTACCGATATACCACGTCTCTGTTATTTGCGGGCGCGTCCCGTTGATAGCCCAAACCAACTTTTTTCCATTCATTCGGCATCGTCCTTGCTCCCACTGAGACATGCAATCCTGCCTCTATTCTTTGCACTGGCACCTCGAATCAGGCTGAAACTCAAGCACACATTCATTTAGCAGAGGGACAGCGGGGTTTGTCAAAATATCGAGAACATCGCGCCGGCAGTGACTTTCATTTCTCTCCTCGCGTTCGATGATGAGACGACGAAGGGAATGTTGTATAGGAATAGTGAAAGCGTTAATGACTGAAGCAAGGCTGACGTGGATTGGAGCCGATGGCCACCATGGATCGACACGCGTGTCGGCGATCTTGATCTCAAGCTCATTTATGTCTGGATCGAACAGTTCAAGACTCCCTGTAGGATTTTGACTGTCTCTGGGAGTTCCGAAAACCTGGCGCAAGGGATAAAGACGTCGCGCTTCGCTTCGGAAGAGACGGTCCACGTGATACAGGGCGGGAAGCGAAGGCAGTGTGGTGTAGTGTCCAGAAGGTGTGAGATGATATGTGAATTTGAGAGCGCTTGTGCCTTGTACATTTGGCTGCGCTTCCATGGCGTCTCGTGTGGCGATCTTGATAATCTCGACTTTCAGCTCATTTGAGAGGCGAGGGAATTGGGGATCATCATCGCTGCCGTGGTTATGGTGGCGAGGATCGCTCGAAGTATATATTGCGAAATCCGGTGGTAGAATTTGTGCTGTATCCCCTCAAGTGTTTCGAACGTCGACGAGAAGAACCGAATGGATTGCGAGACATGTTGGGAAAATTAGGTAAGGTTGGCAGCTAAGTCAAGTCCCAGGACCACGAACCTGGGATACTTTCCGGTTCCAAAGTTGCACTGGTGGACCAAACAGATCTTCGCTTCCAGTACATAATCTGGCCCCTTTCCTTGGAGGGTCATACCGGAGAGGTTCGATATTTGTTTTTCAGTTTGAACTAATTTGTTCGTTCGTGCATCCCCTCCTGCTCGAGCAAGTACTGTATGCCCACCTACAACTTACAAGAACGACCTCACCTCGATTCAGAGCGGTCTTTTGCGGGAAGACCAGATTGCTGCGTGATGGCAGGTTTAGCGATTCCTCCTACATTTTATCTCAAATTAGCTCAGATCGAAGCATTCTCGGAACTCAGCACCTAAGTGCGGATCCACTTCGAGCGCAACTTACAATTTAACCCCTGAAATGAAGCCAGCATCCCACCCCTCAAATTCTGCAAATTCGACAAGTACTTCAACCCTCTCCCTGTTGAGCTGAAGCTCATGATCATCGCAGCCGCACTGCACAATGAGCTCACTTCACCTCGAGTCATCTCTATAACCACGCATCTACTCCGGGCGACGAAGATCCACACCTGTATGGTACCGCCGCTCTTTCACGCATCCCGCTTCTTCCGCATCGAAGCCACCAGGCTCGCACTGAGTAAGGACAGTCT
Organism: Setomelanomma holmii; assembly: GCA_010015745.1. NCBI lineage: Eukaryota > Fungi > Ascomycota > Dothideomycetes > Pleosporales > Phaeosphaeriaceae > Setomelanomma > Setomelanomma holmii. The sequence continues at coordinate 237,183 of ML978177.1, forward strand.
CTTGCCCATCCTCGCTCCATATCGCTCTTCAGTATGTGGCCAACTCGTCAGACGTATTACCACGCCAAGGCAAAGACTCCTAATGCCACACCTCGTGCAGCTCGGTCACTGGGTATCGCGCCTCCTTCGTATGACACCACGACAGGAACAAACTGAACTGAGCTTTTTCAACGCAGCATCGCACCTGGTTTCACTCAACGTTGTTCAGCAGCCAGTGCTACAGAACACTTTCTTGCGTCTCTCTCCTCGCCTCTGTGCCGACATCACATACCTGCAGCTCATCGTCCACAGCGAGGGCATACACAAGTCTTTTGGCGAACAACCCGTTTGGCTATCGATTAGCTACGTAAGCGAGCTGGACAAGTTGCCGTCTTTGATGCCGAATCTGCAGCTTGTGATCCTGAGACGCGAGGATTTCGCATTGAGTACAGTCAAATTGCAATTGTGCAAGTATTATTGGTATGTGCTGGGCCAGAACTGGGCTGGGCTTGGTGTAAGATTCATGGTCGTGAGATATGGCAGATTATGTTGCTGGATCAAGTTGGAGAGTGACAGAGCGATGGTGAAGTACTGGGCAAAGTGGACGGCGTGGTTGAAAGACGAGGAACTCCAGCCATGTGACTGGGCGAGGCTAAACCCTGGTAACTCGTGAACATTAGTGTCGTGTACTTTGACGACTGAAAGAGCCAGATCAACGAACTCGTCCGACATGTCCGGATGATTAGGTTTTTTTGAAGTTAGTCGGAGCTCTTGGCAATACTCCGAGGAAACATGCGAAGGCGAGCGGAATTTGGATTGCGTAGGCGCTTGCGTAAGTGCCTGAGGTGCAGGGTAGTTCAAGAATTAGGCAACAACGTTGAAGAACGCCTCGCCTAGTTTCGCTTTCGTTTCGCGCCGTATGGCTGGTGATACCAGATGGAAGGGCGGAGTGGCGCAGCGCTGTGGATGAGTTTGGCGCTAACCCGCTTTCCGCAGAGTTTGCGAAGTTTTTCGAGAACAACTACCCCACGACGATGCGTCCGGAGCGTGGTAGCTCCCGCCGGACCGCTAATGCCCCCACGTCCGCTTCCAACATGCGTTTCTTGTCATCAACATTGCATCCTGCATCTCTCATAGGCTCCGCCAGTTGTTTTACGTCCAATCTCCTGGCCCGCTCGCTTGTTCCTTACATCACCCTATTCAGGCTTACTTTGCGAAATCGCACTTACGGCCGCGCCAGAAACGACCGCGCCCACGACCTACGTCAATATTGTAAGCGCAAACGGGCTTCTCGCGGGGCTCGCGTGCTGATACAAGCCTGCCGTTCATCGAGAAGCTTGTCGAAGGTTACAGAGCTGAAGCTACGCGATACGTAGTCCCCATGGTAAACGTACTCTTAGGAGGCGGTGTTGCCTGAGTGTACTTTTGGATAGTTGTCATTGCTAGTATTTGTTTAGATTGGACGGCAACGAATCGGGATTAAGTTCGGTTTGAGGTACTGACTGACAATAATCTCTTTTCTCTTCTTGCACTCCTTTGCTTAGTTTTATATCATCATGGTGTATACCGGGAAGCCGAGCCGTGGGTGTGGCATGTGTAAGTCTAGGAGAATCAAAGTAAGTCCTCGTATTGAGCTTTCGCCTCCCTTCATAGACTTAATGTACCTCTCACGCGTATTGGTTGTGTTTCAAGAACGAGTCCGCAAGCCTTACTTGTTGGGATGCTAATGTCTTACAGTGCGACGAGAAGAGGCCGACATGTGGGAACTGTAAGAAGTCGGGACGAGATTGTCCAGGCTACCCGGACGAGTTCGATCTTGTCTTTCGAGATGAGAACAAAGCTATGGCTCGCAAGGCGAAGAAGTCTTCTGGCTCCGGACCTTCTAGGAGCAGCACTGGTGGCTCAAGTTCGCATACCTCGCCACATCTGTAAGATTGTCCTATCCTATTCGTCGTATTCCGCCCAGCGGTACGGCTCGTTCCAAACAAGCTTATTAGACCGTTCGCTTGTCCCTGCGATGTCGTGCAGATGTGGGGCGAGGTTATATAGACGTGCTGCCTGTAGACGACTGCACTTCGGTCTCGCATCCGTACGCGGTTGGCACTTGATTGATCTTTAGCTGACGGAAAGCAGCTCGCCATCTGCAAGCTTTGAAGTTGAGACCGTTGCAACGTCCAGTGGAACTCAATCGTCATCTGTCCCACCCAGCGAAGGACAACTCATATCCTTTTTGCCGGGCATGCATACTCCATTACCACTAGATAAGACTTTCGACTTCGAGTCATTCGTCTGGAACTTGCCAAATGCTGTTCCTTCGCCCATCACCATGCCACCTGAATACGAAGCTGTACCGTTCTTCTTCAAGAACTTCATCACTCTACCACAGCAAGCGGAATCAACCCGTGGCTTCCTGGAATACCTCGTCCCACTCTACAACAGAGCGCGTCCTTCGTCCGTCCTACATCTTGCCACCAAAGCTGTCGCAATGGCAACCTGCGGGCAGTACCCCGGTCGGCAAGATCTTCTCCGTGAAGCAGTCTCCACCTACGGCAAGGCTCTGAAGAAACTCAACGATGACCTGAAGGACCCTGTGATGTCGAAGAGCGATGAGACAGTGCTTGCTATCCTCATGTTTTCTTTGTACGAAGTGAGTAAACTGGTTGCTTCTGCAAGGTTTTCAGTAGTCTTCTCTTCCGGTTGCGAAACTTGAAAGATGCCATACTGATGAAGGACAGACCATCATGAGTACGGATGATACGATCACTGCATGGGGAAATCACGTCGATGGCGCAGTGACTCTCACGAAATTAAGGGGCACCGACCAATTTAAGGACGAGATGAGCCATGCTATATTCCGAGCTGTGCGAACCATGATGGTGCGTCAAGATTTTCTGCGATACTAGAGCAGAGCTGAACAAGTTAGATTACAAGCTGCGTTCAGCGATCAAAACCGATTGACGACTTCCCCGGAACCAAAGGCTGGATAGGCAATGGCGAGTTCAATGACGAGAACGTCGCCAACCGCCTCACACTCATCTGCATCGACTTGCCTAGTCTCCGTGCCCGAGCAAATCAACTCACGAACATACCACATGACCCAGATCAGGAATCAGGCGCGAAAGAGATCCTCGAATTTGCGCAAATGGTGGACGGCAATCTAGCAGAATGGTACGCCACACTACCACCAGAATGGAGGCACAGCACAATTGGCGTCGTCAGTGAGGTGCCAGCGATAGAAGATCTCGCCATAACAGAGAAGTGGCCGGGCGAGCAGCACATCTACAACGATGTTCCACTGGCCAGTATCGTCAACGACTATCGCGTCTGTCGAATATTCTGTCGCCGAGTCATCATGGCATGCATAAATTGGCTGGGCACAGGCGGCTTCGAAGACGAGAACGGCAAATACAACAAGTCTGTCTTCGTGATTCAACAAATGGTCGATGATATCAGCGCTTGCGTGCCGTTCCATCTCGACTACCAGCTACAAGCTACGGCTAAAGAAATGGGCCAAGAACAGAACGGTAAGTGGTGATCCTTCAACAATCTTCGCGGCAAGCGCCTGACGTCTCTCTAGCTGCCGAAGCCTTTGGGGGCTACTCTCTCGTCTGGCCTCTCTACGTTGCGGCCAATGCCGAAACGGTGCCGCAAGCACAACGCGACTGGCTCTTCGGTCGCCTGTCTGTTATAGGCACAAAGTTCGGTTTGAGTAGTGCCCAAGTCCTCGTGCTAGCGCGACGACACGTCCTTACATGCGGACCAATGTTCCCATGATCTTAGCCCAACATGGCTCGAAGCACTGTGTGGTTATCAATTCGTTAGTCCTTTGCATGCAATGTTTTCAACTCTGTACTGCTGGTCAAGTACAGTTTCTTCAAGATCAGGTTATGATTGTACGATACTTGGACGGATATACATGGTTTAGTAATGTGTGACAATAGTGTACCAGAATCATTGTTTTTCAAAAATCAACCAATGGCTGCCCAGGGTCCTCGCTACCACTCATCCCAAAGTACACATATGTCTAGAGACGCTGCAGGGTCGAAGCGGTGAAAGATTGGTCTCACTAGTCTACCAGACCTTCACACGAGCCGCACTTGTACTTTTGGTTCTCTTTCAATCTCACGCCCTACTTCCAAATCATGGTACCTCTAACCTTACCAGATTTTATCTCCCCACATCCAAGTGCGCCAACATTCTCACTAAACCACACCTCATACTCCCTTAACTCAATAACCACGCGTGGGCCAAGTGCAAATCAGCAACACAATGTCTTCCTCACCACCAAATCTTCTCACTCTCCCACGAGAGATCCGAGATAACATCTATACCCACCTCCATCACTCCATCGATATCGACTGGTTCTACACCCCAAACACCACCGAAGAATCTTCCACATCAGACTACATTATCTCAATACCAAGATCCCAGGTCGTGCAGCACACATCTCGCACGCCCCAATCCCAAGCGTACTCCGGACATGTACCGGTCTGAACGACGAGTACCTCGAGGTACACAAGTCAAAGTCGATCGATCTAAGCATAACGCTTAGCCTCGATGTCGCACACATCAGCGAACCGGTCCCGGGCGACATTCTCAACGCACGTGTCCATGCAGCCTTTGCTCACACTACCCACGCTACCATCCTCATCAAAGCGCGTTGCTTCCTCCTCCAACTCTACCCAGATCCCTCAGACTCACTACACATCTCCACACTCCTCCACTCATTCACCTCCGCTACTCCCAACTTGCGTGCATTGCGCATCGCACTCATAGCCACGCACCCATCTCCGCTCCTTGACCGAAACTTGCCAACGGCCATGCACGTCGCGTGCACCGCATGCCCAGGGCCGCTGCCACGTCTACCCGAGAGTTTGGAAAATGGTAGGATGCAATGCGTGCAGCGCGCAACGTGCTCGCTAAAGGGATTCTCGCGCGACTTTCGCGCCGCTGCGAGTCGGGTGAATCCTGACTACATCCTCCTGATGGTGCTGCTCCACGAAGTTAAGCGAGTCGACGTGTACACATACGTTCGTCAGGGCGGCAAGAAGGATGGCAGGGAAGAGGTGGAGCTGTGGAGGGAAGCTGAAGTCAAGGAGTTCTGTGGGATGAAGGCGTATCCGGAGGGTTGTTCTCGAGATGAAAGAACCAATGGGATGGCCGGGTGGGTCGAGGAGCGGAGGGGTTGGATGGGTATTTGGTTCGAAGTCTGAGTCTTGGTCTAGTTATCTGCCCTTTTGATTGATCTAATCTAAGACATCAAGCTTCACCAATATCTTATGGAAGTGTGCGTGCAGCTAACACATGTGAGTCTTGAGTGTGGGATATAATGTATATTTCTAGCACGCGTTGATGCATTGACGTCCTCCTCTATGAGATTGTTATTCTTACAAGACTCCTACTCTCGCTCCTCTGACCATCTACTCCTCGTCCGCCTCAGCTTCATCAACAGCCATCTCTTCCCTCGCACCACCATCCTCACATTCGTGGATGATCTTCTTCCAGCCAAGCGGCTCTTCTGAAGCCTTGAGGTACTCGATTGTCGGGAAGTAATGCTCGTTCTTCTTCATGGTGGCGACCCAGGGGACGTTGTCGAATGTCATTACCTTCAGGCGGAAGTACTCGTTGTCGCCAATCTTTTTGACTTCGCGGAGGAAAGTGGTGAGGTCGGGGGTGGGGACGTTGTTCACGTGTGTCAGGAAGTTTGTCGGTGCGAGCTAGATAATGTTAGCCATAGTCGTAGTATGAAGGAAGCGAAGTTAACTTACCCCGTACATGTATGCAGGTGAGCCGCGGGCTCGCGACGAGATGTAGACATCTGAGTGAATCTTGCTGATTTGCTGACGGACAGCCTGGTGAGGGCGATGCAGGGTGGCGCCGCAGAAGCTGACCATGCGATCTGTCTCGAGATCTTCTGTTGCGACTGTAGAGACCTTGATGGTCTTCTCTTCGCGCTTCCGAACGATGACAGCCTCCAGGAACTCGTTGTTGTACATGACGTCGAGGTCGGGCGAGCGAGTGACGAGCTTGCCGTTGAGCGTGAGAAGTACGTCGCCTTCCTGCAGGCCGTCTCCATGACCCGAATCGACCTTGCGCACCATGAATAGTTGGTGTCGCTCTGGATCGGCGTGTTCTGTCTTCTCAATCCATTCTTCCGACACGCCCATGACGCGCGCTTGACTCATCTGGACAGTCTGAAATTCGACGTTGAGGATGCGTAGCTTTGGTGTATTGCCACTCTTGATCTCGTTGAGGACTGGCAGTAAATTTGGCGTTGCAAGACCCAGGTGGTACTCAACATCCTTGCCACTGTGAGATGTTCGCTCACCAAGATAGGAGAGCCACAGGGCTTGAACAGTACCATCTTCAGCGATGAGAACACCAGAGCCGCTGTGTGAAGCTTGATTCGTCTCCACAGTGATGGCATCAAAGTTTGTTGCCCGGTAACGCGGTGTTATTGCACTTGCTGGAATGGCGACTGTCGTGATATCTGTGACGACCGTCTTCGCTACCACCGGTCGGAAGTTCTGGTTGAGGCCGAAGAAGATTGTCTCATCTCCCTTCTTGATGAACTCTTCGGCGAACTTGGGCGTCTTGACGGGCGCGTTGACTAGCGAGGGATCATACTTGATGATGGCATAATTCTGCAGCGGGTGCATGAAGACTACCTTAGCGTCGACAAAGATGCTATCAGCAATGATCAGAGCAATGTCGCAAAGGTCGTAAGGGAGTATCGCTCTCGAGACGATGACGAGGCCTCGCTCGGCGTCTAAGACTAGGCCATAGCCTTGCTTGTTCATCTTAGGGAAGCCATCTAGCTTGATAGGCATCGAGACATGCACGCGCACGAAGCTGCGAACAATGTCGACAGCTTCAGGGTAGTTGGAGCTCATCTTGACGAAGTTGGCGCGTCTGGGCACCGGCGGGACGGCTGGAACGGCATCCGCAATAGGCTTGAAGTCCCACAGACCAGTGGTGTCATTGCGGGTTGCTATCCGTATCTTTGCGTGCCAGTGCCTGTCGACAGCAGTGATACTGGTGTTAGCAGTGTGCAGATCTCTAAGATGCTTGTATTGGATGACAATGCGCTTGCGATCGGGAATCTTCTTCATTACTTCGATGAAGGCATCCAGATTTGGAGTTGGTTGATTGTCCACTTCTTGTATCAGCCAGCCCGACGCATAACCATCGGCAAATCTGAATGACCCAGCTGCTTCGCAGACGTAGACACCGGCATTTTTGAGTGAGATGGCATACAGGCGTGCCTGTTGGTAGGACAAGTCGTGGAACGATGCGCCTGCAACAGACACAAATCTATCAGGAGTGATGTCGTGTAGATTGCCTACGTCGATTTCGACGTCCATGTTCTCGCCAGCACGCTGAATCGTGACAGAGATGGTCTTGCCGACATTGTCGTCTAATATCGAGTCCAGGCGCACGAACTGTGTGATGAACTCGCCATTGACCTTGGTCAGCAGGTCGCCTTCCTCGATCTGGGTCGATGCAGGACCTTGCGGCAGAACGACCTCTGCCACCAGCATGCCGGTCTCTTTTGGGAACTGAGTCCGCACGGCCTTCTCAAGCTCTGGCGAAAGACCCAGGCGACGGCACTCATCAAAAGGCTTCAATATCCACTGCGTTTGTATTGTGCCGCGCGAGACTGGCTCGCCACTCTGTATGAGTTCCAGGGCTCGCAGCGGCCGGTCGAGAGGAAGGAAGTAATCGGTCGCCGCGCCGTCTGCTCGCCCGCCTGCCTGCAAAGCTACCGCAAAACCGTCGCGGTTCACGACTGGACTGCCGGAACTTCCTCCACTTGCAGCGGCCGCAGCCTGAATGTAGTTGGTGTTGAAGTCCGAGTAGCCCTCGCCATACTCGGGCGCATTGCGATCGAGACGACTGATGACACCGGACAGAATACTGAGCTTTTCTCCCGCGTCGTTTCCCACTACGCGAATCTCGACGCCCACTTTTGCGAAGTCCGGTCGAAGTTGGAGTGCGGAGACGGTCATGTACTTGATAGCCTTGGGGTCGAAGCGCAGGATGCCGAAGTCGTGAACCGGGTCGCGGTAGACAGGGTAGACGTCGCATTCTTCGTGGTTGTCGAATATGCAGTAGCCGATGAAGGGACCTGCGCCGACGACGTGCCTGTTGGTGAGGATGTAGCCCTTCTCCGCATCCACCACGAAGCCGGTTGCCTCTGATGATATCGCTGGGTCCGTGTCGAATGAGCATGTCTGACAGAAATGGATCGAAACTACACTCTTGACTACGCCTTCGATTGTCTTCTGCCACTCGGCCGTGTCATGGACTGCGCCTGCGATGGGTGCGGCGAGTGGCTCGTCGAGGCTGTAGACGCTGCGCGCATCGTCCAGAACCTCGACCTCTGGGGACTTGGGCACGCCATTGCGTGTGTGTACGTCGGTCTCGGGCTTGATCTGCTTCATCGGGCGGTCGGTTGAGGGAGAAGTTGGAGGCTGCTTGCGCTTGCTGCGGGCTTCTGTAGCAGCGCCATTTTGTTCCATGAGCGGCGCGAGTTCGTTTGTGAGAGTGAAAAGTCTACGGTGAACAGCGCTAGGGTGAGACTGTAGAAATAGACGCGAGAGTGGAAGGCTGGAAGGGAAGAGTGGTCGCAGGGCGGGTGTGGTAGAAGAAGGCGACAGTAAGAAAGTTCTTCTGTAGGCGGCGAGAGATGCTCGGCCAAGATGGTGCATGCCAATAGGAGGCACTAATAGTACAAAAGGCAGCGACGACCCACGATGCGCTGCAAAGAGAGAAGACGGCGCGCAATGGGATTGAAATTGGGAGACTCGAAGTGGCTCCTTGAGATGCGAAGGCGTTCCTGGTGGGCCCTGCAGCTTCCGCGCAGCGGATCCCTGCACCCATCGCGAACCCCAGCCCTGAAGGTAGACGCTGAATTATGGTTGTCGCAACACATGGTAGGCCGGAGGCATTCAGTACACTGTGTTTGACGATTAATTGAGCAGTCTGAAGGCCTACACGTCCGTATGATACCAGAGGTGGGAGTCATCACAGTGTGGAGGCAGACAAGATGCAGTATCAGGACAATTATGAATTGGTATCATTGTGAACTATAGTACATGAAGAAGAAACCATGAAAAACCCCCTAGAGATACCTATAGTCAGGTGCACGTGCCTTCCTATTCCTAGTCCTGTTATTCACTGGCTGCCTATCATAAGCATTATCTTGCTGAGGCATGCCATTTTGCATGCCAAATGGCATTTGAGGTCCTTGAGAAAAGCCAGGCTGCTGCATCATTGGATTTGGCATGCCGTACCCATTGTTGAAGCCAAATTGTGGATTGAAGCCCATTTGGCCTTGATTGAAGCCCATTTGAGGATTAAAGGGCATTCCTTGCGGCATACCCATTTGCATAGGCATGGGCATGGGCATGGGCATGCCCATCATTGGTAGTGCAGGTGGCTGTCCATTCTTTAGCGCTTCCATCTCTTGAATAAAAGTCGCTTCCAAATCTGAAGCAGGATTGGCTTGAGTTCCAACCCTCATAGCCTTTGGAGCTGTTGGTGGCTTGAAATCTGAAGGCGGCTCTTTCCTCTTCTTCGAGGACGTGGACTCTGAATCTGACTTGTCTGCACCAGGACTCGGTGACTTTGACTTTTTCTTTGCATCTGGGTCAGTTGAAGCGATCGCTGAAGATGTAACTGGTTCATTTGTTGTTGCGGCTTGAAGCTCTGCTTTGGCCATTTCCTCCTTCTCCAACTTCTCCTTTGCCTTCTCGGCATCAAAAGCACGAAGTGATGAAACCATATCCTCATCAGGTACAAGATCGTCCATCAATACCTCATCCTTGCCACAGTTGGGGCAGACCAGATCTCCATCTGCTAGTGCGTTGTCGATGCACTCACGGCAGTATGTCTTACTGCAGCAGGGTGTCTTCACCGGGTCGACAAACCTCCGCTTGTCGATCGAACACTCCAGTCCTCGCTCTCGAATCTCTTTGTTCGCAGCATCTGCGCTCGCTGCTTGAGCCTTTGATGCGTTGGCCTTCTCCTGGAACTTCTCCCATGTCTTGGTGTCGGTCATGACTTGCACGTACTCGCCGTCCGCGTTGAGCATGATGCCCTTGGCAGCTTCCTCGTCGACCGGCTTCTCTACAGTCTTGAGGAATGATCGAGGGATACCGGTAGTGCGCTTGGCTTGAAATACGGGCTTGAAGTCGGGATCGTCGTTGGTAGGGCATGCTTGGATCCAGTGACCCTTGATATTGCAGCGTCGGCAGACGTAGCCAGGTGGTGGGTCGTGGTTGGGAACGTTGACCGGCTTCTTGGACTTGTTGTACGTGGGCTTGACGTGTGACAGTGTCTCTTTCTGTGCGTTCCAGTCTTGCACAGACTCTGCCAAGAATGCCGCCTCAGCATCTGCTTCGGTGAGTGCACCGCCCGCGGCAGTACTCGAGGTAAGAGGGGCAGTCGGCTTGCTCGTGTCCTTGGTGATAGCGCGGACTGGAGCCTTGCCTGAAATGTAGCGCGCGGCGCGGCCTTGGCCTCGAGGCGCAGGTCGGCGCACGCAGACGACGGTTGCGGATCGCGGTATCAGACTGGTGTCATCCTTGTACTCGGCGTTGAGGTCGTCCTCGGGGTAGATGTGGAGGTTGAAGTCGGTGCCGTCGCCGAGACCGGAGGCGATGATGATCTCGCGCTTGAGCTCGAAGACGCTGATGCCAGTGCCGTTGAATACGATCCGCTCCGGCTCGCGGCTGTTCTTGAACTTATAGAACACCGACGACGACATGTTGTCGTACGGAGTGAGGTAAAGGTAGACAGCAGTGTGTTTGACGTCGTCGCGGCACGCTGTGGTATGGTATAGCTGTATAGCTTCAGGCTATGCTGTTCGCACAAGACTAGTGGTATCGTGGTGCGACCGGTAAAGTGTGGCAGTGTAAGTGGTGAAGAGTGTTGGTGGCTTTGTGAGAAGAAAGAGGTAAGGGCGGATGTCTGTTACTTAGCAGCAGAAAGCGTCCGTGCGCAAACTGCCGCGTTAGCGCAAGCGCGCCTATCTTCAGGTGGCGTGACGCTAGTCGAACCGCAAGTGCAACCACGGTTGAATAGATCCCGCCCAACACAACGCCAATATTTTGAAGGCGGTCGCGGGAAAGCCTTATCTGCGGACTCACGAGGCTTTGTTGATGCCGCGTGATATGGCAACGATGATCTGACCCTTGTGACGCATGCAGAAGGCCTTCATGGTACCTCTTCTACGACACCGTAACCATGGCTGAATCCATCTAGCCTACCTCAACGCCTTCATTTTCTGGAAGACTCTCGCCAGTGAGCATGCTCAAAGGGTCTGTGTCTCTCCGATCATGCGGAAGATAACATTTCTCTCCTGCCATATCCTGAATGAATACGCAGTACCTCTTTTGCGACACCGTGGCCGTGACTGGATTCATCTAGCCTACCCCAACGCCTGCATTGCTCTGTATGCGTGCCGAGTGCCCTCGCTATTGGATCTGTTTTCTTGTCTCTGATCTTCCGAAGAACAAAACTTCTCTTCCAACATGTCCTGCATGGATACCTCATACCACTTCTGCGACACCAGTACCATGGCTGAACCCATCCAGCCTAACTCAACGCCTGTTCTTACGGCTGGGTGCTGAATTCACTCGTTAGCGGGTCGTTTTGGATATGTTCGTGGCCAACTGATCCTGCAGGAAGTGAAGTTCATCTTTCAACGTGTCCTGAATGGAGACGTAGCATCACTATAGCGACACCGCGACTCTGATGAGATCCATCCAGGTTGAATCAACAGTCATGATCACTATTGGTGAATCATTACGTCTCATCACCATCGCACAGAATGTAGAGATGTCGAGCCAGAGCTCATCATGCATCTCACGACTAGCACCTTATGTTTGTCGCTGAATATGAGACCTGACTGCTTTAAGCGCACATTGATCTGTCCTGGCCTGACACTCACAAACACAGCTGAAGGCAGACCGGCTCTAGTATGCCCAGCTTGGAGTTCTCACTTTGCTTCCGTATCTAGAATGCTCATGGCGGGTTCACTCACCCGCCTTCACCTCGTCACTCACCATGTCACCCGCCCTGCAGAATACTCTCACCGACTCGAGGTGATGGCGAAGCGACGTGACCTGTTTCTCCCACACGGCTTTCATGAATAGCATCTTCTTGCTTTACAGTTCGCTCTCTACCATCGTCGCAGACATTTTCTTCCAGTTTCATCCTACTAGCGCATACATACCACATTGCAACTAGCACATCAACGCCGTCAACATGTCTGATAACGAGCAGCGAACACCCAACAAGACTGGCGCCAGCGGTGCTGCTTGGGGCGATGCCGAGAAGGTAAGCGTTTCACCTGCAGTGACGCACACATGTACTCACAAGTTCACAGATCGCGTACCTGATCGTCCTATGCGAGAACGAAGGCAAGATAGAGTCCAAGATTGCCGTAAGTTACTTTCTCACGGCTCATTGATGGTCCACTGACAAGACCAGGGCGCTCCCATCCCCGCAGGTCGATCCATCGTGTCATGCAAGAAGCTGCTATGGCGCCTGAAGGTGAAGCACAAGGACGACATCGAGAAGATCAAGGCCGGTCAGGCTCTGACTGCTACTCCCGCTTCAAGTGATGGCGACGCGAAGCCCAAGACTCCTCGCAAGCGCAAGTCGAAGGTGGAAGATGGCAACGAGGACGATGAGGGCTCGCCGAAGAAGAAGGCCGGTGGCCGCAAGAAGCAGAGTAAGGCAACTTTCAAGGACGAGGTTGAGCAGAATGATGATGTGGAGGTCAAGGAGGAGCATGTGCAGGAGGAGGTCTAGGTCGATCGACGAGGTTGGGCTTGGAGTATATCGGAGTCCTCGGAATACGTGCCACAAAGCATGACTTCTCAGATGCTAAGAGCGACATCGCACCGCAGAGGCTTCTCGGTTTTCTTCTCAGAAGACAACAGGCAAATATTGCTCTTCCAACCATACATCTGGCGATCCCTATGGCTTGATCCAAGCTTACTTGCCCATACGTCGAGAGATCGTCGATCATAGCTTTAAGTGGAGTTCCACTCGGACTCAGTACTTCCTTCCCGTCTCTTAAACTGGTACCATTCGTTCTCTCTGCAATGGTCAGTGATGCCTCCTCCGCCTTATGTGACTTTGGGAAGTGGCAACGACACAATTACACACTCTAGCCAACGACACTGCTAGCAAACGCCCTCTCGTACACAGCTCCCTACACCGTCCACTCTTATCAAGCACAGTATTGCAACCCATTCGTATACCAGCATCACGAACCTATTCTCATACTCACTTTTATTGCTTGCCTCACTACTCGGTATCGAATTATCTGACGCCAGTGCACATGCTCTTCTAGATTCGAAAAGTACATGCCCATTCTCGATCCACTCTACTCAATCAGACCACCGCCTTCGAAAGCTCGCCGAGCTGCAAACGAACGATCAGTACCTGATCCTTTGTTCGATCCTGGGGCTCTACCCAGTAACCGAAAATCAACACGCCAGTCCTTTCACAAACACAAGGCCAATCCACAACGCCCTCGCACGACACGGCGCAAAAGATCAATCCATCCTATACGCCAGTCCACGAGGACCTCTGCTTATTCTCCCCTTCTTACCCCCGCAGAAAGACTCCGTGTCGCACGGATAAGACTACGCAGACTCGAGAGAAAGGAGCATCGCGCCGAAGCGAAGCTCAGAAATCGTGCACAAAGAGTGCTCATTCCTAGACGGAGAGATCGGTTTCGATATAATCTAAAGCGTCTCTTTGGCGGCACACGCATCTGAGGTACCATGATTCACCCACTTGAGGAAACAACTCGTGCTGATGGACTGTGGGAGCTGTGACTGCTCTGCGTCATATTCTGGAGACTGCTCTTCGACATTCATTGGCTTATCAGGACCATCCGCATCAGCAGGTGGAGCTCGAAAGTCGAAGCTCGGTCGACAGCAAGCGTTAAACTCCAAGACATACGCCAGGCAAGAAAGAGATCTCACACGCAAAGAGATCCGTCGAATCCGCGGAGAGACACGCAAAGCAGCACGCGCAAAAGCCCAAGCGGAACGAGAAGCAGCTCCAAAGGAGACCGTTTCAAAGCGTAAGCGGACGAAAGCTGCAATCGCGTCACGACTTGCCTACATCAAGCTCAAAACAGCCAGCAAGCTTCGTCGCTGAGTCAGTCGTATGTCTTGCGCTGGCACAGGTTGCGCATCTTCAGCGGCTGTGCGTCCTCTGCCACAGTAGTGGGCAATCTAGCTGCCGGAGCAACTTCCTCATACTCGTCTCCTTCGAAGCCACTATCACCTGAAGAAGCTAAAGAGCTAAAGGAGAAATAAGAGCGCGAAGCCGCAATCAAGAAGGAGAAGCGCGCAGCCCGAAAGGTCAAAGCCAAGCAGTTGGCGACCAAGGCCAAAGTCAAGACGATCAAGGTGCTGAGTGGCAAGTTTTGAGCCCTCAAGCTACTCGAGAGTCTTGCGAATATCCGAACTAGATCTGGATGGGCAGTATTCGCTTCGCCGAAAGCACTCATCTGCCTCCTGAAACCGACTTCACTCGCTGGCCTGGAGTGTACGTTCATCCAGGTGACTTCAAGCCCACAGCAGACAGACCGCCAACTCCGGAGGCCTGGGAAAGATACCGAGATCGATTCAAGCAATTGAGAGCTCGTCGATGGCGAGCAGCCCATGGAAAGCGTTGGTGCTTCCGCCGGTCCTGACGTGAATCCTGAGGGTCCATTTACTTACCATCAGAACGTCAGTTGCTACGTCCAAATCTTTGCGCCAATAACGGTGCAAGTTATAGCATCGTTGAAATCACCTCCAGCTGAAGTAGACAGCTCATCAGACTTTGATACTGATCGTCCATCACAACATTCTCCTACTCTTTCGAAAGCGACGAACAATCGCCGGCAAGTTGCGCCTCCCGAGAAGACAGCGGGAAGACGCCAGGCGGTCCTTGCATGGTTCATTACCCGCCTACAACGCCTCATCGAGAAAGTATCTCATTGATCTTGACGTCCACTCCAGCGGCATGCCTGCGAGAGTTGGTCCTGTCAGACGAGACCGCTCTCCTTTCAGGGGTCATCGGATTCCATCTCACTGGATCAAGCGCCGCGAAAGGTTCTGGTGCTGGCGAAGACTTCGATTGCACGAGCTGACAGCGAAGTGTATGGTCGTTGACGCTCCCCAGCGCAGCGGAGTGGGCGTTCGGAGGTGAGCTCGGGCCTCCGCAACCCTTCTACGCGTTCACGCTGCACGTCGTCATACTTCACATTATGTTCAAAAAGCACACCGCCCTCGCCGTGGTTTCGAATCGACCTTACATATGTCAAGCATGTTTACGGAAAGCAAGATGTACCCAATTGGTGCTCCGCAACTCCAACCGATTGCTCCAGACCAAAGCTTCCGCCCCACAGTCAGATGATACACCATTCCGGAAGGCGCTCAAAGATGCGTCGAAACAACAGAAGAAAGAGAAGCGCAACACGGATTCCTCGCTGCAAACCTCTAGGAAAAAGAACGATCCGCGCTTAGAGAAGTGGGAGCTCACAGTCGGCATCGAGCTACATGCAGAGCTCAACACGGCGCAGAAGCTCTTTTCGAGTGCTGCTACGTCTATTGGCGCAGATGCCAACACCCATGTGTCACTCTTCGATGTCGCATTTCCCGGCAGCCAACCTCACTTTCAAAAAGAAACTCTCATACCTGCTTTGCGTGGAGCATTGGCCCTCAACTGTACGGTTCAGCGGAAGAGCAGCTTTGATCGCAAGCACTACTTCTACCAAGACCAGCCGGCCGGCTACCAGATCACGCAGTACTACGAACCTTTTGCTCGCGACGGCCATGTCACCCTCTACGCTCATGACTTTCCCGCCGGCGCTGCACCCGCCGATTGTCCCATGATCATTGGCATCAAGCAGGTGCAGATGGAGCAAGATACCGCCAAAACCGTCCAGCAACCACCTTCGACCCACCTACTTGACTTCAATCGCGTTTCGCACCCTCTCATCGAGATCATCACCCTCCCTCAAATACACGATCATACGGTTGCGGCGGTATGCGTGCGGAAGATACAAAATATACTCACGACCGTCAATGCTTGCACGGCTGGCATGGAGATGGGCGGACTGCGCGCCGATGTCAACGTTTCTGTCCGCAAACGTACAGGCGCAGGAGGCGAGCACTCATACCATGGTGTCACTGGCTTAGGACAACGTACTGAGATCAAGAATCTAGCAAGCGTCAAGGCCGTCGAAGATGCTGTCATCGCTGAACGAGACCGGCAGATTGATCTGCTCGAGAGTGGCGGCGTGGTCGAAGGAGAAACCCGCAGCTGGACCCTGGGCAGCAAGACAACCAAGCGTCTACGTGGCAAAGAGGGCGAGATCGACTATCGATACATGCCAGATCCCGACATTGCTCCCATAATCCTTGGAGATGTAAGGACTGCTGAATCTCGGGGTGGCTGAGTCTGCTAATGCTTGCAGGACCTCATTACGCACCTCCGCACCTCATTACCCAAGCTTCCAGATCGGATGGTCGACATGCTCACGCAGAAGTATGGACTATCCACCAAAGATGCCGGAACCCTCCTTTCCTTAGACGATGGCGACCGCTTAGACTACTTTCTCGATGTCATGGGTCGATTACGTGGCGCCGATATTCCCGATGCAGACCAGCCTCAGTTGGGCAGAATAGCAGGGAACTGGTATGTGGCCCGTATCTGGGAACAATTTTCGTCTGCTAATTCATCTCAGGGTTCTGATGGAACTCGGTAGCCTATTCAAAGACGTGGATTGGGATCCCAGGCGCGTGGGCGCCGAACAGCTAGCGTCGATCATCAGCCACCTCCAACGCAAAATCATCACCTCGCGGTCGGCCAAGAAACTACTTTTGATTAAATTCGAAGGCGACAAGCGACCCATGAAACAGATTATCGAAGAGGAGAATTTGACCCTCAAACCCTTGTCCAGACTCGAGTACGAAGCGCTGGCTCGCGCGCTGCTCGACGAGAAACCAGACATGGTTAAAGACATTATTGAGAAGAAGCAAGAGAAGAAGGTCAAATGGTTCGTTGGGCAGATGATTGCACGAAGTGCAGAGGGTAGCGTGGAACCTGATGTTGCTGAAGAAGTCCTTTGGAAGCAATTGCCGCAGTTGGGGCAATTGGACCCAGAGTGGTAGGTAGGTAGACCCTTTGAGCATTGAACCTATTTCCCATCGCTTCCTCTCTGGCGGTAGGGTTTAAACCATGGTACCGTCTCGATGCTATCATGATACTTGAGCTTTTTCTGCCTCTTGTCTCTGCCACACTGCAATCTTCCCGCCGTCTACGTTTGCTGTTTTTAATTCAAGGATCCAATACTTGAACGAATATTCAGATCCGTTCAAAATTCACCATGTCGTCTCGCCGCCCCAACAATGTCCCACTACAGTCTACAGCCGGTTCTGCCACGCATACATTACCCAGGACTCGCAGCAGAAAAGCTACTACTCCCGGACCCACGCAGGCCGCAGACATATACCCCCTGACCATCGACGAACTACGTAGGCGCATCGAAGGCATCCAGGCAGGTATCATCCAGCGATTTGAGCAGCCTCCGCGACAGCAATCTATCGCTCCATCCTCCGCATTTGGGTCTACGCGCTTGCCCCAGCCTATCTACGATACTTGGCTCGCCTTTCCCCGAGATGAATCTTTCTACACCGAGTCAGTCTTTAGCCTAACGCCGAATGCAAACGAGGAATGGCTGCAGTATGTAGCAACGTCAGCCACAATTCCGAGTAGAAATGCATCGCTGCGTTCGCTACCGAGTCGCGATTGGAAGGAGTATGAGAGCTATTGCAGCACAAACGATAGTGAAGGTAGCCAGCCTTCGTTGTTGGTCGAAATTGGAGACAGCGATGAAGAGCCCGAGGCGCAGGGCCAGAAGAGTGTGAGCTCGCTGGCGAGAACGGTTCAAAGGGTATTTTGTGGTCGTCCAGGAATGGTGACGCCCGTGTCACCGCCAGCACCAGTGGCGATGCTATTGCCTGTTGATGGAGCGCGGAGTACGACGCTGCCTCGAAACTTTAGATTTTGCTCCTCTGCCTCGAATCACCCTCCTGCGGATACTGGTAGTGAGCAGAAGACGCCTAGGCGGTTGAAGTTGAGGACCAGCCTGTTCAAGAGCAAGAACGTCAATTTTGACATCCAGTCGAAGCCCGACGTGGAAGCGTCGAATACACCCACGGACTATGATTGCCTGGAAGGTCCCTCTCGTTTGTCCAAGACTATACGTCGCGGCTCTGATAGTGACAGGAGTGCATCTACGCCTATTTTGATCCAAGCACCAGGGCACTGTCCTGAAGATAGCCAGGCTCCATCAACGCCTTCGCGCGTAAGTCTGCACGAGTTGCTTCGCAACACCAGCCTAGAGGATATTCAAGGCCTGAATCCAGATAGGGCAAAGGAACTTACTACCTTGCTAAGGGAAGTGGCCACAGATCGCGATGTAAGTCCTCAGTCCTTTGAATCCATCCAAGGTACACTCAACCTAACAATATAAAAAGAGCCTACTCCCTTCCCGCGGCGAAACATTCGAACAAACCCGCCTTCGAGTCCGCGGACGTCTCGAGCACATCGATGCGGAAGCGAGCCGTCAAGCCTGGCAAGAAATCCAACGCAGTAGAGGACGTGATTATGCTACTTTGCCAAGAAATCATCGCATATTTGAAGATATCCAGGACTATGTATTAGCAACGAAGCCAGACCGTCCGCTTGGTCAGGTTAATGGCTTGAGCTCTCTGTGAAGCGCATTGCGCCAGTCTCGTGATACTGTGCCGCAGAAGTTGAGTGTGAAAAGAGCGCGGTTCGTGGTTCCAGAAGATAAGGGGTTTTCGTTTTCGGACAATTCTGAAGGCAGACAGGCTCACATGGTGAATGGAAACTCAGCCGCCAACGCTACAAATATCAACGGGCACAAGCCTGGAGATAGACAGGCTCGTACTTCCAACGCCCACCCTGCAACCCTCGAAGATAGCCAGGCTCTTATCTTCGACGAACACTCGTTAGGCGACGGTGTGCACAGGAAGGGTCACATCAGCATTCAGAATGGCCGCGCTCATGTCAACGGCGGACATGTGCATGGCCACAGTCCGGCTCCTGAGGACAGACAGGCTGCGTTACCTGAAGATAGACACACTCCTTCTTTAGCCAAGCACGAGTGGTTCCAGGTAGGAGAGCTTCGAGACAGTGATGATGAGGAGACTAGGAGATGGAAGAAAGGCAAGATGCCACAGAAGAGGCAAGAAAAAAAAGGCTAGAGGATGAAGCGCTTTGATTTGTTGGTTCATGTGCACAACTATATATGTGAACTCATTGCTGGCTTGAGATCAATTAAATTACTCGAAATCATACGTACTACGGTGCTTCGTATAGAGCACGCAATTCCGGTTTCTGAGAGCCATTATCATGAAGGCTTCTCAACATGGTGTCGCAGAAATGGAGCCGCAGCATGAACAGGGCGGCGTCACGCGGTAATTGCAGAGCAATGTCGGCAACAGCAGTATTACTGTACGGTTAGTGGGGAAGTAATCGTGTCAATATCACAGGTTGGGAGCATCACGACATCACGGCCAAGTGTAATGTGTCCCTCCGCAGCACGAAACTGCGGTCCGCTCGTGAAGAGCATAGGGTCCTGCTGGACGCCCGGGCAACCAAGGTTTGTTCGGGAATGGATGTATTCGCTATGAACACGCCATATCCCCAGCCACCACGCTGACAGTCGAGGACCAAAGTCCCCACTGCAAGAGTCGACATGCGCCTGTTGGCAACACGGACCCTAATGCCCATCCCAAAGGGTATGTAGCGTTTATCCTTATCCACCCAGACGCCGTATAGTCATGCACATCATTCCAGACATTTATGCGACGAGCTGAACAACACCACCAGCCGCCTTGATCTTCTTCTCAGCCTCGGCGGAGACGTAGCGGGCGCGGACGACGATCGGGACGTCAGGGAGACGGCCCTTGCCGAGGACCTTGGAGTAGCCGTAGTCGAGGAGGTTGAGGACGGGGGCCTTGTCGCCCTTCTTGGCGAGGTAGGCGTCGCGCTTCTCGGCGGGGATGAGCGACCACAGCTTCTCGAGGTTAATGGTGGGCTTCCAGAAGCCGTTCTGCATCTTGTGGACTGCGCAAGTCGTTAGATCGTCATCGCGAGTTCTCCAGGCGCAATGTGCATACAGTATCTCATTCCGACCTTTCCGAAGTAACCAGGATGGTACTTGTCGATGTTGGTCCTGTGGTGGTGCTGACCACCGGCCATACCACGACCACCAGGATGCTTCCTGTGCTTGCCAACACGTCCGTGACCGGCGGAAACGTGACCGCGGTGCTTGCGGGTCTTTGTCAATCTGTACAATCAATTGTTAACGATGCGCAAGGCATGCGACCGAGGATATGGGCGTACCTGGTGGGCATATTGACGGCTGTGGTGTCTGTCGTTAGTATCGAGAGTCGGAGTTCCCAGACGTGCACTTGTCGAGTGGGCGAAAATCTCAAGCGAGCGCGGGCCGGCAGTTCTTCCAGAGGACCGTGCACCTAACTCATAACACCAATCACCTTCAGGCCATGCGCGCCAGCACTTTTAAATTGGAAAAATATGATCTAGGAAAAGCCATCTCGAGAAATATCGTTGCTCGCATTCATACCACGTCGCTTCGTATAAAGAAATGCTAATCCTTCGCTATGCAATACAAAACGTTCGATGCCACATACTTTCCTAGCCCCAATACGGTGTTCGCAAGCCGACAAATGTCGAGCCCACGGAATCGATAGAATCTTCCTTTTTGCGTTGTCCGGCAAGCTACACATGCGTTAGTGTGTGTCTTCAATATTGAGGGTCTTGTCCCGTACCTCGAGCTGTATGTGTCGGTGGACATGCACCAACCAGTCTACGTAGCTCTGCGCTTCGTTGTTGCGATCCTCGTACAACAGCCGTGCAAACTCGTACTCGGCACCGTCCAAGCCTTGCCTGGCCAGCTGTAATGTGAGAGCCTTGGACGCCCGAGTACCTTCGAGATACTGCAAGATGTTTCGTGCCTGTGCATTGAGATGGGTCTCCAGGACGGGAAGTGATGAAAGGAATGGATCGAGGGCCTTCAAGCTGTCATATCCTGGACCAAAGAGATCTTCGAGCAAGTTCGGCGATACTTGCGCGTGTAGCCACAGCAGACATATCTGACCATTGTCGATGATGTAGGCACCGCCCTCCTCGACCTTCGAGAACGACGCCCGGACGCCTTGAGGCATGACCAGATGTCCTTTCTCGTTAGCGAACCCATCCGTCTCATCGAGGTCGTGTAGCGAGATAATACGAGGGTACAGGTACAGCGACATCTCCAAGGCTCCCATCGACTTGATCATCCGCATGTCGTGCACTCGGCGGTCCGTTGGTTCTTTCCCACCCTTGAATGCTCTTGATTTGATCAGGCCAAGGATGTACATACTGAACTCCTTCAAGTTCTCCGGAAGGACAAGCTGGCCAGGAGGACTATTCCCTGTAAAGTGCTTTCGGTAACCGGCAAGAATGTCCACGGTCTTCTCGGTCAAAGCGCCTCTTATCTCCTTGAGATTCCTCTCCGTCATACGCGCAGCTGCCTCTTTGGCAATGATGCTAACTACGGCATCCTGATCCACGAACTTCATACATTCGCCCGTGTTTGGACTAACACTTGCGACGATGTTCGTGCACCGCACGCGACGCTCGCCGCCAGCAGTCGTGTACAGCAATGCGCTCTGGAAGTGCGCATCAAGTTTGGGGTCAAGTTTGCCATCATAGCTGAAGAGTACTCCAACAGCCTTGTCTGCATCGATGACGCCAAATTCGAGATCTGCGCCGAAAGTGTGGTGGTAGAAGTTGCCATGATATGCCGATACTTGCAAACCATTCGAGCATCGGACCTTCATCATCGCCTGATATCCAGTCTCTCGTGTGACTGTGTGCTTAATCTCTTTAGATAGCTTCAGCGTATCTCGCGGCGAATGGAAGTTGGGATAGTAGAAGATTTCTCCTCCTGATATGGCTGAAACATGCCCTGATACTGTTAGCTGCAGATAAACACGTACAGCAAGGTGACTCACCTATGGTTGCGATGTCAAGATAACCTCCACTGGGGGCCGCCAAGAAGAAGTCGATACCAATCCCGTTCTGTACCATCTTCTCTGCGACTTTGACAAAACCAGGGTGTTCGGTCTTGAGCAGCTTCTTCTCAGCGTCCGTATTGTGTACGTTGCCATCATCGCGGAGGAACAGCCGTCCAGGTCCCCAGGTTGGCAGTGCGGCTAGAGAGCATATAATTTTGCCTCCGGTAGCAGCAAGGGCATTCACCGCCGAGTTCAAGGTTGGTAGTAGTGCAGGTTCAGGATTTTTTACTTCTGAGAACATGCTTGGCAACTGCGTGAGGAGCGATGTTATGACGGCCTTTGACTCCGCTGGATCCACGAACATGCCTTCACTGAGTGGCACAAATGGATCCTCCAAGTCTGGCATCACCAACATCTGCGCACTCTGAAGATTCGAGCTCAGGTTGTAGAAATGCATCTCCTTGTCAAAGGTGACGATGCCTACTTTTGCGCCCTTGGCTAGTCGCGAAGTTGTATTTTCCTCAGCTTCACCCGCGGTCGTATCGCCATATAATGTGTTCATGATGCCCTCGCAGAAGCCGTCTAAAAAGCCTCGATTTACTGCCTCGGCGGAGACATCGATAAGGAATAGCCACATCAGACCTACTGGCTGTCTAGACCAGTACTCTTTTGGGACTGTATAGTCGACCGTACCAAGCATCAACTCCGGTCGTTGTAGACGGTCTGTGCGGACGCCCGTCTGGTCTGTTGGAGCGAAGTACTCCCCTGGCGTATCGTTCGGGTAGGTACACATGTTGCAGACGTAAACGTTGCCACCGTTCTTGAACTGCATGAAAGGGTTGACATAGGCTCGACATCTTCGACACCTTGGTGGACCAGCGTCGCCGAAGTCTAATACGGGTATTGGTTGCTCACCTTCTTGCAAGGGCGCTAAAGGCTGCAGGACAAGTCCGAGGGGCAGGGCAGTTGCTGAAAGCGCCTCGGATGATATTGGAATATTGTTCAGTGTCAATCGCGCATATTTTGGTGAGGAATTGCCCTGGTCGAAAGCTACGAACGGAACAGTAGCAGGAGGCGGCAGATGATGTTCCATTGTCGGGTATATGTTCTCTAAGTAGTACTTTGCCGGTGCATCTCTTGATCTCGGCACGCTTGGGATCTGCTCAGGATCGACCCGACCTTGTGCTGACCCTACTGGTGCTCCACCGATTTGATGTGGTACCGCTGGTGTTCTCGCGGCATACTGCGCCGGTGACGCCTGACTTGTAGGGCTGAAGATTGGATTCGCTGGCGCTGGGAACTGCGTCATGGCCGGGGTGATCTGGGGTTCCTGCCATTGAGGTCCACCCACTTGTGGCGAGCTCTGGTTTAGGAATTGCGTGGGTGTACCGCCTTGAGGCATTCCGTTGAACGCTTGAGAGTTCCCTCCCGGCCCCTCGAGATTGTGATATGCATGTCGGTCTTTCTTCTTGTGCCTGGGCTGTCCTGGTGTATTCACACCCAACCCTACAGCTCCCATCTGAGAGGTCAAGTTGTTCACATCTTGCTCATTTTGGTATGGCTGTTGCGCACCAGGAGTCGCTTGCGGTGGAAAATAGCTCTCTTGCTGCATAGGCGCGTTGTACTGCGCGGGTGTGCCCGCGTACTGATTGGGAGGTTGTCCGATGGCTGGGCTGCCACTTTGTTGATAGCCAGCAGGACTGGCAGCGACTGGTGGTCGCCACTGATTTGGCTCGTCTTTTCGTCCCGATCCATTTGGATTGCCCGAATCTGTGCCCATAGCGTGATACATGGCGAACTCGGACATGGGCTGTGGCGCGGGGCCGCCGCGGTGGAGATGGAGGTCGAAGTCGGAAAGCGTGCGGACTCGGACCAGGCCAAGCTCAGAGCGGGAGCATGGATATTTGCGGGGAACTTTTACGGGAGTTCAGATCATAAATAAAGCATGCTGAGCCCGATTTGGCGCGGTGGAGGGGCAGCTAACAAAAGTTGATGATCTGGCTCTATGTTGCACGTTCCTGTACATTGTTGGTCTGTGCACCAGCGAAACTCACATGCGAGAACTGCAAGTGTTCAAGAAAGGGTTGCTAGGATGAAATTTGGTTTGCTCATTTAGGAACTGTGTAGAATAGTCTCGCTCCAATGATTGAGACCGCCCGGATGCTGTTCCTCATTCTAGCTTATCCAAATGTGCTAACCTCGTCAACACGACCTGCTTACTTGTCTCCTCAATCTCTCCTGCAAGAAAGACCTCATCCAGGATCGCATAAACCTTGTAGAAGTTGAAGACCAAGTCCAGCTCGCACACGTTGCCAAAGAATGCATCCAACACCTCCACAAAGAAGTGAATGGCTTCCAAGTACGCCAGCTCGTTATCATTCGTATCAACGCAAGCGCAGAAGAAGAGGCCAGCGTATCGACGGTAGACGATCTTGGACATGTTCCGGAATTCGACGAAGTTGGATTGGTGCTTCTGGTCTCGGGGCGCAATAAGGCGGTGGACCTGTAGAAGTGCTTTCAGTAGGTGTAGATAGTCGACGAGTGCCATGCGCCCGAGCTCATCGTGCGCTGATTTGAGCGCCTGGTGTACAAAGAGCCCATGGAGGATGTTGGGGGATTATCGCATACCTCGCCCTTCAGCTTGACCTTCTCCTCATCGCTGTACGGAGCATACCACTTTGCCAATCGTGTCTTTCCTCTGTGAGTCGCAATGTGTCAGCCTGTCGTGCTTAAATTGTCTCTGCCTTCCTGCTACATACTGCCGGTTCTGGATAAGAATGAACGAAAGAACCATCTCGAGGGCCTCGAGGGTGGTGCTGTGTTGAGGAGTGCGGACGGGCCGTGCGCCAGACTTCAATCAAGTCGGCGGTGCTGAGGATCGAACGATTTCGTCGTCTAGCCTCAGAACATACGAAGGTAAGGTACTAAGAGGGTTCCTGTCTGGAGCATCATTGGCCCCTTCCTACGATTGAGAAGACAGAAAGTATCGTGTCTGGTCAAGCTACTGTAAGTAGCGAAAGCGGTGGGTTTTCGCCGCGGGAATGCCGGCGTATCCTTCCCGCGCTCGGTGTCGCAGTTTTGAACGCGTGAGCACGTGGCACTGTGAGAAGGCCCCCGCCGGGGTGCCCATTCACCTACATTCAGCTTGAGATTGCGACTTCGCCAACACAGAGAGTGTGAGATCTTTAAATAATTCATATTATTTGCTACTACAGTCACTCGACGCTTGTAGCTCCGTGGACGGTACTTCATTCTTGACCTTTGTAGCCCAAGGTGGTTCGCCGTCGTCGTCAAACTCAGCCCACTGGAAGAACCCACATCCATCTTGACCTGGAACGTAGTTGGTATGACACATCCACATGTACCTCCCTCTTGACTCTTTCTTCCTTGTTGCACATCTCAACACCGTAGGCACACCGCACTTGCATTTGGGTGTGTACTTGGGGTGTAAATTGTCCTTGTAAAATCGGTATGTGATGTTGAGTCTCTTATTCTTCGCCAAAGGATGCGGATCTATGGCTTGCGCCGGAGCGATTGAATGCTTCCATTCCTCCTGCATCTCCGCATGCATGATCAGGAGCGAGTTGTGCGGAAGGTGGATCGATATTTGTCCTTGAGCGTCTGCAAGAGTGCCGTCTGCCTTGTGGTACTCATCACCTTCGGCAACGATCTTACGAACGCGAAACTCGCGAGCAACTCCTAGACTCAGACTTCCAATGACCGCTCGTGGACCGAGGTAGGTGAGCTGATCGGCGTGGTATCCGACGCTCTCCTTGCCTCCGTCATAGCAGTTCACAAAGGCGGTGTTGGCTTGCCATGGCTGAGGCGACTGATATTTGAGCTTCTTGCCGTCCATGTAGAAGTCGTGTATACGGCGCTGTATCTCTCGATTGACCGCCTCTTCTACTTGCGGGCAAGCTTCGAGCATCTCTGGTACGCTTTGACGGACGTCCTGAACCTCCCGTCCATCGTAAATGTATTCCGTCTTCTGCTTTTTCGCCTCCTCCAAACTGTTCACGTAAAAGCAGAACGTATGAGGGCTCCACACCACTCTATCAAAAAGCTTGAATTCCAAGCTTTTGTAGGTGGTGCTTTCATCGAGCAGTTGCAACAGCAGAGCATCTGCCTGCTCCGTTGGAAGGAAGTTGTGGATGATTGAACAAGGTGTATGTGCTTCGATATCTTCAGGACTGTAGAGATGCAGAGTCTGGCCCTTCTTGACTAGTGGCTTCTTCGCAGGCCCACCGTTCTTGGGAGATATACGAAACGCACTCAGGGATGATTGGAAGCCAACTCCTGCGGCACTCGTGCGTTTCTTTGGTGATGTATTGGCACGCTGTGTGAGCCACTCTGAGGCCTGCTGCACTGAACCTTCAGAGGCTAGCAGTGCTTCCAGGAGGGTGTTTTCATCAACAGATGGGTGCAATGAGGCTAGCAATGCCAGCTTGAAGTCGGTTGAATCCTCCTCTTCATCTTGGTAACTCCTTTGGGGTGGCGTTGGGAGCTGTGACACAGGCGCCTTGTGTGACCCTTCATCCCGCTTCCTCTTTCGCGACACGAATGCATCCATGGTCCATACATGCGGCTCCAAGCAAGCGCATATTGAGTTGGTGGTCTTAGTGAAGGAAGCAGAACATCGTGTCCAGGTCTACGACTTTAACGCGTGAGCACGTGGCACTTAAGTCGCCCCCGCCACAAGATGCAAGCCTCGGCCCTTCACTCGTCATCCTGCAACCATGCCGCAAGACACCAACAACCCAAACCTCCGCGAGCGATGATGCGGCACCCTCCACCGTCACCAGACGCGCCATAATCCCCACATCCTCCTGCTGCCAGACAGCTTCACTATCGTCATGCTCGAATTCCGAACCCAGGGTTACAACGGCTACAGCGTGAAGTACTCGCCATTCTTCGACTCGCGCATTGCTGTTGCGGCGTCGGCCAACTTTGGACTCGTAGGGAACGGCAGACTGTACATACTGGGTCTGACTGCGAATGGCATTGTCGCAGAGAAATGGTGCGTTATACACTGCAGAGCGGACACTGCCGACCGGCTTTCACATGCCTGAGTGCTGATACCGGCGCAGGTTCGATACACAAGACTCCCTATTTGACAGCACCTGGTCGGAAGCGCATGAGAATCAGATCCTCACTGCGGGCGGTGACGGATCTGTCAAGCTCTTCGACATCACACTCAACCAATTCCCCGTCCAGTCATGGCAAGAGCACGCTCGCGAGGTCTTCTCTGTGCACTGGAATCTGGTCTCGAAAGACAATTTCATCTCTTCGAGTTGGGATGGCACAATCAAAGTTTGGAGTCCAAACGCGAGTGCAAGCATAATGACACTGCCAACACATTCATGCACATATTCGGCAGCGTTTAGTCCGCACAACCCGAGCATACTCAGCAGTGTGAGCTCGGATAGCCACCTCAGAGTATTCGATCTTAGGACACCAGCAAGTGCGAGCAATCATCTCACAATGAACGTACCAATACACACGCCTTCAAAGCCGCGAATGGGAGCCGCTGCGCCCGTTGGTGTGGCCCCTTCAGAAGCGCTGACCCACGATTGGAACAAATACCGCGATTCCATCATAGCCACTGCCGGCGTTGACCGACTCATTAGGACCTTCGATATACGTATGCCGAATCATGGACCAATCGCAGTCCTGCCCGGACACGAGTACGCCGTGCGAAAAGTGTCATGGTCGCCACACTTGTCGGATATACTGCTCAGCGCGAGCTATGATATGACGGCTCGAGTCTGGACAGACGGCAGCGCCATGGGCGTAGACAACATGAAGCAGGAGAACATGTTAGACGATCCAATGTTCCACGGAGGCGGAAGAGAAATGGGGAAGATGGGACGCCACACCGAGTTCGTTACTGGAGTTGATTGGTGTTTGTTCGGTGCAGAAGGTTGGTGTGCAAGCACAGGTTGGGACGAAAGAGTATTGGTGTGGGATTGCAGGGCCATCATGCAATGATGTGCAGTCTACCAATTGTTACAAGCACAGCAATGAGGAACATTCAGGGTGAAAAGGCAAAATCTAGCTCAACGAATAAGTCACAATGTAATCACTGCAGGATGTGATATACCACCACATCATCGGTGGAAGGTAATGCATGGTCGGCATCACGGCAGGTTCACGTACCGAACATCTGGGCAGCCACTTCGTATCTCGCATTGCACGAGAACAAACAGGCTACCAGGACACTCCAGTCGAACACAAATCATCAATACAAAGTCCGCAAGTCAACCCAGATCCCTTTCTCTTCGTCAACGTCAAGTCTAACACCCCACAACCTTCCTTTCAATCCTATACACCATGCACATCGACCTATCTTAACCCCTACTACAGTCCACATGCCCACTCCCACAAGCATGTCCAATTCCTTCCTATTCTTCAAACTCTCCCCTCTCCCACGTATCTTCTCCCCCGTCACAACCGCAGTCTTCTCCGCCCTCCCCTTCTGGCAACGCTGGCGCCTGATGCTCCTCCAACCAATTAACATCCTCGCCGCCCAGTTGACAGCGCCAACATGGCTCTTCAGCACGGGGTATCAAGTGATCTACGTGCCGACAAAGAACAGCTCGAGTCGCTGTCTCGTCTTTCACCCACCTCGATCGCAGAAGAAAATTTCGTCCGACGATGGAATTAGGGGGGGACTAAGGCCTTTACACGTCGACATCCACGGCGGGGCCTGGGTTGGCGGTTTCCCCGAACAAAACGCTCGACTCTGCAGCGTCCTTGCCGAACGCACAGGTGCAGTCGTAATAAGTAGTTCTTACCGCATTGCGCCGCGAAACATCTTCCCCGTTGCACATGACGACGTCGACGAAGTGGTCGCTTG
Source organism: Setomelanomma holmii (assembly GCA_010015745.1). Lineage (NCBI taxonomy): Eukaryota > Fungi > Ascomycota > Dothideomycetes > Pleosporales > Phaeosphaeriaceae > Setomelanomma > Setomelanomma holmii. The sequence continues at coordinate 266,154 of ML978177.1, forward strand.
GCTCGTCTCGCATGCCGACCAATTCGGCGCAGATGGCAGGTTGTTAACGATCGGAGGCGCGAGTGTGGGCGCGGGATTGGGATTGAGCGCGTGTCGGATGCTGTATACTTCACGCCAGATACACGAGAAACAAACGGGCATAGTCCCGCTGGCGTGGGTGGGGATATGTCCAGCGTTAGACTTTTGTATTAAGCCAGGAGATAAACCGCGCCCAATGAGTATGCCGCGTTGAGATCCGGTGGGGTTCTTGTTGCCGTTGTTTGATGTGTATGCTGGGTCGGAGCGGGAGCAGTGGTTGGAGGAGGCGAGGTTGCATGCGGTTATGGCGGATGTTGAAGTGCTGCCAGAGGATATGCGCTGGTTGTTGCGGCGAGTGTGGATATTTTGTTGGCGGAGGCGGTGGAATTTGTGGAGCGTGTGAGGAAGGAGAGGGGAGAGGGGAGAGGGGAGAGGGTTGGGTGGAGATGGTTGTTATGGATGGATTTGTCGAGTGTAAGTGCTTCAGCTTTAGACATACTTCGACTAATACTTTTGGGAACAGTACCGAGCTTCATTCTCGAGAAAGAGCGCCCCGAGGTCTTCGCGAAAGCTGTTTCTTTCTTGAAGAACGCACATAAGAAGGCAGGATGCGACATCGACAAAATCAAGCACCTCTGAATCTCTTAAACATACACCATCAAGCCAATGCACTCCTCGCCCGCGGTTCATCAACCTCCCAGTACGCCATCTGTTTCGCACAACTCCCATACTCACCATTCCAATCATGACTCCACAACTCCTTCGACGACAGCACCATCATCTCCGGCTCATCTTGCCCTCCCAACTTCATCCGATCCAACAACCCCGCAAGCCCATACTCCTCGTCCTCACGCTCCAACCATATCCTTACCGCCTGCCCCTCGATCTTCGCACGACTCGTCATCCACCACATTTCCCCGTTGGCAATCATCTTAAACCACCAACCCAATATAAACACGGCGCGCACATCTTTCGCCTCAAGTAGCTCGAGTAATTCAGGCGTGATAAACGCCGTGACATACAGAAACGAAACAACATTCGCATGCGTGAGGTGCATATGCTGTATCCTTGACAAAATCAGCAGGGGCAAATGGTACGGATTATTCTTGATCGTGCTCTTGTCATCAATCCCAAAAACCCGCTTGGTCTCATCCAGAACCCGGACCTCAGCCTTAATTTTGCTATTAAGCCAGTCCGGCCCGCCGTTACACTGACTTCTCTTATCCTTCATCAGCCCGTAAAACACACTCTCGGGCCGCGTGGGGTCGGCGACCTTCCATAACATCCGCTTGCCCTCGCCGAGTCGGAGCCAGTTCAGGTCCGCGGGCTCGTGTGGTTTTAACGGCCAGACGGCGTATGGGTCCGTGACGCTGTTGACGAACCAGAAAGATGCGGCGCCGATTATGACGCCGGTGGCCCAGACGGCGTCGCGGTGGTGCGGAGGGACGGGACGGCTGAGGAGGCGTGCGAAGAGCTTGGTTGCGGTGTTCCAGTGCGTGAGGGCGGCGTGTTTGTGGCGTTTGGAGGTGAGAGGACTTGGGAGATGAGCGGTAAGATCGGCGTCGTGCATGAGGGTTAGGCCGAGGAGCATGTGCATCAGGAATGCGTGCTATAGCATGACTTAGCGTATAGGTCATTTCACGGGAAGCTGAATACACACGGTCATAGCTAGGCGGCATATACAATCACGATAAGCGGGCGCCATCTAAAGTTTGGTGTACGAAGTGAGTAAATGTTTCACATGCACTTCGTTCACCGGCGTAACGTACCGACTTGTCGCCAATCGTAAGGGCAGTTCGGTCTCTGAACCGTGCCAGTATCTCGAGATGATGCTCGGAAAAGTGCCAGAAAGGAACTGTGGAAGCCTGGGAGCCGATCGATGTGACGCTGAGATCGGTTGCAGAGTAGCTGTCTTGCATCGAGTTGTCAAGTATGCCCGTTAGGGTCGCATTGATCGAGACGGTGGAGATGGGCGATTGGGTGAATACAGACGAGCTTGCGACATTGTTATGGTTCCTACCGAGCATCGTTTGATTTGACGCTTTGAATGCATTTGCTCTGTCGGGGAAGATATCATCCTCATCAGCTTGATTCGTGAAAGGCAATGTATTGCTATCACCGATCTCATGGGCAGACAGAGTGTGTGCTGGGCCGACATAGTGCTGCGGTCTGATTGTGTCCAGTTGATTGACTTGCTCTACTGGTTTCAGCGATCCCAGGTTGATTTGGAAAGAGCCCTGGGCCGGGATCTGCAGAGAATTCGATAGGCCACCATAGTTGCATTCTACTCCATAGAGCTTGCACTTCTTGCATTGAGGTCTTTGTTCGTCACACTGAGAATCATCAGCTAGATCCCTTTGCATACACTTTCGAGCCTCACACCTTCACACGTCTAAGCTTGCAATTTCCACAGCCTTTCCGTGACTTTGCATGAACTCGTCGTTTCCGTTCGCCTTGGTCTTGCGCTCTGGCTACGATTGCAGGCATAGTGCTATGCAGGGGCAAGTTCCTCGGTTCTGGTGGATCACGAGCTTCTGCAGGCGTGATCGTGATTCGCGAAAGTAGATCTCAACCAGGATTTTGAGGAGCGAGTCTAACGTCCTTTCGCATTCCATACCAGCCGAGCGACATCTCGAGGTTATGTAGAACATGAGACGGAGTTAGGGCTTACCCAATTCCGTCATTTTGGAAGGTCAAGATGGCGCTAGTGATCGGCGCTAACCTCCAGTCGTATCCATATGCGCAGGCGGACAGCTATTGGCTGATAGTAATTCACCTATATCACACCTAAAACGAAGTGATACCTCTATCTCTCCTACGACAGGACGCTCGCCTGAACTTATGATGTACATACATATCGCTCTTCCAACTTGATCCCTCAATAGCCGACTTTGTCGGGACTGTGCTTCTCCGTGAAGTCAGACAGGTACCGATATCGCAAACCCCAAGCTTCATAATAGTAGCATGATAGCCGCCTTACTCACGCTGAAGCCACTCGAAGTAGACAGACAGTATCCATGCTAGTACGCCTAGAGTACAGTGTGGGCATGTAGGCACAGACCGAAAGCCGTCAGCTTACAGAGAATGATGTCTATTCACGACATGACTCTTCGATAACCTGCTACACATTGGGGTTTAAAACAGGCCGTTGAGTACCTCGACCGTGTTCATATGCTAATGTTGGATTCATACAGTCGACAGTGGACAGATCCAGACGTCGGCTATCTCTGTGAGTCGCGATGAGGTATTGCAACAGCTTCCCTTCGACGAACTTTAGCAATCTACCGTCATTGATGAAGTATCTGCACCCGACGGTTGCAACTGGATCTTGCCTCATTTTTCTACCTCATTCGAGCAATAGAATTAGCATGCAGAGTTCATATTGCAAGTCTGTGCATCGAAGAAATTTTGTGGATTCTGTGAGTCAGGTGCCTTCGGGAACGACCTGACCTTCTGATATTTCAAGTGATGTGGGCGATGCAAGTCGTACAGGCCCAGACTCCATGTTGTCCCGCCTGTAAAATCCAGAGCAATAACATGCAGCAATCTGTCATTTGTGAAACCGTCATAACCCCTCAAACGCGAACCACCAACTTCCAAAGTCCCTTAACAGATCGTTTGACGCTGCGCCAGTCGCCATTGCGACAGGTCGAGGTCGAGGTCGAGGTCGTGAGGTCCTTGGAAGGTATGCTTGAATTCGCCGTAGAGCTGGTGCTCGTGGTCGAAGAGCGCCCATCGCCGCCGCGGCTCGAAGAGCGTGTAGACATTACGCTATCGGTCTTGGAGCCCACAGGATTCTTGTCATCATTCCGCTCGCGCGTATTCACCTTTTCCTGTGGCTCCGCCTCATGCTAATCGATACCGTGTTGTTTTTTGAGCTTTTCTAAATTCTCCTGGCGCTCGGCGAGATCGTTCGCTGCTTTTATCATCTTTTCTGGCTGGTGATATAATACTGCGAAGCGTCAGTACTTCGCTCTCGATGTCCCAAAAGGAGAGCAGCGCACCGACGAGGTATCTGTTCTGAAAGTTGAAGCCGTTGAGCTTGTCGCAAGCCGACTTCGCATCCATTACGTCCTCATAGACAACGAATGCTGTGCCCTTGGTGTTGTTGGCGATGCCCTGACGAATTTGGCTGTCGCACGTTAGTATTGCGGGACCAGATCGAGCGCATGCGCGTGATGCGCCGACGTACCGCACCGGGCCGAATTTGCCAAAGAGGTCGAAGAGTTCTTCTGGAGTGACGTTGAAGCTGCCGGACAATTAGCATCTTGCCGCACAGTTCGAGCGGGCTGACCAACCTCAAGTTCTTTACGAAGAGAGCTCTATAGAAGAGGGACTTGTTAGCGGAGATCGTGTGAGGCCGCGGAGGCGCAGATAGCCTTGCGGCAGAGCACGTAACGGCGGAGAGGCGCAGACGTACCGATTGACTTCAGGTGCTATGCTCTTCCCACCGCGACTCATACTTTGACGACTGTGGTGGACGGTAAGGAGGGGCTTCTGGTTGAGCGATCAGAAGAGGGCGGGGAAGTGGTGAATAAGTGGTTGATGCGGGTATGCGTATGCGATGGATGGTGGAAAGCGCCCATGCACGGGACCTTGGCTTTAGCGCGATCACGTGGGGCATATCGGATTTGGCAGGACCGAGCAGCAGACCTTCACTTGTGGTCGTTCGGTATAGACATTATTTTCATAGTAGAACAGTGAGCTGCTGAAGTAAAGTCATGATGGCATTGAAGCTTGTCATACACGTTGTGCTGGTGTGACTGAACTCCGCATGTATTGTTGCAGCAGCTCTCCTAGATATTTGTGAGCCACCCAGTCGGAGGCGTCTGCTGCAGCGAGCGGTAACTTAGCAGCGCGACGCCGGACCACACTCCAACGTCGACCCCATAATCAATGCACATCTTCATCCCCCCAGCTGCACTCTTTCTCGGCGTCGATACCCAATAACACTCGCGGCGCTTGCACGCTGTGGTTTTGCGCGCTCTCCAAGCCATCGCAGGTGCTCTTGCTACTCGCTGGCCATTGGCATTCCCACAACTCTCCCCACGTCAAAACCACCGCGAGTCCCTCGACCGCGCCCAACACCACCCCTACGCTCGTTCTTATTGTCCCCTCGCGATCGTCGCCTTGGCCCAGGATATGCCCGCGCCCGCCTGCATCGCACACCCGCATAGCGCTGCCGCGTGGTAGCTATAGTCTGAGACGCTGAACCGAGGACACCTCCGAGACCTCCTGCCATCCCATCCGCGCAGACCATCACAATGAAGCGGGTCACATCCTTCAAGGCGCAGTACAGACAAGCTCCGGCGCGCGCTGCGACTCCTCCGCCACCAATATGGGAGCCACTGTCGCCCGTCCTGCACCCGACGAAGCCCTCACACCCCGCGGGCGGCCACCACAACGATGCTCTGCCTAACAGCAGACTCGCCAATGATGGTCCCCGCAATCCTCCCACTGCCAAAGATGCAAGACACGCGCCGCTGGAGCTGAGCTCGCCAGCAGTGACGTACGACCCACCGCTGCGCTCCGCTCCTCTCCCGCAACTACCTCCGCAGCGCTCCCTACCGCTGGGGTCACCCATTGAAGCACTCGCCGACGCCGCTGTGACATCGCAGCACACCTCCACGGCCTACGGTGAGCCTTCGCGGCGCGCATCGCATGCTGCGACATCGCCCTCCACTGTCCCCCCTCCGATCAGCGAGCGCGCGCCAAAACACGCCTTCGCGAGAGACCCTACCTACTCACACAATGAGCGCCCGGCAAAGCGAGCGCGGTCGGAACACCACACCTCTCCGCCGTACGGGCAATACCAATCGCGGCCAGCCACTAGTCACATTCCTGGCTGGTCCTACAACGTGGAGCAGATGGCAGACAACGGGATGCGCATGTACCAAGAGGCACGGGTAGCTGCACCGCAGCAGAATAACGGCGGCGACAAGATGCTCTCTGACGCCGAGTTGCTGCTTTTCTTCTCCAATGTCTCTGCGCACACGGTGCAATCCCCGCCCTCGACAGCCAAGCGGTGGAGCATATCTCAGTCATCGCCAGTGCAGACGCTTTCACAGCAAACGCAGCAAACACGTGAGCCCACTAGCCCTTATACTGCTGCCTCCCACAAGTCTAGCAACCAACTCTCGCACAAACAGGACCCTTTAGACCTCAGCCCCCTGCCTGAGACGGTTACGCACCCTGCCGAAGCGCCCGAGACTACGACCGCCTCGCAAACACAGACGCCGCCCGAGGAGTCCCCCAACAGCGCTGCCCAGCCGCTCACGCAGGAAGCCGTGCCCGCGGAGGATTCAAAACCCAAGAAACACCCGGGCTGGCCAAAAGGCAAGCCGCGCGGGCCGCGTAGTACGCCATCAACAAGCAAGAGGAAACGAGCCACGCCCAAGCCGAAGAGCGCATCATCCTCGAGCATATCAATCGCGCCAGATCAATTGCGTTCGCCACAGAGTCTACCGGCCGAGCAGCACGCAATGGCTTTCAATGCCACGACCTCTGCACCCCACAACGATGAGCGCCATAACACAAGTCCACGGAATCGACGTCATTCTTTTACGATCCCATCTGGCACAACTAGCGCTAATGCGCCAGTCCCTTCCTTTCGCGCCCAGTCCGCCCCTTTGGGCGGGGAACGCATAATACCGGCTCCTACAGTGGATTTGAGTCGTCCAGGGAAAAAGGTGGTCATTGAGCAGCCAGATCTGACTTGTGCCGCGTGCAAATCATCTGATTCCGAGGTCAAAGTTGGGGACGGCGAGCAGTGGATAGGCTGCGATGGTTGCAAGGGGTGGTACCACTATGCTTGCGCCGGCTTCAACAGCGAGAGAGAGGTGCGCGATGTGAATAAGTTCTACTGCGACCCGTGTAGACCCAAGTTTGGTGAAACAACGAGTAGGTCTACCGACGCACAACGTAGGTACAATTCTAACCTAGACCAGAGGTTCGCAAGTCCGTCAGAGTTCATACCACAGTTGACTACGCCGGTCTCAACGAAGGTGTCCTCAAGACCTCTGATGACAACCCTGAGCATCACTACATCGCCGCTTTCAAGAACGGAGACATAGAATTCACACCGGAGACCTTCGCACGCATGCCGCCCCAGCTGATCACAGGCGACTTTCTGGAGAAGACCAACGGCTTCAAGGAACCGATTTTGGTGCCTGGTGCACTTAATGCTCGAGTCCAATCCCACAGCCCAGACCCATTCGAGCTGCCCGCTCTCGACGAAACCACCGGCCAGCAGCCATCAGAGCCAATGGCACACTTCGACCACGAGACTGTTCCGGATGTCGGTCAGGACGAGCTCGGCATGGTCATACCTGATGGTCTTACTGTTCGCCGGGTCGCTGAGCTGTATGGCCCAAACGAGTCGGTACCTGTGATCGATGTGAAAGCACAAGAAGGGGAAGGCAAGAAGTGGACCATGGGCAAATGGGTCGACTACTACGAGCAACAGGGTGAGAAACCCGTGCGCAATGTTATCAGTCTTGAAGTCTCTAGAAGCAGATTGGGCAAGCTCATACGCCGGCCAAAGGCTGTACGGGATATGGACTTGCAAGATTCCGTCTGGCGCGAGGACGACAAGTTTGACCCACCACCAGTGCAATTCTATTGCCTCATGTCAGTGGCAGATTGCTTTACCGACTTCCACATCGACTTTGGTGGTTCTTCGGTATACTATCATATCGTCAAAGGCATGAAGGTGTTCTTCTTCATCCCACCTACGAAGCAGAATCTCAAGAAGTACGAAGATTGGTGTCTCTCACCGAATCAAGGGCACGATTGGCTTGGCAAACAGGTCAAAGAATGTTACAGGGTCGATTTATACCCTGGAGACACAATGTTGATCCCGTCAGGCTGGATCCACGCCGTGTGGACTCCGCAAGACAGTCTTGTCATTGGTGGTAACTTCCTAACTCGAATCCACTACGGCATGCAGATCAAGGTCCTGGAAATTGAAAAGGCTACTAAAGTAGCGCTTCAATTCCGCTACCCGTTCTTCCAAAAGATCATGTGGTTGACCGTGATCAAATACCTTGAGGAAGACCCGGTCCCGGACTCCGTTCAGCGTTTGCTACAAAGCGGCGAGCAATTTCACCGATCCATCCCCATTTACTGCGAGCCAGACAGATTTGGCCACAACTCTCACTTAGGCTCAACCAACTACAATCAGCGCTATTACTCAAAACACGAGCTAGAAGGCTTGACAGATTTACTCAACTATATTTGGCGTACGGTCCTGATCTCTCTCGACAAGATCGACGTGCCTCAGAAGACGCGAGGCGCAGTCACAAGGTCAATACCGAAGGGACACGGCGATCCACTCGTGCTTGCCAAACGTTTTGCGATATGGATGGCGTGGAAGCGAGGCAACGAGGCAATTCCCTCATGGGCCATGCCCGACGCAGCTTTACCCGAGGTAGTGGACGCTGGCGAGAAGAAGCTCAGTGTAGCACAGGTTAAGAAGATGGAGCGGGATTCTTTGAACGAGGTCTTGCGGGCAACAGCGGAAAGATCATCTGCGCGGATCCGAGCGACTGATCCACCACCTCCAATGGTAGACCCACTGCCTGCAGCGCCCGCGATTACAGCGGATGCCTCGAATGGCGCAAATGGCATGAACGGCAGTTTGATGCCTACGGACAGCATCGAAGACATGCTTCGCTTCGACATGGGCGCTGCTGGTACTGGCCCAATGACAGGCTTTCTGCGCCCTTCGGCCAACAACCCGCACATCACGACCCCGAAAACGTCGCAGCTTGGGCCGAAGCGAGTCGCGTGTGACGCGTGCAGGAAGAGGCGCATCAGGTGCAAGCATAAGGATGAGCTTGTTGACACATCTAAACCGGGTATGCATACGATCGATTTGTCTGGCTCCTACGGCATTTCCGTGAAACGCAGACTAAGCGATCACTCTATCGCAGATGGCCAGACAAGCGCCGCAAATGGTCCAGTCAACGGTGGTCCCATCATGGCAGACGTCAACGGCGACCCGTATGCTCTTAAGTCTGGCCGAGTCAAGGCTTGTGCGGACTGCCGCAAGAGCAAGGTAAGCGCATGGAAACTGCACCGATCAAAGCACAAGGCTAACCATAACAGCGCCGCTGCATACACGACGAGTATGGCAACGTCGACCCAATCAAAGCCAACGAGGTTCCCATACCACGGGGATCTGCGTCCAAGAAACGACGAGTTAGTGACGAAGACTCTGCAACCATGAACAAAAGGATGAAGCATGAGTCTAGCTTCAATGACGACTACATGAATGGAAACGCGCATCTGCGTCATTCTCTACCCAATCAGTTTAGCGTAGGGTCCTCACTCCTACAGGACATAGCGTTCTCGGCGCAACAGGCTTTAGCTCGCGGAGAAGACGAGCTTGTTCCTGTGGATCCAGCGTTGCAAGCGTACGCCAGCGGCGCGTATGCAGCCATGGACATGAACCAAGCTTATCCACAAAACGGGGACGGGATCATGTCCTCAATCGAGCAACAAGCGGAAGGCGACTTACCCATGGAAGGCGTGCAGTACAACGGCAAACCTCACGGCCCCAGCATTGAGCCCCTTACGCCAGGCCCACCGCCTCACAACGATACAATCCACGTGCAGAGCAATGGGCACTCAGCAGCACATATCAGCACGAATGGATATCCGCAATCTGACACAATTCACGTACAGACCAATGGTTTTACCTCGAAGCCACCGCTCGATCACAACGCCGTCCACCATCCATCCTCCCCCGTCTCTCCTCGCCACATGTCAGGCATCTCGCCCGGCGCCAACAACTTCAACACCTACATGACACCATCTCACCACAACTACGACAGCTTCACGACTGATTCCGACTTCCCGCCTCCTCCAACTACACCACACCCACCTCCATCTGCGCCACGTCAGCGTGCTAGCAAGACGCCGAAGTCCACGCCTGGCGGTCGACAAAGGTACAGCAAGGATGGCATCAAGATCGAAGCTGGTCTCGGCGGTATAATGGGTCTGGATTTGATCGATCCGAACCTGGACCAGGCGAGCATGGATCTGATCAAGCAGTTGCAAGCCGAGGATCTGGGACTTAGGAGGCGCAGTCGCTAAGTTATACACTACATCTTCCCTTTCTTTTTGTTTTTTGGTCATTTTGGGCTAGGACGACATAGTCCTTAGGCGTTGAACACATGTGTGCACGGGGCACCGCGGCGTTCTCTAATCATGATTTTGTGGCTTATACCCTTGCACTGGGATAGTGCATATCGCACCTTTTTGGGACTTTTCCTTGCTTGGATCGGCTGGCGTTCTCAACATGCCAGCATTTGGCAGGGAGGAACGTTGCCATACATGGCGGAGTAGCTGCGAGTGTTATGGAGATTGAGATTGAGATTGAGTATAATCATGTTCATGTCTGCATTTCTATGCCTCACATGGCGAGGCTAGTATGATCTTCATCGTCCAGCAAGAGCTTTAACCCTCTTTCTTCATCCATGCCTTCATCTTTCGCTAGACGTCGATCGCCAGTGTCGAGATCCGCCCACACTGCGTCGTCTTCTATTCGACCATGCCTCTAATCCAGCTGACTCGTGACATTCGAAAACTCGCCCTTCTTCAACTTAGTCTCCCAGAAGATCGGATTCGTATCACTGAAGCCATGCTTGACCCATCCGTCCTCCTTGACGTGATACAGGTTGATGAAACCACCCGAGTATGCGTCCCTATGTGTCGCAGCAAGGATACTCCTTCGGCCCAACTCCAGCGCCTCGTCGTCCTCGAGATCGTACTTGTACTGTGCGTCGAGCACACCGTACGCGAATGTCTGACCTGAGCCTACGCAGAAGAGGTTGCCTGCCAGACGTGTGCCATCGCTGTCGATGTAGTAGAGGGCTGGGCCTTCTTGTGGGGTCACGCCGGCGCACATTGTTCCCTGCCAGTAGTATTAGAATAATTCGATGTACTTGGGAAGGTATATGAGGGCTCACCATGCTCAGACCCATGCCTTTGTACGAGTATACGAGGTTCGCTAGGATCTTGGACGCCGCGGCGACGGAGATACGGCGCTTGTGTCGGAGTTCGTGTAGACGACATTGCATGCCCAGATACGCGAGCCAGTATTGGCAGTCCTGTCAATGATCAGTCTCGTGCCTGTATCACGTCGCTAGACTATCTTACAGCAGCGCCACCAGCCATGGTCCCCAGCAAGCAGTTATTGATCTCAATAACCTTCTTGACCGTCTGACTGGCTATCCAGTTTCCTGCTGTTGCGCGCGAGTCGGTGGCGACGATGATGCCACCCTTGAATCGGAAGGCGAGGGTGGTGGTGCCGTGGGCGATCTTGATGGGGCAATTTGGGTTGGAGTAGTCGTCCGTCATTGCGCGGAGCCATGATGCTGACTGTTGACATGTCAGGGTCAGAGTTGTTTGTCTCTGAGTTGCTTAAGAGCTTTACCTGAGCGACTGGTGGAAGTGCAAACTTGAGAGACAGCTCTGGTGTGCCGCTGTATAGCTCTAGCTGCTCCTCCTGTGACGGGCCTTCCTCCGCATCAACGGGCCGGCTGTACTGCGCCACTAATGAATCCATTTTCGTATTTGGGTATGTGACACAGGGATTGGAGAGGTATGCAAGGTCGTGATGAGATTGTGGCGGGGGTTGTTATTGCGGTGGATTGCAGTACTTCAAGCTGTCGCGAGCTGTCGTCGGCAATGCCAAGACTCCGCCGCGTCAAGCTGCTGCCTCCCTCATACCTCCGACCCACCTACGATACAACCTCATATCGAGTATCGCCCCCCGCATATCAAACCAACACATCAGCACGCTTGGCTTTCGCTCCGTATAGATATATGAACGTCTAAGCTCTGAAAGAAGATCAAGTGCGATATCATGTTGGATTTCACCACGCGCACGCGTCCGCTGCCGTCCTCATCACCCTCCCAGTCCTGCATATCACTGCAAAACTAATCTTGCGGCTGTGCAGTGGTGGATCAAGCAAGTATCGACGACTGATAGTGCGCCTGAGCCACCGCGCAAGAGAAGGAATATAGGGCAAGCTTCGACGCGAAAGTGGTCACATGGCTTGGGCGGGACTTGAGGTCATCCAAGACATTGCACCAATCCACGCGCCCACACTGCACCTCACCAGCCTCAGTCACCCGCCCAGAGAACGAGAACACATGTTTGCATGACGGCTATGCAGGCACCATCAACAATCATGCAGGCACTGACGCTTTCCCACCTGTCTCATGTCTCTTTGTCTGCAGACTCGAGGTGCGGGCCGCGTGCAGTGTATATGCAGATGCGTGACTGTAGCGAATGATGCATGAGGGCCAAGTATATACGGACGAGTGCCCCATCAAAAACGGTGAAAGGTAGGATTGCGATCATATGTTCAGGCAGTGTCAGCCGTGGTTTAAGTACCGCTGTTCTCCTTCATAGTCTCTAGAGTAACTCTCAATGCCCCGATACGAACCTCGTTCTCGCAGTCCACATCCGTATTCTTACCCACCAAGACCACCATCAAGCTTTAGTCCAAACTTCTCACTCTCGGGATATCATCGCTTAGCACCTCCGACCAGACTGCGCCCTCTTCCAACGCGCTTCGACTCTGCCGTGGACATTTCACCGCGGAGTCGACATGTGCTGGTTCACCCTCAGTCCAGCGAAAGGAAAGAAACATCACGACCATCACTCCTCCGGTTCTTCGTGTGTCGAGGAAATCGTCCGCGTTCACCGTAGTCTTAGTCGACATCGCTTCAGCGACGTCAAAGTCAAGCTGCCAAGCAGCATCTCCTTGGAAATGTCGGACAACCACCACCACCACCATCCGCATTTACATCCACATTTGCATCCGCACCTACACCCGCACATGCACCACCATCACAGGCACCGCCTGAACCCACTGCACATGCATCCTATACACGGCCATCACGACCATCATCATCACGATAGGACAGCTGTCCGGCTCCATGGACACGGTAGGAAACGATGCTCACCCCCACCTACTCCTCCGCCCCCAACACGTGATCCATCAAGATGTCGACCACGACCACGATCACCGTCGCCTCGCCGGCCAAGAGAGCCGATCTATCGTACACAAATAGTCGAGCCCACGGAAGTGCGAGAGACAACGCGAGTAGCGCTACGTAGCGTGCAGCCTGAGCGACACAGAGGACGATTGAGACGAGTGGCAGGCTACGAAGTGCTGGGTGCTCAAGTACCTTTCGATTGGGACTGCATAAGCAGCACCGTGGGCAGTAGTAGCGCTGGTGGCATATGGGTCAGGAAGAAAGTGAAAAGTGGTGGACTACAGTATCCGCCATTTGGTAGTATGGATCGATGGCTGTAGCAAGACAGCGCTTTGCGTAGTTGCCCGAGATTCACAAGCTGTGGCCTTTTTCAGTTCCTTTCGGTCGATTAGATGACTTCTTGATCCACAGTCGCCGCGGACAAGCATGAAGCTACCACAAAAATGCACCTCCCAAACACGGCACTAGTCCGCTGACACAGATGCGAAAACCGTTCCGGTCAGGTCCTTCACTTCCACAACATAAAGCTTCGAGGAAACAGAATTTACCGAGATGTGACCGCAACCTACCTATCATTCTCGCTTATTTTGCATTCATTAGGCAGCTTGCACAGGATTGATGAGAGAGGCTGAGTTGCGCCACAATCTGCCATCCCCCCAAACCCCGCCCTGTACAACCTCGACATCACCTTTGACACACATCTTCACGCGAATACTACTTAGTTTACTTTACGGTAGACGAAGCAGTCTCACTACGGGAATAACCAACAACTTCTGGTTGTGCGTACTTAGCAATCACAGCACACAACTCGCATTGGCCGATGACTTCACAAGGCTACGAGGAGGACCTTCTGCAACGCTGGTTCTCCACGACTGAAGAACACACCCGGCGCAAAAACTTTGCGGAACAGGATATTCGTGACATTTCAAGAATATTAGAGCGGACTGGAAAGCTTGCGTGGAGTCACATACCGAGGATCTACACCGTGCTTCGCCTTATCGGCCGACTGAGCGCCATCGATGGTTTTTGTTCAGCAAGGCATCACCGACATATGGTTTCCCTTCAATCAGCGAAGCCTGCCAGAAAGCTTGTGTGGACACAGCGACCGTTCTGACTTCCTCAGGTCGCAGAAAGTAGTTTTTAACTCTAGAGCTTTGCATCTTGAGCGAGAGGATACTGGCCACGGCCACTTTCCCAATCCAGACGACATACCGTTGCGCAAAGTAGGAGATCTAGGCAAAGGCGGGTCTGGATTCGTCGAGCGCGTCATTAGCACTGTCACTTATCGAGAATATGCCCTGAAGCGTATCCGCAGAGGGACCACATTTCGAAAGGACAAGAAAGTTCTTCGAGACTTCGAGAAGGAGCTATCGAATCTCAAGAGGCTCTCGAGAGGCCATGTTCATATTATCGAGCTCGTAGGAAGCTTCACTGATCCTCGCTACGTCGGCATACTCTTCCCTGTCGCAGATTGCAACCTCGGCGAGGTCCTGGAAGAATTCGCTCTTGGAGACCAGCAATGGTCATTGCGGGCTTGATTCGGTTGCTTGATCTCTGGCTTAGGATGTCTCCACGACAATAAAATCCGGCACAAAGATATCAAACCACAGAACGTATTGATTAAGAGCAATGAGCCATTGTTCTCGGATTTGAGGTTTCCATTGACTGGACGGAGTATGGGCAAAGCACGACTGTGGGTCCAACAGCAATGACACCTCGATATGAGGCACCTGAGGTAGCTGCTTCTGAGTCTCGCAATTATTCGTCTGATATTTAGTCACTCGGTTGCGTGTTCCTAGAAATGTTCACCGCCCTCAAAGGAGCAACAAGGAAGGATTTAGCGATGTTCTTCACAGTTGATGGACAACTACGTCCATATTATGCCAAAGACATCGACATAAATGCCTGGATCACGCAAATACGACAGCTTCCGGGGCCTGTGTCGGACAACTCACCTGCTGAATGATTTAAACATATGATGGAGCGCAAACGTGACCAATGGTGGTCAGCTCATCTACTGCTAGAAACAGTACGTGACTACAGCTTTGATTGGGGGCGCAGTATCTCTACGTTGGTCGCTGCTGCTTGGACGACGAAGAGAGCACCGAAAGCGTAATTTCGCATACTGAAACAGAGGCTGACGAAGCGACAATTGGACCATCCACAATAAGACTTCGCTCGCGCGCAGATCGGAGAATCTGATGAAAATAAAGCATGCAGAGACAGGTCGCCAGTCCATATCGCAGTCGCTAAGCGAGTCGCTTCGAATAGAAAAGACACGGCAGATGTGGGTCAGATTGGTGCATCACGTATAGAGTCCGACCATGACATTTTCCCGGAGGATTACATTGATCTTGAAGAGCGAACAAGTAGAAGTGCGATGAAAAGGGCAACATATGTGACAGCGAGCCGTAGCGAAGGAGATGCTTCGCCGGCTTCGACGATCGAGAGACATGACCATGTCAATCTTATTAGACGCACAACAATCGTTCCATCGACACCTCCAGTAGCTGAATCACAGCTTTCTATCTCCGAGGTGGACCATGTGGATTTTCTCGGCGATGATTCGACCTCGCATGTGGACCGTGGCAGTGAGTTTGACTTGCCACCATATCGAACAACAGACAGGTAACTTTGTGGTGGGTGGGTTGACGACCCAGGCTTTACTGTTACTGTGAGTTCAAGGACGTACGGATGATGACAGGACCCTATAATAACGCGAGCTTTGCACAGCATCGGCGATATTCACAAGATCTTGATCCAGCCGCCACCGAGAAAATCCGGAAGCAGTCTCTACTTGACACGCGAAGTAAAGATTCAAACACCGCATTTCGGAACATAGCAATGGAGACTTTGTATAATTGGCCTTGACTGAAAAAAACGCTCAAAAAAAGCCGCGGCCAATCCGGAGTATGACAGACAATTGTTAGTTACGTCGTGCATTCGACCACTTCATGCGCTGACATTTCTCTAGACAGGCTTGCTGGTGAACTTAGTAAGAAGTCAATATGAGCACCGCATGATATACGTAGAAACGCGCTTAGCTAGGTAATAAGTTCTCAACCCAAGAACGCGTACGGCCGCTCAAAACACATATCTCATTCTTTCTTGCCCGAATCCAAGAGATTCTCCAACGCGACCCGTGCCCACCTGAACGATCTCAACGCGGACTGATCCAATGTTTACAACAGTCACTTCCTGACAAAGTCTCGATCTTCGAGAGATCCCGTGGTTGCAGCGCATCCAACAATGATGACTGGCCATGCAAGTCCTATCTTAACCATGGCTTGTTGCGGTGCCTCCCGCAGCAATTCTAGAAGTTGTTTGCGGATACCGCCAATCTGGCGTTACGGAGAGTGGTGTCGTAGATTGTGAGCGTAGCTCGCGCAAATATGGATATTGCTTTTTCCGCAATTTGTGCTAACAGAGTCCAGAGCTCCTTATATTCGCTGCTTGTATGTTCCGTGGCCCACGCAACAGGATCAAACGCCTCGATTGCTGCGATTAATTGTGTACAATCGTCTTCTTCCGGGACTTGTGAGTTTGGCTGACATCGAAGCAGATTAATCCGAGGCAAGTGCACTAATAATGGCCATGGGGCCATGCATGAAGGGTAGTTGAAACAGCCGTGGCACTGCTCAAGCTAAGGTAAGCGCTTCAAGATGAGAGCCACACCGATTTGTTTGTTGGGTTGGGAAGTTGTATTGGCCATTCTCGTGATCATGAGACTCTGAAAGATAAATAGACCAGCATCGAATTGGCGATGTGACTATCGTTGCGGGCCAATGTCATGATGGCTTGTGCATTTGGTCGCCAAGCTGGTTCTGATGCTGATACATTATGACATCTCTAGTCAGATCTCTAGAAGGCCACGGGCACTGGCACCATGAACGGCTGAACATATCCCGACTAAGGCAAATCAAAACACAACTGGAACCCAAGCTCCTCTTTCTCTGACCTTGGCATCATACAGCGGAGTGTTTAGCATCTAAAACATCTCGGTCTTGCATCGTAGCAATTGAACTTTCAACTCCGATGCGCGGGTCTTTGGTAGATGGTCAGCAAACCGATTGGAGTAATGGTTCAAAGCATAGACTCGTGCTGCCATTGCGTCCAGGAGCGGTGACACGGTTGGTATGTTTTCGTCGAACTTTGTCTCCTTGATAGGCTGAGGTGTGTGTGCTTCTAGGACCTTGTATTTGAACCAGCCGCGTTTCAATTCGACGACTTCGTTTCAATTGTAAGTGAAGACGCATCAGTAGCTCTGTAGGGAAGAATGTACCATATCTTTGACCGTCGAGTAGATGGTCATCGTCTGTGGCAATGATGGCAGGCATGATCGCTGGAAGTTCAGCATTTTGGTCATCGCGCTTGCAAACAGCTTGATTCTCTCGCGATCTATTCGAAGCGGCCTTCTTCCTATGGCGTGATCTACGCATTTCTTGGGATCAGCAATCCTCGGTATGGACTCCTGTCCAGACTGTTCTGACGAGGTATCCTGCGCACACATCTGCACCCAATTGAACCGCAAGGTCATTCAATACACTGGTAATCTCGATGTCCTGAAGCAAGCATAACTGCGTCTGACCACAGCGAGAGATGAGAGCTTTCCTTCTTGGTTGGTCGATTGGCGTCAAAAAGACACAGCTTTATTCACGACGTGGTGTCAACAGAAGTTGAAACGCTAATCTCGTCATTTTCTCACCTGAAGTACGACCGAGCGTTTGATGGAGGCATCCTCAAAGTGCACAGGGTTCATCATGTAACGCTCCGGTGATAAATTCTGCCCCTTCTGGAGAAGGACGGCGAACCCTACAACGACCGATATCGAACAGTGGTTGGTCAAGTCAGGGCTTGTATAGTACCACTGGTAGGAGATGAGGCATGATTCATTCATGGCGCTAGACAACCCTATGTTCTGAGACCACATCATGGGAGGTACACGCTTGTTGGCGAAATGATACCGTTCCGCACATCTGAGTCGATCGCTGAGGCATCTGTCGAAGACGCCCTCCTTGGTACCGTGCCTGATTAGCCTTTAGACAAGTTGGAAAAGAGTCGTGACCCCGAACATTACAGCTGGATGCGTCGCAGGAAGTGGTATGGCGACCACAAATCTTTCATGCGCAAAAGCTTGGGGGAGCTTCACGACATGGTCGAACAAGGGCACTCCTCTGTACGCACCATCTCGATATACTAGCTTATTGAGCATCAAATGTATACACACGTGGACTTCTTTTTGAAGTCTGACCTCTGACGTGCAGAACGATACATGAGCATCGGACAACCACCTCTACTATGGTAGCTTCTTGAACCTAATGGGACATGGCAAGATCGTCTGATCGACATGCATTCTAAGTATTCCAAGTGTTCTAAGACGATATGTCAAATGTACTGTCGTCTCTCTTCAACAAGCGCAACACTCTTGGCGCTTCACATCTCAAGATAAAGATTAGAACGCGGGTGCCTGTATTCTATCACAGCCATGGCCACAGAGGGCGTGAGGATGACGCTATAAACACTCGATTCGGCCTCAGTCATGATTTGCCCTAATGGCCCCACACTCAGACATTATGCTCCGAAACCACCCTCGGTAACGACGTCTTTGAATGAATCGTCTCACTCAACCCCAACGGTCTCTCATCCAATAACCGCCCATCATTCTCTTCATCCACTTTCCGAAACACATCATGCGCCAACCCTCTCCTCGGATCCTCCTCCTTGTCCTTGCGACTCTTCGTGCTGCGGCTGCTTCGAATAGGGCTCGGGAACACCGTACCATCGCGCAGCATCATGACGGCTGGGGGCGGCGCGTGCATTGGGAGCTCTAGCGACTCGTTCTCTGAGGTGGAGTGTGTAGGTGGGTACATTGGATTTGTTGATGTGGCTGTTCCGACTTCGCTTTCAGCGCGAGTGTGGTGCTGCTTGCTGTTTCGTCTACGCTTGTGTAGGAACAGGAATAATGCAACGAGTAGGAGAGTACCAATGATTGAACCAACGACCGCACCGGCAAGAGCAGCGATGCCGATCTTTTGCTTTCCGGCTGGCAGGACGCGACACACTTGCTTCAACTTTGCGTCTGCGCCTTTTGGATCAGCTGCGGTAGTGACGGCGAGTGCGAGTTGGAAGTTCTGTGCGTCGGGGTCTACGATGAGATAGTTTTGTTTGAAGAATGGGAGGCCGAGGGTTCCGAACTGGATTGAGCCTGTCTGATTGGTGACGGCCATGTTGTAGACCGTGGCGTTATCGACTTCGTACACACCTGCGGCATTGTATGCCCGTGGTCGATGGTAAAACTCGGTCGCTGGGATGACTGTCTTGTATGTTGCTACTGAAGGCTTGGAAGCGTCTCCTGCGGACGCACCCATATCGGAAATAGTGACAGTGATGGTACCAGTAGGTGCTGTGGTCGCGGGCAATTCGTACCGGCGTGATGTTGCGTTCCAAACGGCCGTCTTCTCTACAGCTCCAAGGTTCTGGAGCATCGCTGGCGGAAGCTGTAGATCTGACGAGTAAGGATCGAGATGGACAATGAGTTTGTCGGTTGTTGCTGAGAACAAGGCGGTGCTCTTGCCTCCAATATCATACGTGATTGCTGTAAGAACAGCACATGTTGGGCAATCCGAGTACGTAGGAAATGTGATTGCGGCGCTCTTGAGTCTGCTGCTATCATATCCACCAACGACGAGGAGGCCATCCTGTGGCGTCTCCTCAAACTCGGATCCAACCCAAAGGCCATACGTCCTGGAAGATGCTTGACCTGAATCGACGAGATGGTTCAGGAACGTTGAATTTGGTCCCAGGGGTAAAGTCGCTCGAGAGCTTGGCTCATCTCGCATGAGCCTGTCTGCGCTTGCTGTGGGTCGTGTCAACGGACTCACATATGTTATGCTTTTCGATGTGAATTTACCATCCGCAGAGCCATTGGTATACCCGGGGAATTTTGTGAACTTGTTCGCTGTTGGCTTCAACCCGAATGCTACGGCATCGTCGAAGAAGACATAAGAAGAAGCGGATGCCAGGTCCACGCTGTCTCGGCTGCCCTCCCAGACACCGTAGCTCACTTGACCAAATGAGGTCGAAGTGGCACTGCTGTAGATGCCGCCAAGTTGGCCGATGCAGCTGGAGTTGGTCGCTGCCGTGTATTCGGCTGCGTTATTAACGAAGAGGTTGTTGGAACGAGTCGATGGCGTTAATGAGAACGATTGCGAAAGTGTACCGATGCTGAACGAGATGCCTCTTGAAAGGATTATGCCGGCTGCGGAAATTGAATTGTTGGTCCATGGCAGGAGCAATGGTGCAGAGCCATTCGGGCAGGCCATCGCGACTGTCAGTGTCTTGAGCGAGCGTTGATGCTGGTGTTGTACAAGCGACTGTGTAGGTAAAGAAGGGTTCGCCTTGCAATGGGTGTTCTGCGGGTCATCGACGTGACCGAGAGCGCTTTGATATGGAGGTGCAAGGTAGCCATGAGCGATGAGTAGGATCCTCACATGGTTGATGGGGCTTCAAGTCGAAGTTGGGCTGCGATCGCTGGGGTACGGAGTACGTAGATTGAGGTACCTATGTCTTGCGCGACTCGTGCCAGCCCTTCTTCGATGCTTGACGCGATCTCGGGTATCTCATTTCCTATGCTCCATTCTCCTCGTAGTTCCCAAGATCATGCAGCTTGCGCTCATTGAGTACATCAAAGTTCTTGGATCGCTATGTCACCTTTCGAACCTCTCAACGTCCTCTCCCGCTCATCTTCCTCATCTCTTCACAAAAGGCCCTGATGTGGATTGCGAAGTGTCAGAAAACTTGCACGTTCGGACCGTTGGACGTCGAAACATTTGCGAACCACGCGCAACCCGTGCATCGAGCCAATGAGCGCCCCGGTTTTCCTACACGAGCCCACGAGAAGCTTTCGCACCTGCGACGATCGTGCCGATCTCATCGCCCAATTCTATGGCATTGCACGACGCGCCTAAGATTTTTCGAGTTGGTGGCTGCTGCCAAACGTGGCGACGGGCTTATTCTGATTATGTTGCGTGATCGGGGCTCTGAGTGCGATTGAGCTCATGCACGTGTTGAAGTAAAGTGCTTACAATCTCGAAGCTTAACGTTACTCCAACAGCCTATGTCTTGCCCTACAGACTGGGCAGCATGAGGCGAATATTCGCATGTGGCAAATTTCAGCCTCGTAGCTCCCAAAATGTCCTTCAAAACTGCGACAGACAAAACAGAGAGTGGCACGGGCACCTTCCTCGCGATAGCAAGGGCGGGCGTGCTTCGGACACTCGTATACAGATCATCATTTGCCGCTAACCTGGTAAAGCATATACCATAGGATAAGAAAAATTGGACAGCCTTGCTTTAGGTATGTTGAGAGCATTGCATGGCTGACGTCAATTCATAGGACGATACCTGCATCCCTGCCCCAGGCCGACCATACGGGACTAGTTTCTTAGAGGACTGTTTCAACGAGAAGCCCAAGAATGCCGCACGTCCAGCCCTACGCCTTGCTATGCGGGACTTGCTCAACGGTCAGGATCTCGAGGTGCTGGTTCGACGTTTTTCCGAGCCGGACGCCTCTCTCAGAACAACGGTCTTTGCCAGAAGCCCAATGCCTGCGCTCCGCACCACAGCACGGCTGGCCACAAGACTCTATGCGGACCCTACTGTGCCAAACCATAATCTCAATGGCTTTTTTCTATCTCCTTCTGAGGTCATCACTCCGCCCGAGGAATGGAAACGTACAGTGAAGGGTATCTTAATTTGAACTCTAGGTACCTTTCCACCCATTTCGTGCACAACAAACGCCTACAAGTGCACGCTTTTCGTCCAAAAACGCCCTGCAATGCTCCCTAGTATATACTGTACTTGGACATTGGTTCCTGTACACTTCGCTCAGGGGAAGTGTACGGAATCTAACGTCCTGGCGCTGCACACTTCACCAGCCCCTCCTCATCCCCCTTCCCTCGGCGCCCTTCTCCTTCCTCTTAACCCTCTTGACATCATGTCTTCTTCTCTTCTCCTTCTCCGCCTTCTCAGGATCAACAACAGCTTCGACCTTCCTCTTACGTCGTCTCTCTTCTCTCCTTTCTCTTACAGCTTTCTGGACCTCACCCATAAGGTTCAGATACTCTTGCGTGCCCATGCGCTTCTGCAATGTGTTCATGATCTCGCGCGCCTTGTCGATAAGTGCTTTCCATTCCTCGTTGGGCTCGTTGAGAGAGGTAGGCGTGGTGTGGTTTCGAGGGATAGTGGTTGCAGGATCGACCAGCGTGTTGAGTGTTGTGAGAAGATGTGTCAAGGAAGATGCTAGTGCATCAAGTGGAAGCTTGATGGCAATGGTCTCGAGTAGATAGATGGTCGAGGTTTTCGCAAGCATAGAGCGATTGTCGCGGCGAACAAGGCCGGAAAGTCGAATCATGAGGCGATGGATGGCTGCCGGAGGTGGTGTGGCATTCTTCTTTGGTGTTGACTCTGGTGGTGGTGAGAAGCCATCAAACTCATCGTCAAATGGTGCAGCGTGACCGTTCGCAGCTCCATTCATCTCCGTCACAACGTCGTCTTCATCTTCCTCGCCACCAGCTCGCTGCCAGTGCCACTTCGCGCCGTTTACAGCAAAGCATCGCGCCAGGAAAGCAATATTCTTGACGCTCTGTGTACACAGCTGTTCCGAGACTTCTTGATTGAGTAGGTTCTTGAGGAAAGCGTCCGTCAACTGAATCATATTCACCTCCGCGAGTTGCAGGCCTCCGTGGCCTTTCAACGGCAGGGCATCGAGACCTGTATCCTTATTCGATATTCCGAGGTGCGCAAAGTAAGTTCCCACAAGTTCTGCAGCTTTGAGCTTTACCCAAGCATGAGGGTACGTCGCGCTCGCTTGTACGGCTGTCCATAGACTTTCTTTCTGGGATGTGAACATCGTGTCTGGCTGCCTTTTGCAGACCTTGGAAAGCAGGGTCAATGAGTAATAGAGAAGCTCCCAGTCGTCATCTTCGCGTCTTATCAGAGACTCATCGATGATCATATCGAGCTGTATCAACGCAGCAGAGAGGTTTTTCGGTCCATCGTCAGACTCTTCCTCCATGGCCTCGAAGTAGAAGCCCCAGCACTGGATGCCAAGTCGCCTGAGTCCTGGATTTTCGTCCTGTTCTAGCCAAGACTTCAAGTCGGCCTTGAAGCTTTGCAATCGCTTATCGCTCGACTGCTGGAAAAGCCTCTTGACGAGCAAGCTGGCGAGCGCCCGGCACTTACTTGAATCGTCGTTGGCCACGGCGTTCACCAGAGGCAGAAACAGTAACCCATGATAATCATACTGTGCCTTCTCCGGAAAGCACGGCAGAGCCTTAGTTATGACGAGATCCAGGGCATCTATGACCGACTGTCTTCCCTCTACATGCTCGTAACGCAAGTTTCTGAGAAGAAACTCCATCTGCTTCTTGAAACGCTTTTCGCTTTGCGTGTACGAGGTGAGAAATTGGAAGTAGTGGCTGCGAGCGACGTCTCGTGCTGTTTTCGTGTGGTTTGTGACCATCATTTCGGCTACTTTGTCCATTGCTTCATAGATCTCGGGTAGATCGAGACGGCGATTCATGACGGCTTTGAGGAAGCCAAACGACACCCCCTGTCGGTCTGGCTCATCCAAATCGGGTATCAAGCGCTTGATCAAGTGGCCGATATCACGATCCTTGATTTCCACATTCGGCCGATCTCTGAGTACTGCAGAGACAAGCTTCAAGCATGCTTGTGCGAGCTCGGTGTTAGAAGATGGTGCTCCTTTGATCGCGCGTACTGCTTCGTCGATATACACAGGACAATTCGTGTCCAACTCCGACATGGGCATCTTGATGAAGGTGGCAAGTAGACGAACTGCAGACACTTGCACCTCTTCCTGGCCTTGAACCATGGCATCACCAATGACTGGTAGAAACCCGGCGAGGTTTTGAGGTGTCTGGAGCTCCGTGTGCTTGCGCAAGACCGTGCGCAGGATGTCCAAGCTGAAGCGGGTGAGCTTGTACACATATGATGATGTCGATAACCGAGCGCCAGACTTCGCTGGCCCCCTCATGTTGATCAGGTATCGCTTGTTCTTGGGATCGATCTTGCTCTTTGTGTCAGGTGTTGCACTAGCTTTGTATACCTCCTGGATGAGCTCGTAGCAAAACACCAGGATATCCCTGTCGTTCACCGTTGGGTTTTGTAGTATACCAAGCCCGATACGTCTGAGTAGTTCATCGATCTTCTGGACCATTCGTGCATTCAGCTTCTCTAGGAGAAGAGATCTGATCGGGAGGACAAGTTTGATCAGATGTGCAGGGGTAGCTGATCGAGTGATGATATCCATGGAATCGAAGCTCTTGCTGCTCTTGACTTCTTTCATCTTGCTGATGTACTCTTCGGCATCCTTTTCTTGTCCAGTGACACCGAATGTGTCATCCATGATGACATCAACAACGTCTGAAAGGCAGTAGTCAATATCTCCAGGCTTCAATTGATCCGAGAGCTTGACAAGAATGTGATGCATCGTGAAGGAGAGTACGTGCAACTGGTAACCTCGCTGGAGAGCAGTCCGCAGAGCTTTGATGATGAAACCGAAGTAGCTTGGCCCCATGAAAGTGGCGATGTCAGTCAAAGTGTTTCTCGCCATGTCCCGACTTTCTTGGGCGCGACTCTTCAGAATGTAGCAGATGTCGAGAAGAACTGTAGGTAGACGTGCTTCGATCTCGCGAGGTGGCATTACGAGAAGAACTTTGGTGATGGCGATTGCAACCGGTACCCGTAGACTAACCGTTGTATCGTCCTTCTTGTGCAGATATCCGGTGAGGTCGGGCAAGAAGTTGTTGATCAAGTCACTTGACAGTTTCTCCTGCTGCGGTAGCGTCTTGGTGAGCGAGGAGACAGACACGTCGACAACCATGCTGCCGACATCCTCGTTCGCTTGTGATCCGGCTGCCAGAACCTCGACGGCAACGCTGGCAGTGGTTACATAGCCCTTTGCGCGTCCCGCTCGATTCAGGCCTTCCATTGAACCAACAATGAGCTTGATAATGGCCTTCTGCTTATCCTCTTTGCTTGTCAGGTAGCCGATATAGCGTTTGAGAAGGGATCGCAACTGCGGCCATTCCAACCATTCTACCAATGATGTGATGGACTTGATTGTCTCACCAGACAAGCTGTCCGCGCCCTCGTCATCAGCCTTGTTGAAGACAAAGTGTTCAAGGAGTGGCAACATGATATGGTAGATGTTCCCGGACGTGATCAGCGAAGCATTTGCAGCCAGGCGTCGTAATGCCCTTAGTCGGCGATGTCCTTGGATATGCAGAATGTTGCTGAAGAACGATGCCTCCTCATCCTCCGAGAGGAGGATGTACATGTTAGCAACCGGCGTCCATCCGCTGTGCGCTTTCACCAGCTGCTCTAAGACGGCCAGGAACTCAGTCCGTACCAGTTCCGATGACTCCCGCATGCCGTTCTGTATGCCTGGGAGTATAGCCGTGGAGATGAAATCTTTGAAGTCTTGGGTTTGAGAAATTTCGACAAACCGACGTAATGACAGGGATGCGTTCGTGCGGATACTCAGCTCATCCTGGTCTCTAATCAGGTACAGCATATTGTAGATCAATGGCTTCCATTGTTGAAGGCTGTAATACTGAAAGGCTGTGTCGTTGATTTCATTAAAAGCACGTGAGCGACGTTCGAAATCGGGTTCGTCGAGGCGTGACTTGTTAAACGAATTGAGATCCTGACACAACACAGCCGTGGCCAACAGTTCGTCTCTAGATTGCGAAAGGTCCTGCAATACATCGCAAAGTAGGCTTCTTGTGGTCTTGTCTTGGATGAATGCGAACATAGGACAAATCGCCCCGAACACGCTGTCGAACAGCTCGGCGAGACCATCGCTGTCGTATCGCTGGATGAACTCATGCAAGATCTTCAATAAGCCCAATTTGGTTCGCGGACCGACCCGTTTCGACGGTTGTCGAAGGAGAAACGTGGCGATCTCGATCATGCTGCGGGACTCTGTCGACCCAACAATATGCGTAGCCAGGTCCGCTACTGTCTGCACTCCGGCCTCCAGTACCTCCTTACTTGGGCTTTGCCGTAGAAGGGCGCCAATTTGGACGAGGATAGCGTTGGAGTAGGGCTGGATAATCTCCGTATGAACACGGTTGCTCAAAAGCTTTTCATCCATTGTCTGTAACGAGGCATCTCTCGCAACGAGACGAAAGAGGCTGCCAATGATGTCATTGAGCACGAAGATTTTGACCTCGTCCTTCGCAGACGGAATCTCCAAACACTCGGTTACCTTAAGCAGAAGACTTGGGTTATGCTCAACCAGGAATGACGCGGTCCGAGCGGATTTGGACCAGGATGCGAACAATCGCAATAGACCAGAGACGGATTGTGCAGTCTCTATTGGCAAATTCTCAAGCCTTGGCTCAACTAGCTCCTTCACAATCGCTGCCGAATAGGGATACCATTCAAATTTTGGACAGCTCTCCGTGAGCCTAGCAAGAATATGCAGTGCTCGCTGGCGGATCGTCTTCAGTAAGGAGAGCTGTTGTGTGCTGTCTTCAATGCTTGCTTCTTCTTCTTCTTCTTGAGAACTCTCGATCGGCGACGAGAGAATTCGAGACGATTTGATTAGACAATAGAGAACGGGATCGATAACGGCTATCGTGAACGGATTGAAGGTGGTTTGAAATGTGCTGAGCAAGTCATCCAGCATGTTCAATATCCCGACCTGTTTACGGAAGTCCATCAGGTCCTTTTGAATTAACTCGACATCAAGACCGTCCTTGTTAATGATTGAGACGCCGCTCAGCGGGCCAAACGCTATGTCCAAAAACTGACGTATAGCACTGTCCCCGAATCGAGTCTTCAATCCGATGAAAACAGCCTTGCGTTTGGACTCAAGACTTCTCCTTCCGGCGATAACTTTGCCATATAACAAGCGTAGTATGATGGGCAAGATACTCTCAAGATCTGTATCCTGTATCTCGCCTTCGCTCAGAAACACAGGCAGTTCGTCCCTGAATCGTGCATCATCGAGTAAGTTGAGTAGATCCTCTTTGTAGGGCGTGATTCTGGGGTCTTTCCAGGTTAAAA
Source organism: Setomelanomma holmii (assembly GCA_010015745.1). NCBI lineage: Eukaryota > Fungi > Ascomycota > Dothideomycetes > Pleosporales > Phaeosphaeriaceae > Setomelanomma > Setomelanomma holmii. The sequence goes on from ML978177.1 coordinate 293,283, forward strand.
GAGCCTGAAGCGCCGCTTTCTGGATTTCGAGATCTCCGTTTGCCAGCAAAGCTAGCAGTGCGACACGGACCTCTTCGGAATGATACAGCACTTTCGGATTGCCAAACTTAGCAAAAAGAGACAACATGGCTTTCTGGTCTTTCCTAGCCCAGTGATGTCGATCACTGGCTGGCGTGTCGTTCTCTGTGGATGCATCAGTGTCTTGCCTGGGATTGCGCCGATCCAGAGCCCAGTCGAGCAAGATAGGGACCAGTAATCGCGAGCGCTTTTCAGCGACGTGAGGTAGGGTGTTCAGCAACCGGAGAGCTTGCGTTCTGCTGAAAGAATTGAGAAAGGGTATGTTTGCGTGCTTTTCCTCAAACATATCTTTCAGAACATCTTCGGTGTTGTCCGACAGCTCTCGAGTGCGCGAGACAAGCCCTTCTAGTTGCACAACGTTCGTGCACTCGAACTCCGTAACATACGGCCGCGATGCTGAATTTCCGTTCGGCGTGGGGACCTCCTCAAAATTGTGCACTTCCGGTGAGTCTAGCCATTCGAAAGCAATCCGAGTGACATGGCCCTCACCCTCTTTGGTCTCGCACATGATTTTCAATGCCGAGCACGCATCGTCCCACACAGACGACAAGCGCACTTGTAGCAAGCCGAAGCAGAATGTCGGTACTGCTTCGCACACCCAAGCATCAGAGCTCACCGTCAGGTACAATTTTGCAAGCTGGCCGATTCGCATAGCAATGGATCGTTGGTGCTCGAGCGTCAGAGGTGTCTGCTCTATCAATATGGCCACTGAGATGACGTGCCGCAGCTCTTCGGTATTCCCTGCTAGAATCTCAAGTATGCGAAGTGCTGTGAGCCTGAGTTCGTGCGACGGTGACCCTAAGCAGTGCATGAGCGCTTTCCTCAGCTGTTCGTTGTGCTGGTCGAGAGACAGCTCAGCGTGTTCCCGCTTCGCCAGGACTAGCAAGGCTCGCCAGAAGGACACAGAATGGCCGAAGATAGCAGAAGCTTGACAAAGCTGGGGCCACAGTGCAGACACTGAGTTTGAGGCATCGCTGTGGTCAACATAAAAGTGCAATCCAGCGCCAAGAGCAAATAGATGCGAAGCGCGAGGCACATCTGCAACAGTGTCTCCTAGCGACTGTTTCAAAAGTCCTCCGAGAAGATCTCGCAGTGTTTTAGTGTGTTCGTCGCTAATAGCGAGTGCAATTGTTGTGTCCAACAAGGCGTTGCAATGATAGCTCAAGCGCTCGACTTCAGCTCGAGATTTCGTGGAGTCTGTAATTTGGCGGAAAGGTTGGATGAGGCGCTGTTGCCACCGTTCCGAGGGGCGCAGAGTGTTCGTCGGCACTGCCACGATTTCGCAGACACGAGGCAATACTGTACACAATTCCGGCGCGTGGTCTTGAGCTTTCTGGATGACGAACCTGGATGACTGTCAGCAAACCGGAGAGCAATTGACAGCGGAAGCTACTCACTTCTTAAAATATGGGAGCAGGAGCACCTTGAATCTTTCCGCACCCAAGCTGGCGAACAGATTGCAAAAGGAGAGGAAATACTGTTCCCACGAGCCTTGTGTCACTTGCTCAAGAAGTTTCTCGTAAGAAATGGCCGCGTCCATGGAGCAATATTGAAACACGACAGAGAGCGTAGATAGCGCTTCCCACGCGAAGTCTGTATCTGGTGCTTTGCCATACGTTGATTGGAGTAGCTCATCGATGCATTGAAGTACTTGCTTCCAGTTCGCCATCCGACTACCTTGCCGTACTCCACACACGACGAACAGGAGGCGAAAGGAGAGGCCTGCATAGTTCGCATCATCCGAAACAGCTTGAATCTGCGAAGAGACTATATCCAGCAATGGCTCGAAGTTGTCGGCATCTGTGTGGTGGACTGCAGCCGTAAGGACGCCATTGAGCACGGGCTCGAGCGGTGGTGCACGGAGTTGAACATGGTCCTTGCTGTATGTCTCTGCCAGAAGTTCCTGGAGTATAGCAGCGGCGCTTGAGTGGAAGCCACGCTGGACACCTTTCAGCGAGTCAGTGAGAAGGTACATGAGGCCATGTTGGAAATCATAGTCCTTGACTGTGCCCTGCAGGTCCTCCAATTGCTTGGAGATGTGGCGGATGATCAAACGCAGCGGACTCTTGTCTCTATGATAGCCTGCACCAGCTTTGCGGATCAGGAAGCTCAGCGACTCAGCAGCAAAACGTGAGACGAAGGCCTTCTGTCGTTCCTTCCCGAGCAAAGGCGAGATCAAATCGAAGACGGGCCGCAAGTCCGGGACTAGCAGCCTGGAGAGGTACTTGAAGAGCCAGGCTAGGCACCCAAAGCTCCACTCGATGACTTCGACGTCTGCATGTGTCGCCGCCAGCCGCGACACAACGGTCACGGCCTGCTCAAAGTGCTTCTCGAAGCGCTCGCCCAGATCGTGGGCCAAGTGCGCCAGCAGACTGAGCAGTGGCTCTTCCGAGAACTTGTCTCCCTTTTGTATGTATTCCACCAGCAGTTCCATGATGCGATCGCTGTGGTGCAGAACCTGCGGGAGGCTGTCGCATAGCGAAGCGACGCGGCGGGCGAATATCGTGAAACTCTCGGACAGGTTGAGCTCGCGCCATTCCAGGAACGAGTCTCTGAAGTACGAGAAGGTCGATTCGAGTTCGCCATCGTCGAGGATGGTGCTGCGACCGCGTCGGACAGGTTCAATCTTGAGCAGGGCGATGCGCTGCGAGAAGCCCTTGAAGGTGTGGTTGCGGGCAGATTCGGTGCCGCCTTTGACTCGCTTCGGGGCTCGTTTCGGTGTGCGGGGCTTCGAGGCCGCCTTTGTCATGGGCCCCCGAGACATGGCTGCCATGGTGTAGTGGTGTTGGTGCAGTAGCGAAGTCTGCAGTGGCTGCGACGACAAGTTCACCGTTCTCCACAAAAATTTCGGTCGCGCCTGCTGCATGCAAGCCTTATCGATAGCAACTAGCGCCAATACATTATTTGGAACTCAACACCACACAACTATCACCAACTTCTATCACGTATCATGGCCTCGAAAATGTAAGTTTTGCCCTACAGCGCTACGTATACTCAGCTTCTAATGTGTTCAGAGTGGTGATCGGCGATGTTAATGGTCAATACAAAGCCGTCTTCCAGAAATTGAGCGCACTGCATGCGAAGAACAATTTCGCCTTCGCCATCGTCGGTGGGAGTCTGTTCGGAAGCTCTTGGGAGACTGATGGTGAGGATCAAACGGACGTACAGCTATTGATTGATGGCAAAATTGACATACCACTGCCAACATACTTCGCTCTTGGCAGACACCCACTTCCGCCATCAGTAGTACAGAAACTAGAGGCATCAAATGATGAGCTATGCAGTAACCTTTTCTTCCTCGGGAAGCGCAGCGTTACCAAGACATCCGAGGGCATTCGGATTGTTACGCTTGGCGGGCAGCTAGACCCCAACATCATCGCAGGCCAGTCCAAGGACAAGTATCCGCCGGTCTACGGAGAGACAGATGCGAAAATACTGCGAGGCGCCACAACCGCCGATTTACTCATCACCAGTGAGTGGCCGGAAGACATACGTAAACGCTCGAAAGTCGAGTTCCATCCAGAAATTCAGCCCCAGTCGCAGCAATGTATCGCCGATTTGGACGTCGTGTTGAAGCCAAGGTACCATTTCAGTACCTCGGGAGATACATACTACGAGCGAGAGCCGTTCTTCCACGCTCCGGGTGACGACACTGATGGCCTTTTCCCCATCACCCGGTTCATCAGTTTAGCGTCCTATGGCAATGCCAACAAGCAGAAGTGGATCTACGCATTCTCCGTAGATCCTACTGCTAGTCAACCGGTATCACCGCCTGTTGGCTCGACTGCATGCCCCATCACCCTGTCGGAGAAAAAGCGCCCTGCGCCAGAGCATCGGGAGCAGGCATTAGTGTATGATGACGGCAGTCGCGGCCGAAGACCCCACAAGAGACGTAAGGGCGAGAGTCGTGGCCCCTTGTCAGCGTCAGAATGCTTCTTCTGCCTCGCAAATGAGAACATCGCGACGCATCTCATTACTTCAATCGGAGACAACTCTTATATGACAACTGCAAAAGGGCCACTATCAACCTCGAAGACCTTCTCTAGGCTCGGCTTCCCTTGTCACATGCTCATCATACCATTCCCTCATCAACCCACTCTCGGTTCAATGGAGGAGGAAGAGCGCCACGCAACATACGGCGAGATGCAGAAATACCGCGCCACCATGAATAGCATGCTGAAATCCGCAGCGGATGAGGACTACGGCTCTGTTACTTGGGAAGTGAGCAAGTCAAGCTTACCACACACGCATTGGCAGTACCTTCCTGTGCCTTCAGACCTCATCCGGAAGGGCTTGGTGGAAGCGGCTTTCAAGGCGCTTGCAGAGAATTTGCATTGGCCGGCATTCAAGAAGGAAGATGCTGGAGATGGCTTCGAAGAGACCAGCGATTTCTTCCGTATCCTGATTTGGGACCCAAAGAACGATCCGGCAGCTCAGACGAGCTATGTCTTGCGCTTTGACGAGAAAATCCGCTTTCACAGCCAATTCGGACGCGAGGCTCTTGCAAAGCTGCTGAGGCTTGATAAGAGACTCGACTGGCGCGACTGTGGACAGACGCAGGCAGAGGAAGAAGCTGATGTGGCAAAGTTCAAAGAAGCCTTCAAGGAGTTCGACTTTGCTGAGTAAAACTGGATGATAGCGACGAGACCTGTATGATTTAATCTTTCTTGCGAACAGCGCATTCTCATGCACCATACAAGTCCGTCTGCGGGCCTTGCGAACTCTAATTGTCAACTAGTACCTTGACGACCTTCGATCAACGACATCTTTCTTGAGAGGCCATACCCTAGTGCTTTCAGCCAAGCCGCTGTCGCCTCGGACATACTCGAAACGGCATTTTGTCAGAACGCGTGGAAAGCAGCACTAAAGGCTTGGGACCGCCAGCTCCAGACTTGCCGGTAATCCGAACGTCCTATGTCCAAAGCGCTGCACAAAATGCTCTTCTCGAAGACCAATTTCACTCATTGAAAGCACTTAGAAGTCGACTGACGCGACTTCGATGTGATCGCTCATCTCAGGAAAGGATGAGGTTATCGTGCCATAGAAGCATGGCCACAAACTTGCGTCTTGGCATTACTTTTCAAGGCCAAGGCTAGCTGTCTTCGACAAGACATTCACTTGGCACTCAGTCTGGATCACGTGTGATTTGCAGCGGGGTAGTGGCGCGCGACTGTGCGGTGGCATCTGCCGGCCACATCTACCGTTGCCTGCAACCTCATTTCTCCACAACACTCAAGCTTCGTTTCTCACGTTCAATAATCATCATCTGCTATTCGCCTGTTATCATCCACTAAGACTACCGAAGACAGTCGTCCCGTACCGCAAGAAGCGCCGACTATTTTGCCCCGAAGTTTCATATCCAGCACCAATCAAGATAGCGATCTACATACACTTACTCAAGCCCGCCGACCAACCATAGCCAGCGATAAGAGCACCTTCCCATTCGCACCCCAGCCCTCCAACCAGACCACTTTCTTTCAAACGCTGCTAAATTTCCAAACAACCACTTATCACTGCAGGTAGGTCGGCTCCGTAGCCGCGACAGGAAGCTCGACCACTGTTTGTATGCGTACACGGACGATCAGGTACGGCTTCGCGTATGTGGCCCGAGAGGGTAGAAGATGTGCAGGCTGGCGATCCTTGGCTGTCCCCTTCACCTGCCCAATGCGGATCGAGAAGAGGCCTTCCAGGTATGTGGTACAGTGGTAAGAGCGTTTGTAAAGCAAGTGCGCGTGGTCTTATCGTTGGCTTTGGAGATAGGTAGGACTATTGTGAGACGACCCGACAAGCCGTGAGCAAATGTAAGGTGGAAACACCCGACGACAGGTACTACGGCATCGAGTATAAAATTGCCGAGCATCACCACCAAACAGTAGAGCAGAACGAGAACTTCACAGGCTTTGGCTTCAGTCTCGACTCAATTTCCAAGCTCGGCGCTCAGCTCTCCTCGTTGCTCCACTTCTACATCAACAACACCATGAAATCTACCATCCTCCTCACTCTTGCTTCGGCGGCCTTCGTCTCCGCTGCACCAGCACCAGTTCACCTGGTTGCACGTGCGCCTCCTAACGTTCCCACTGCAGCCCAGGCAAAGACTCAACTTGCTGGCCTCACTGTCGCTGCCCAGGGATCTCAGGATGGTTACTCTCGCGATCTCTTCCCGCACTGGATTACTCAGTCTGGGACTTGCAACACTCGCGAGACCGTTCTGAAGCGTGATGGCACGAGCGTTGTGACCAACTCTGCGTGCGCCGCTACGAGTGGTACTTGGAAGAGTCCGTATGATGGCGCGACTTGGACAGCCGCTAGCGACCTCGACATTGACCATCTGGTACCGCTTAGCAATGCTTGGAAGGTATGGTGTCCTTCCAAACTCACCAACTTCAATCTGAATCGACACTAACACACATGGTAGTCTGGAGCAGCGTCATGGACAACAGCTCGCCGTCAAGATTTCGCCAACGACTTGACCAACCCTCAACTCCTTGCTGTGACCGACAACGTCAACGAGGCAAAGAGCGACAAGGGACCTGAGGATTGGAAGCCTCCGCTAACGAGCTACTACTGCACCTACTCGAGGATGTGGATCAAGGTGAAGAGCGTGTATAGTCTTACTATAACGAGTGCAGAGAAGACCGCCTTGACAAGTATGCTGGCTACTTGCTAAGTACACGGTCTTGGGATGAATCTGGGCATCATTTGGTGGTAATGACGAAGCTATGAATATTGAGACGAGCTGCAAAACCCCTGCTTGGCACAAAGCGCTTGAAAGTGACTGTCATTGGTGACGAGCTACGGACTACTAACAGTAGTACTGAACCTGATTTGTGTATGCGTGACAACACCAGAATACCCAAGCCTGTGTTCAATGATATGTACGGTTTCATGCTCCCCCGTTCTTTCCTAAAAGACGATCGAGTTCTTCTTTTTCTTGCTCTTCTTCTTCGTCTTCGACACCGCAGCTGCCTCACCTGACCCATTCACCACCAAAGGAATAACCTCTTCCACCGTCTCGATCTCCCCAGCTTCCGTCTTATCCGGGTCGACCGCATTTTCTTCAGCCTGCATCACCGAATCGGAACGGTTGTGCGACAGTCGTTCCTGTTCAGTAGCGACTGGACTCTGCAGCTCCGCCCCTGCCTCCTTCTTTCCCATTTGGTACATCTTGCTCTTCTCGAAACCGATTTCGTCAGTGAAAGGCTCGAGGGTTTGCAGAGTCTCGACCGTGGGCTCGATGTCGTCGAGTTTGTACACTTCTTCTTGCGTTGTGTTGAGCGTGGTCGTGCTTTCTGCATATGGGGCGTCCGACGCGTCGTCGTTTGCCGCAAGGACTTGAGGAGACTCGTCCACTGCTGCTTTCTCTCTAACTTCCTCCGACATGACTTCCTCCTGATCCTCCGGTTTCAGTTCATCGGTTGACGAAACTGTTTCAGCAACTGGAGTCGCGACTTCCTCACTGGCTGGCTGCGCGGTGCTCGGCCCAGCAGCGAGGTCGCTCACGACTGTTGTCCACACGACTTGGAGAAGCTTGCTATTACCCTGGATCTGGGTGATGAAGTCTGGTCGTCTGAACGGTTCTGGATCCTCGGCCATCGCGCGCTTGATAACGTCCTGGAGATAATCCGAATACCACGTCTCGTCTTCTGCAAGAGCCGGGAATGCATGGTCTCGGGCCACGCTCAAGATGTGGGAGATGCTCACACCTTCACCAAAAGTCGCGATCTTGTCTTTCGCTAGTTCCGCGAGGCCAGGTAGTTTGTAGCTTATCGCGGCGCAGTACACGCAGGTACTCAGCTTATAGTTGAACAGTGTACTGATTCCTGCTTGCGCGGTAGCGTTTAATGCCTGGTATGTGGAGGTGTACAAATAATGCACCAGAGTGTGCGCTGTCGATGCTTCGATCTCCGGGAGCTTCAATTGTTGCCTCCCGTTGGCGCTCTGTAGAAAGAACTCAGTTGCGAGCACTGGACTCTGCTTGAGCAAGGTCCCATGCACATCGAAGCGAAGAGCATCGGATCCGACGAGCAACGTTACTATCTCAGCATCCGCGTAGGGCCTATATTGGTCATATCAGCGGCCTGGGGATAAGCTATGTGGACGACGATTACGTACGATTTTTCGGGCATTGTCAGTTCGACCACTCTGTTCTCGCGCTTCCCGGAAGAGTCGCCGTCGATAGACATCTTGCTCTTCTACCTTAGAACGAGCCAACAACGACGCAATACCTCCGATACCTCGATCTCTCTCTCTCCATTTATCCATTCGTATCCTCTCAAGTCCAAGATTGAGGCTCAAAAACGTATGCGTTGGCTCGCAATACAGACTTGCGGGGCATGCATGCTTTGTGAGTTGGCATCTTCAGCCTCGTGGCTTCAGGGATCTCGTTGGTCAGCCTTGTGGTCCTTCACTGCACCGCACACATCGAACTACGAATCAGCAGCCACGTCACATGCTGACTCAAGATCTTCCGGTGAGAAAATGGCGCTTGTAGAATGTCATTGGGTGAGTGGTCGGGCCGCATATAAGCCCATATGCGTTTGATCGGTATGCCGTTGGTGGCATTGTCCAATCAGTGGCGAGGCTTCACTTTCGACATCAAGATGCTCGATAATCTTTTGCGTGGAACACGCAAATTTGGCATTCTGATTGACAACAAATGCATGGCTCGGCAAGGCCGGTTTCTACTGACATAGTCCAATATTCATTGAGTCACAGCGTTACCTCTCATTGTCAAGAAGGAAACATGAGGATATATTTTGTCCTCGTGGTTTCACACATAGCACATTGTATGTCTTCTCTGACCTTAGGAACGGCTTTTGGGAAGCCTGAGCTGACCATATAAATAGGAGTGTTCACCTGCGACGGTTTCATATGCTTGTGTAGAACAGCAGGTCTAGTCAAAAGAGCCGGATGGCTCTCCAACGACCGAATCTCGTACTGTATGTACTATTTCTCATTGTTCTAAAGTAAAAATCCGGAATTCATCCTGAGTTATGAAATTCTTCGACTGCATCTTTCTGGAGCGTGGGAAGCGCACTCACGAGTTCATCAACGACTTGGTTCGTCATTTCGGCTTACAATCGTCTTACGACAGCCATTTAAATACTACTAATCGAGCGAAAGAAAAAGACAACAGGGAGGGAATGATTGTTAGTGCTGCTGTGAACTGTATTGGCGATTTCAGGCTGTATCTTGGGCCAGTGTGTAACATAGGTACTCGGATATTTTATGAAGAATTTGATCTGATACGTTCAAAACTGTGGTATTGACCATCTGACACACTTCATCGATTTTAGCAAGAAAATCTACATTTCATGTGCTTCCATGTTCGACAGTTCCGGATTCTCTCGACGACATGGTCATGCATTCGAATGTTTCTAAACAATCTCCAGACAAGAACACGTCATGCGCACGAAGCCAAGTATTTTGTGTTATTGTTACCCATAAGATTGGATGGGTCTCGACTACAAGACCATGGACTTTCCAATGTTTGGTTTGTCTTGACCCCAAAACGACTCTAGACATAGGCCCCGCGAAGTATCTTAGAATCCGCCAAACCACCAACACAACATGTATGACGCCATAATGCGTTATTGAATTCGATGAAGAGCATAATTCTTGTCGGGGGAAAGGGAGAGGATGAGAGCAACAGTAGTGATTTATATATCTACTTGGAGCTCGGTGATCTAGGCCTATCAGACGACATAAAAAGACCTGTAACCATGTTCTTGAGGTTTAAGCCCAAAAGCGAGACATAGCGTAGACGGCGTTGTAGCTTCGATAGGGAAAAGCAGCATAGACTCCTCAAATTATCAAAGTCAAATGACAAAGATAACGCACTGTCGCACGATTCTTGATAAAAATTTCCTGAGCTAAGTGAACCATGAGACATGTACGAGTGATGGTCGCATTTTGATATGACGCGTGGAAGTGGATGATGATTTCCAATTAGCGCCAAGAATAGAGAATTTATATGCCCGCAGGCTTAATCTGATCGAGCGCGTTGCTGAGGAAAATAGAGGTTGGCATTTGATCACAAGTGTCTTGCAAAATAATAGCTAAGAAGTGATTCAAGAGTATCCACGTACGTGGGCAACCATATGTTAATTGCCTCGTACTTAAATCTTCCAGATTATGATGATATGCTGAGTACACTAGGACACTGAAGACGCATCCTGTTACAGAGCAACAAGGATTACCATAAACGAATTGAACACTATGCTCGGGTATGACTTCATAATATAGTTCGTTGTTTGAGGCAAGAACAGCACCGCTTCATCGTGGCTATCTATATTACTTTACAACACAAACAGGGCATATTAAAATTCCTTTTCGACAATCTCTTTGAACGGGGAAATTCCTCCAAGCCTTCCTGATAGATCTCGAGAACGGCATTCTGGAAAGAGCTGCGCGTTCTGGCCGATACTTTATGAATAAATGGCGACAACCTTTGGACGGGACATCGGTATTAACAAAGTTGGGTTGGAAATAAGAGTACTGCTCGCACGCACTCATATAGCGAGTGTTAAAATCTTTGGTTGCTTGTGAAAGAAGCATTGTGCATCGAATAAGCCGAAGAAGTGATACAGTATATATCGGTCGCCAAGCCGCAGGAGCAAAGCCATTGCTGTCAAACTTCGGGCATTCTGGAGACTTTCAGCAGAATTTGGTCTACCTAAAGTGTCCGAAGCCTGACTAATAGCAGTGCAAGATATCTTGTGGAGTTTGCTCATCTCGAAGGGCTGGTCCTGGGTCTTCTTGAGAACATTGGGGGGAAATCTTCGTCATAGATCCAGGACAATGAAAATTCGGAATCTCTGGACAACATGAAGGTCGATAACTCGCGATTCTGGAGACCGGCGTGAAACATCAATGCAGTCTTCACTTATCTCAGTAGCCATTGACTTTATTGTGATTTGAGGAGGAGAGAAGGTGGAATCGCGAAGACTTTATACTTACAGCGCGCTACTGGAAAGGCGAGAGACCATGATGATCCTTCTTCCACATTATGATGGTATGAACACGCGTTCTCTACCGGACACATATTCTGGCGGCGATTTATTTTCGGGAAGGTGATAGCTGCATTGAAGCAATAGGACCAATACTATGGAGTCATAGCAAGAACTGCGCGATCATGAATGTTGTTCTGCACCACTTTAACCACATGTACCAATAGCTTGCTGAATGTCAGAAGTCACAATCAGACGACACGTGCAAGCGACGTCCTGCGCTTCTGTTTATTTTGGCAAAAGTCTTGTCCGTCATGAAAGAGTGAAGGCAGGGAAGAAGAACGCGGCAAGACTTATACATCAGCTCCACATCGAAAGCACAGGAACATGAAGCATCATGTAGTCCTTTTGGATATTTCGGTCAGGAGGTGGGGGGTCGGACAGACATGAGACGAGATGTCATACCGATTAGAGCACGCCACTCGCACGGAATCGTTGGGCAGTGGTTTTGGGTAGTCCGAAGACCAGCGTCATTCTTCGTCTTCAAGCATCTTTCAACAACACCTCTTCCCCCCATCCCCAACCTCCAACATGTTGCTGTCACGGTGATGTTTTGGAGAAAGAGACCAATCCAGCACAACATATGCGCAAATTCTCTCTGGTATATTATAAAAGTGTTGCCGGCATGGATACGATGCGGAGAAAACACCAAAAAGCGGTATGTATATACGCTTTCGAGTTGTTGGTGCTTCGGTCCGGCGTTTGCTGAGTAGATGATGGAAACGTCACGTCGTTGGCGTAAGAACAAGGCAAACAATCATTTCTACCCGGTAACAAGGAGCGCAATTTGAGAGAGAGCGACGATGATTGCTCGCATCCGGAAGGCCGAAGTGTTCAAGCGTCGGCCTCGTCAATCGCGCGAGCAAAGGGCGGAATGCCATTGTTGTCTCAGCTCATAAGTGGACTTGTTCCTTATATTTTGACCCATCGAATTCATTGCTGTCATTTAGCCAGTCTGGAATGGCACATTCAGTCTCTCTTTCCTCTTCCACTCTCTTTCCTTCGCCCTCATCTTGCCATCCTCATCCCCGCTCCTCTCATCCTCGCTCGGTCCCTTCTCCTCCACCATAACACCCGAACCACCACCGGAGCTACTCGGTCTACCCGCACTTCCACCGCCGTCGCTCCGTATTGGACTGAGACTCCGCAACCGCTCGATAGGGATGCGACTTTGCATTTTACTCGCTGCCGTGGGATCGAGTTCTGCAATTGCGACTGGCGTGGCAATCGAAAGAAGTTCGCCGACCGCACCAAGATCTTTGTTCATGCTCGCGTCCGAAGCAAAAGCCACTTCCTGGACCCGAGCGGTGGTTGGGAGCGTAGAAGGAGGCATGACAGGCAAGTCAGAAAGCCACCTTCGAACGAGATACTGCTTGCAGCGACTCCAGACACCGAACTCCTGAGTCGCAGGATCGTACTTCTTCGCGGGTTGTAGCTTTTCAACACTGAACCACGTCGTGATGAGCTGCCATTTGATGCCATTCCACCATCCAACAGGCACGATGTTGGGCCGTGGACCTTTTCGACCCCATAGCGAGGAATGCTCGGTGGCTAGCTCGTGATACAAAGCCTCGTACACTCCTCTGCGCAAGGGGTTCTGGCGTTGTGTGGACAGGTTGTGCTTGACGGCATACCACAAAACAATGACGGCTGCTAGAACCGGGAAGGAGACAATAAACCACCATTTGATGGGTGGATTGTCTTGGAAAGTGTCGACATTCATGCCGAAGAAGCCTACGGTGAATGTAAGCGGAAGGAAGATGAAGGTGATCCAAGAGAGGCGCCACATGGAGAGGCCGAGCTGCAGTGAGTGTCTGGCGTCTCGTATTCCTACCGACTTATACATCAGATCTGACAGACCACTGGTGGGTGCTATAATGTCGCGGTCCCATTGTCCAGTCAGTTTCTCAATCTCTTCAGGCACCGAGCCCAACCATGGTTCCTCGTCCTTTGGATCACCCGAGGCCAATTCATGTAGGTGTGACACCATCTCTCTCACAATATCCGCGTGAATGTAGAGCAGTCGTTCGACCTTGAGCCACTGAGCACTGTTCTTCCACAGCTCTGGCGCTCGCGATTCGTCGGCGGGATTGTCGTAGACTAGCACGATGGTTAGCAAAGTCGATAACGTCGTGGTTCACGGTGTTGTACTTACTCTTATCCTCGAGAATACCAACATGCGTCTCGCAAGCTGCCAAGAACTTTGTCCAGTTGTACGCTACGGCTTTGAATATGTCTTTCAGTATGAAATCCATACACTCTGTCGCCAGAGTCTCATCACTATCCATATCTTCGCGAGGGAGATAGAACGTCAAACGCCGCCAGCGAGACTCGAGTTCTTGCCGCGCGCCTATCAGTGTGTCTTTCACAGAGCCAGATTGCGAGTTCTCGAAGATGATGACTGTATTGCTGTTGTCAAGTGTTCGAAGCTTCGGAATATATCTTTCCTGGTGTTCGTTCGCGTCAACATTCCCGTAAGACTTCTTCAGTCGCTGGTATTCTCCATATGCTTCTTCGTCGTAGGGATTGGGGATGTCTGGGTCAACTGCCTGGCCCGGTCTGCCGTCGCTGAGTTGTACGTACACAGACAGGCGCTGAACGTAAACATCATAGCCATAGCACGGCTGGTCCGTTTCGTCGTAGTGGTTGAGCTCCATCATTGGCTTGATCCCGGGTGGATCAATTGACCGTTTCTCGTAGTGCTTCAGGTAATCGCAACCGAATGCGGCCCGGCTGATGCCTCTCCATGGATCCCTTTGCGTCCTAAACGTCTTGCCATCAAGAACAGGCTTCCCGCCTCTCTGCTGCGGTCGCTCATATCTGGCCCATCTCCCAAATGTAGTTCCAACCAGGTCGTCGCTCGCGTCGATATTGAATTTGCGCAGGAGGAAACGTGTCGCCCAGGAAGCGTTTTGCACGTGTATGACTCTCAGCGCCGCCTGGGCCGAAAGATCCTCCTTACGGTAGAAGCGACGCAGGCTATCAATGTCGCAGAATTCCTGCGCAACAATCTTCCTCCTACCCTCTGCCGTATGCTCCTTTGCGACATAGTCAATCAGCAAGACGCGACCTTGCCGCCATGTGTCCTTGGTCCATCGCTCCTTCCATTCGACATTTGGGCTGTGTTTGCGCCTATGACCGAAGCCAAATGTGCCTTTGCGCGTGCGCTCTTCGCGGATCGAGCTTTGTGAGGCCGAGCGGTCGAATGTAGGGCGCTCGTACGCGCTGAATGAACGTGAGGGTGCTGCAGCGGTCAGTTTCTGCAGTAGCTTGTAAAGCAGAAGCCTGCAAAGCCATCGGCTGTGTCGACATACCATTCATCTGCGTGGGACTCAGGCTCGGCACCGGCGGCTCGCCCGTTGCGGTATCTTCCACAGTGATGGGCGGTGGTGGGTCGCTCTTGGAGCGCTGTAGGCCTGAAGCCATACAGCCGACTTTGCCGTATCAAACGCGAGATAGACGGTTGGCAAGGCTTGTCGAAGCTTGCTATTCCCGTGCTTCAAGGTACGAGCTGCGAACAACGGTATGCAGACAATCGCGGCGCGTACGTGCAACAAACAAACAACGCTGGCTGCGAGTGTGAACGTACCCCCACATGGCGTATAGAGGGCCGAGTATGGAGGACAGAGAGCGCCATGCTGGTTGCCTTGTATGCAGAGGCGTATTGGTGTGGAGGCGGCAGGGGCAGCAGCGATCAGCAGGTGAGGCTTGTCGGTCATGCATCGCTCGTACTCGGCATCTCCATTCCGTGCGCCCCAACGTCACTCCTCAGCCCTACCCACCATGTAAGCAATGTCCACCGGTCAGACCAGCACAAACAGATGATGCGAACAGGTGCACGTAAGCTGACCAATGCAGGTGGCGAGGTACTACATTGTACATTAGATCGTTATATCTTTTGACTATAGTCTTGTGTCTGTACACATCCCAACAACATCTCTATGTACAGTGTGCAGGAGCTCCCAGCGTGAGCTATTAGATCTTGAGTCGCAAGCGACTGTATATGTGCAAATGGGGATAATGAAATTGCCAGTCGTGACTCATGTCGGGCTGATGCAGCGGATCGCTTACAGTGGGTATTGATCAACGAAGTAGGAGAGAGATTGGAAAAGAGGAAGTACACGATGCTCGCTCGAACGCCGACGTTGAAAACCGGGAATGTGCCAGGTGCTCTGATCATTCACAGAGGCGGCTGCGTTTGTTGAGCTCCTCATCACTCAACGCAGCCAGCCATAAGCATTTGCTGATAATGTGTGGTTCCACCTTGAATGTGTATTTTGAGCTTGCCTCGAGGAGACGAAGCAAATTCTTGACGATCGTGGCGGCCGTGTGGTGTCGTTCAAAATTCACAAGTCGTTCCCTATCCACGGGTGGCGCGTCGATGAATGCAGGCTTTTGGGCATTGTAGATCAGGTCTCGGGTATATACACCTAGAATGCATTAGTGGTTGGCACAAGAACAGAGTCGCTCTGGACTCACCAATGAATGGAATGCAGCCGTCCTCAACAGTTACAGTTTCCATCTCAAGCCGCAGATTGTGGAAGTTCCTCAAAGGCTGGACAAGGGCTTCCAGCTCCTTCATGATGTGCAACTCGGCAGCAGGTACAAGCGACCAAGTCTTTCGGAGCCTTGACACATCGTTCGAGATCAGCGCAATAGAGATTTGATACATGGTTGCGTAGTTACGAAGACGGCGTGCATGAGCTGCGATATGGATGTACTTGACGATGCATCGAGCGCGTTCCTGTACGTCTTCCGTGAGGACGCACTGAGAAATAACCCACTTGACGACCAAGTTGAACCGGGCAATGACCACGTCGACACCGCGCGCCTCCTCAGTCCTGAGGTAGTGAACCCAATCGCGTATTTGAGGCGATGATTGCTTCCAACGCAGCTCAATCAATTCCTTCCAGTCGATCTCGTCGAGCGCGTCCTTCTCGACAACAGTGAATTGGTGCGCAAGTACCTCTGAGTCATAGGCCAAGACGAACGGCATGTGAGTGGCTGATGCTCTCGACCCTTCTGGCCGACTGTGTTCTTCGAATATAGGTGAATCTGCCAGATGAATGGGTGATCCAAAGGTTTGGTTCTGAGGTCGAGAGGCAGTAGGTGTCAGACCAGGGCTTGGCAAGCCGCGCTCAAACACGGTAGGATTTGGCAGAGCATTATTGAGTCGATGCGAAGTGAGAGGAGGTGTCTGAGGGTGTCGCATAGGATGTGTTGGTAGGTCTTCAGACTCGCGTTCAAGTGTCGCGGGTTCGTCGTCAAAGAAGCTTCTCACGCCGTGGCTCGTCCCGTCCGACCTCCCACCGATAGTTTCCAGGTCACTAAGATCTTCGTCCTCATCGAGTAGGAATGACTCGCGAGGAACGGCTGATATTGGTCTCGTCCCACCAGTCGGTATTCGCTTTAGGCTATCTGTTTCCACGACATACTCAGCAGACGAGTCTGGAGAGGCCGCAGGCTGGGCATGCGTGGTCTGAGGGGTCAAAGTGCTTGCCAGTTGCAGTGGTGAAGGCTTGGCCGATGATCGCATAGTGTCCAGGGTTCCTGCTCGCTGAGAATTTGTAATTCCGCTCAGTCCTCGATCGAGAAGGGGCACCGACGAGTAGGAGTCCTCCGATCCCCCTTGTGAGTTGACAGCAGGAACACGACGGTTGAAGTTCTCGGCTGACAACCGATACATATCCTGACTATCTTGATTGGGTGGCGCAAGCGGTCGATGCAGGACGTCATCGGTGTTGTCGCGAACGTCATGTTCAGACCGACTTTTCTTGTGGCTGCCATAGTCCTCTGGAGCACCAGTTGGCCTATACACCTCCAGCTCGATGGTGTCCCGCGGTGAGCCGTTGCTCGGTGATCGTTTCTCATATCGACCCTCTAGCTTCATCAATGCTGACTCGACTCCGCCTTCATCATCTGTGTCATCTGGCAAGGCTGCAAGTTTAGCTACTTCGGCCTCGAAAGAAGGCCTAAGATTTGGCTGCGATGAGTGTGTGTCGACCAGCGATATCGGCTTCTTTGGTGAATCCTCTACCTGCTCTGGTTCAGTCTGCTCTGGCTGGCTGCTCGGCTCCGGTGAAGGGTCGCCATAACGATCAGTTCGGAGGATCACCGAATTGGTGACAGAGTGAGTACGGTTGGAGACAGACCCAGTCGAGTGAGGGCGTTGCATATGTTCGAGATCATGAACGTTGTCCACTGCGCGCAGATCGCCACCTGGCCGCCGCCGGAGTTGACGCGCAGGTGTGGCGGATCCAGTGGAAGGGTTGTCCAGGAAAAAGGGATCGTTGTTGGACGACATGGTCTGGAATGTGGCAACGCTGTCAGGACCCCGACGACGACTAAGGACGCTATTGTACGAGGCAGGCCGTCGAAGTGATCCAGTACGTGCGATCGAGGTTTTGGTCGATCCGCGGCGCCTGAAAGAGTGCATCTGCTTCGGTTCGCGCCCTTCGGACATCGACCTTCTCTGCCTCGCTGCGGGTCTTTGCGTTGCGGGGCGCGCCTCGCGTGGTGTGTCCTCTTTCGCAGGAAGTACTGGAGCATCATACAACTCAGAATGACGAACACCATGAATCCCACCGTCACCATCGATTGTGCGTGCGTCGATGGAAATGCCTCGCTCGTGAGTTTCTTCTGGCACAGATTGTACCGCAACCTGTTCAGATTGATCGGGTAAAGCGCCAGACATGACAGGAAGCGGCGGCGGCCCAGTATCATCGATAATGAGGATAGACTTGCTGCCTGTCGTAATGGCACTCTGCACTCTAGGATCGAGACCGGGACCAGATTGTTCTTGGTCCTCTGGAACAGGAGTGTCTCGTTTCTCGAACTCGAACTCAAATCCTCCGAGCTCAGGAGGGTTGGTACTGTGTCTCCGTTGACCCTCGTTCTCTAATTGCTCCATGACTGCTTCTCGGAAACTCTCAGCCACTTGGGACGCCAATAAGTCGATACGCACTTGTGGACGCACTCGAGTCGTTCGGCGCTTCTGAACCCCTGCCGAGCCAGTGGATACAGTTCCTGACGAGGAGCGGCCAGAGTGAGGTTGTCGCTGATGCGCAGGGCTGCCCATGTACGGACTCGTGCCGAGTGGCTGTCTCGTGCTAAGTGCTCGCCGCACGCTACCAAACAGCTTCTTCATGCCTGGACTTGGTGGATATGCTTGCTTCTCATGATTGTTGACCTGCTGTTCTTCTGCTTGCAGCTGTACATGGGATCGTGCATGCCTCAGACTCTTCATCTCGACGTAAGGCGATCCTGGCTGGAAAAGTCCTCCGCGAACTAAGCTGCCCGGCATGTTCGAGACGACAGACGCTGCTGTCTCTGGCGAGGTATATTTAGGTATTGATAGCGGCGCCCGGCTGTCTCTCAATGCGTCCGAGAAGCTTCCACTCCGTTTGTGAGCATGACTAGGTCGATTGACCTTCTTTGCGGATGTGACTTGCTGAGGGGTCGGCGCCACTCGTGCAGTTCCCGCGGGGACAGGGTGTGGGTAGAGAGGCAAATCGATGGCTTGTTCCGATCTGTTGATACCTCGCATGGGTATGGAGCATGACAGGACATGCATGCTCTGCTCGCTAGCTGGAGATAGGGGAACTGGGGCAGTCTCATAGTCCTGAGATGGCACATACGGGGAACTCATCGAGTTCTGGGGTGTATGCCGTGCTCTTTGAGCCCATTCCATATGACGGCTCGCGAATTGGTCACTTGGGTTAGACCCCACTGTCTCCTTTGTGTCACGCAGTCCCTGGCGTTTTGGGGTAGACGGCACAAGTATCACCGGCGGCACTTCGTCAAGCGAAGGCTCTGAGCCTGGCTGTCCGCCTGGAAGTAGCTCTTCGTCCGCCGAGTTCTGCCCAAAATTGTCCTCGGCCTCCCAGTAGTTTGCACATGTCCGCTTCCAGCATTTCTTCAGTTCGCCAACGATCTTGATATCCCCGCCACCCCGGTCCGCTCGGTTGCGGAGATCAGTGTGCAAGCTGTTGACAAGGTCGCAGAAATATACCCGTAGTTTGTACACCGGCACGAAATCGTCCACGAAGTAGTTCAAAATCCAATGGCGCAGAGCTACAAAGGTCCGCACTCTTACTATGCGGCCGAAGTCATCCTGGCGATCCACAGCCCACCGAAGTCTCGCAATAAGATAGGCCACAAGATCCCTGGTGCTGAGAAAAGCGCGAAAGGTAAGGAAGAAGTCGGAGAGAAGTTCGTAGTCAAGGAAGCTTGGTGATGTGATGTGTGACACGAGGCGTGAGGGAGTAGCTGCTAGAAGCTCTCCACTTGGGGAGAATCGCACAACTGCCTTGTCGTCGGGATTCGAAGTGAGTGCATCGTAGAGCCGCGGTCCAATGGGAACATGCGAGACTCGGGCGGAAGACGGCGCAGAGGTGGGCATGTGAGGACGGTCCATGGTGGCGCGGTAGCGATGTGGTATGGGCGAGTAGGCGTCTGATCGCGGCCGTGATGACAAGAACGAGTGTGTGCCCGCCCGCTGTGGGGTGAGCAGCGATTGGGCAAAGTCGTCGGTGCCAGAAGCGCGCGTGTAGACAGAGCTGCGTAGATCGACAGTTCCGCGTGTGCTGAAGCGTGGCGTCCCCAGGCGGTAGTTAGGAATGGGGACCTGTAAAAGAGGGAACGAGCCTGTGTCTGCAGTCTTGGGGCGGCCAAATGGGGCTCTCTCGATGACGACCTTGAAAGTGCCTGGCTCGTTGCTGAGCGACGTCACAGTGTGCTCGTCGACGGTCGAGAAGGAATGCGAGCGACCGTGTGCGAGTGGACGTGGGTCATTTGTGGGTTCTGCTGGCGCTGGCTGCAGGGAGGCATCGTCCGCCCCAAGGATAGGCAGTGGTGGTGGCGGCGTGGGCTCAGAGCGCGGTGTCCTCGAGCCGTACAGACTCTGCTCCCACTCATTGCTCGTCGGTCGGAGGTGCGAGTCGGCGGTCGCGCTGTCGGGCGGCGTCTGGGGTGGGAAGACGAAGGGCTCTGGCTGTGGGAGGTGGCGCGTGTTGCCAGCGCGGACGACAGGTCTGGTGAGGTCAGCGAGTGTGCGAGAAGATGAGGCGTGTGCATGGCCATTGAAGTGTGTATGGCAGGTCGCGCCTTCCTCGACGGTGTATATGGCGACATCGTGCCTTCCCTACACACTGCTCTTCCTCGTCATCGACTACCTCACCAAGTACTGTCGTCTGATGTCGGTCCAGACCATACACACCAACGATACAACGCCAGAACACCAATTCGGAACAGCAGAAATGGCCTACCTCAGGTAAATGACGCCGTTGTGCACGTTGGCGACGGTATACGACCTGCCAGCGCCTGTCGAATGGCTCGTCTCAATGGTGCCGCTGCTCGCTGCCCGCGCCCGTGTCCTGCTCTTCAGCTGCTCGCGCGAGTCCTTCACTCGTCGCAGGCGGCGCTGCTGGTCCTCTGCGCGCGCTTTGGTGATGTCTGCGCTCTGCGCGCCCGCGACCAAATCACGGTGACGGTCGGCTGGGGAGCCTGGGCCTGAACTTGGGTACGCATTCTGCTGCAATGCCGGTAGGGACATCCTTCCCCATAACGTGAAACGATGCCCGCAGCGAACAGACGCGACTGCAGTGTCAGCAAATACGTAGACGAAGCATGGCCAGAGGCAGCGTGCACTGTGCAGTCATCTCGATATGAGGGCGATCTGAGAGAGGACGACAACAGCGGTTGAAGTCGATGCAGCCCTGTACCATTACCCAGCGACGACTGCCAGTCAGCTTCCAGCCATGCACGACCCGACCAGGGTTTCTGCCCAAAGCGTCCGGGCCATGCCCTGTTGGGCTGTCTCCACAATGCTCCGCTGCGAGCACTTCCAAGGACTGTCTATCTTACGTCCTTGCTCGCATCTCTGCGACCCGGCCGTGCTTGCAGCCTTCAATATGCCGTTCCCAAAGCGGCCCATGGTTGGATGCTGGCACAAACGGTAGCGGGACACCCGTCGATCCATCCGCGCCCATCGTCGACCGGCAAACAACAGTTGTTAGCTGTCCTTTAGCTGCAGCGGTTGGTCGGCGACCTGCAATAGACATTTTCGTACGCAGCGAAATCAAGCCCGAAAAGAAACCTGGCGAGCAGCTCCTGGCTGAACCACGAGATTTTGAGGGTGGATCCCTCCAGCGCTCAACGGCTTCCACCAGGTCTGGGATCGCAATTCCCATTCTGCTCTGGCGGGCAGAGCAACATGATGCAACGGTCAGGTCACGGTCCTTTCTGTGCTGTGAAGTTGCCAGATCTGGCTACGCTCCGTTGTTGTACACCATCGTTTCGCCAAAAAGCAAAACCATTGGTTGCCTCGGTCAAGCTGCATTCGGCATCTCACAGTGCTTCTGAAAAGACATGCAAAAGGCAAGCATAGCGACGTCATGCACGTCCGGATACACTGAACCAGGGCCACCCTGTAAATGCGGCAAAGACTCAATTTACTTCAATTATTCCGTCCGACGTGCATATCCTCCGAGTCGCGAAAATCGAGTTGCACTCTTCAAGTTCGACCTGCGACTATCCTAACACCTACGAAGGCCAGCCAGATGTTCTACAACTCTAACTACGACCGCGAGCAAGTAACCCGATCGCGCCATCGAGCCTCCTGCATGACATCCGTTCGAGACTCAAGGCCAGAGCTTTGGACTGAACTCAGATTGCGGCCATACAAGCACGCGACATGCATATCGAGCGACTCATGAAAATAAGGTTTGTACCCCTCCACGGCTCAGCATCAGGCACAAAAGCCTTGAGACCCGAGTCTCACTCTTCCCTATCAATAATGAGGCTACTGCCTTCCGATATAGCTGTAGGCAAAAGATCGACAACAAAGTCGAAGCGACGAATGCTTCAGGTACCTGCGCCGCACAACAACTCGACAAAAGACCAGTTTTCATAAGCAAGTCAAGTTTGATCATCAGTTACACAGCTACTCATGAATAACCTCAGAGCAGACTGCGTCAATACGGATATGGGTGCACTTCTTCTTCCCGACTCAGGTCCAATCCGTTCTTGACTTGCTCCTCATGCATCATGTCCAGATACTCCAATAGCACATCTCCATACCTCTCTCTTCCCTTGTACTTGCTTACATCATCTCCCCAGCTGCGCACTGCACTTGCTAGTCTACCAGGCACATATGGCTCCTTGCAGATATCAGTGACGCGATGAAAGTACGTCCTTATGGTGAACACGACACCACCAGACCGAGGAAGTCTGTTGCACCTAGTCAGTATCTGAACACGGGTTGCAGGAGTTGGAACGAAAATGAGGCGATGCATCACTCATATTTGTCGATCATGCGGACACTCCCACCGCCACAACCCCACAATTGGACGAGAAATGGTAAACTCAAATTCCACGTACCGTCTCAAGCTCTGCCGCTCGCTCCTGAACCAGTGGTTCTCGATAGCCTTGTTCTTCTCGGCGGTGAACCAGCCGATTCCCTCGCTGTCTTCAGGACCGATGCTTTCACTCCACGCGAGTTTGTCGTCTACCTGGATAAAGTAGTTATTCCGCAACACCGGGGACTGTGGTTGTATTCTGCGGAAAAAATTCAACATGCCCTATATTGCCATTAGCATGTGTGTATTGCACTGTCGCACTTCACGGACTACTTACCTTCTCCAGCTTCTCCTTAAAGCCCGGCACATCTCCCGATGTGTGTATCTCAGATAACGGCATCCCAAACTTATCTTCCAATCTCCAGAATCCAGCCAGCAAGATGCTCCCAGCAAGCAGATAATACAAGCCGTCCTCCTTCTCAATCATAATCGCAAGATCATCCTGCACCAGCCGGCCCACCATCGCCATCGGATCCTCCTTCAGTGGTCTTTCCACAATATCAAATGACTCACCTGTGACTAGATTATCCATACCAACATCCGTCTTCCCATACAAACTCGGATACCGTTCCGGCAAATAACCACACAACTCTTCCAAAAGTTCGACAGCGGCATCAAAAACCTCGGGCGCCGTACGACAACACTTCTCACCCCGCTCGGCGATGCGCCTAGCTTTCAGGTCGTGGAAATGCAGAAACTGGTTGTCGAGCTCGATCCATTCGTCCCAGTGCATGGTGCGGAGACCCATGGTGATGTTGTATTTGGGGCCATGGCGGAAGGGGCGGTAGGGTAGGGGCTTGGTGGTTTCGATGGACCAGTCTGGGTACGGAGGGGCGGTGGGACGGGTGAATGAAGATGGCGGCCATACTGAGTGTCATTAGCGCTGAGAAAACTTGTGGTTGTTGTTTTTGTATACCTCCGGGCGGCCTATCTAGCGCTTTGAAGGGTGAGCGTTTCTCGAGGTTGGGTGTGCTGGGCGGCGTGATTTGGTTCCGCGTGCGTGTGCGAAAGTGGCGTGTTACCGTGATGGCAAGCCATATGCATGTGACGAACAACAGGCCAGTGTAGAGAGCTGCTTTGGGGTGGAGGTCTGTATGTTTGAAAGCAGTGTCGAGATTTCCCTGCGCTTTGTGGCAATGATGCTGCATTGCCTGTCTCAACTGTGCGCCGTGGTGTTGTACAGTTTGGTGAAGTTTAGTCAGGTGCTCGGCGAAACGTGGGGCGAAGTCCGGCATGCTTGAAGCCTGTCAAACAGATGGCCGCGAATCTCGAAGAGGGATACTGCAAAGATCAATGGCACAGGAAAGAAATGATAGAAGAAAATACAGCAGAGTTCAACACCAGGAAGGAACAGACGCGGATCTGCATGATGATATGATATCGATAATACACATTCTCTAACTCGCGCTGTACGCGCTACCCTGGTCCTGCGATAACGTCTATCCGGGATCTCGTTGGATAAAGTGTGGGGTTGGCAGCTCCAGCATCGTTCATGTTGGTTATCTCATAGGAGCGGGGATAGGAATACCCCACTTGGTTAGTTCACGAACCATATCGAGAAGCCAAGCACCTTCAGATTTATCAAGCGATTAGTCTAGTCGTGTTATGAATGTGCTAATGTTATCGTTCTGTGATTTCTTGACGATCCAGCTGCTAGGTCGTAGACAATTGGTCGCAGTCCCGACTTCGACAGGTTGGCCTGGGTGCTTCAATACCTCGATGGTCTGTGGCTCATAAAGGGTCTGTCGAATTGTCACTTGACGGCATATGTCTCGATGCAGCGCAATCAATCCAAATCCCATGCGTCGTTTTCGAGCTGGACGCCATTCAGCCATACCGAGTTGACCTGGATCTGTACATTCTACGTATGACCGCTCTTCGTACTCGGGGTTCTGCGTCGCAAAAGACAGTAGTCACCCCACTTCCTGCGATACTTTTGCGGGATGAAAGGCAGGCCCGGGACGTAGAGCAAACGACTCAGTAAATGGGTTTCTGAGGCGTCGAGAAAGGGAACACACTTCAGCTTCTCCCAGTGAGCTGAATCTGAGATGTAGTCTGGCTCGAGCGTTGTTGGGCTTGACGAAGGCAGGCGAGAATCTACGAGGAATGTGCAGTGATTAATATCAGTGTACTTGCCTACGTCCTCAAGATTCTCGTCATTCATTCCAGGAGGAATTAGCCAGGTGCCAGGAAAGAGGCCGAAACCAACGTTGGCTTCGATGAATTCGCCAGGGAGCAGACCAGAGAACTCGCTTTTGACGAATTTGGCATGGACTCCATGCGGAAGAGAGAACGATGACGGGAACCGGTACCATTCCTTGCCCAGACAGACTTTGTCGCCAGCTTGAGCCATGCCTGGAGTGTGCAGTGGCTGGTAGACGTTCAAAGGCGCTGAATAAGCCATGAATGTACCAATGGTGCGAAGTATGCCGACATCGAATGATAACAGCAGTGGGATGCTCACGACAGCGAGCTTGATGGGGACCGGAATCTTGCTAACAAGGTGGGAGGGATCTGTGGAACCAAAGTTTGCCAACAAAATGTGCAGAGACATAGCTGCGTTGAGTGCGAGTGCTGGATAGACTGGATACATAAAACGTTCCTCCTTGTGCGGCTGCACGGTGAAGATAGCCAGCCATAGGTAGAAGGGACTAATGAAGACTATACTGCGGAGCAGTGTTGGCTTCGAAACGGCCTTCTGGAGAACAGAGTGTTGAATGATGAGAAGAGGGAATGCAGCCAAGGCCAAAAGGAACCAGATGTTGAAGTTCAGAGTGAGATTGCGAATGTAGAAATGCCAGGGTTCTACACCATAGATGTCTGGTCCACGGCTGCCGCTGCTAAACACATTGTAAAGGACGATGTTGAGGGGCACGCAGGTGAACTTCCGGTAGAAGAACGAATCGATGCCAATTTGCACGAGGAGTATGAGTATAGATCCGACTACTCCTTGAACGATCCTGCTGCAGCCATCAGCAATAGCTCCTGTGATGAACGCGAGTATTGCTTCCTCGACGAGAAATGGCAGAATAAGGGCGCCGGCGAATGGCCATCCTAGCGTAGTTCCAAGGGCGAACCACATGATCCCTGAAGCAGTCTTGATCCCGCCAGACCAATCCATGAAAGACGAAAAGCCAAGCATGGTGGTATACATGGCGAAGGTCGAGGGCAGGTAGGCTGGCGCGGCGTGGTACATTCCTGGGCTAAAGACAAGAGCTAAAGCGAAGAATATAGCAACTCTGGGGTTCATCGTCCGGGCAATGACCGAGTACAGTCTTGTCTGGCACAGCGCACATACGAGAGCTAGTGTGATCCTGAGGAAGTAGAACTCGACAACCTTAGGCTGCCCAAAGCCCAGGATCTTGAAGGGCAGGGTTCCAATCCATATGACAGTTGAGTGGATGGCCGTGTATGTCCAGCTCCGTATGGCGTACTCAGGGGAGTACTCCCAGGTCTGCAGACCGTAGCCATGGTTCAGGTAGTGCGTTGACTCCCAATAGTTGAAGACCTCATCGCAGTCCTGGATGGGTGCGAAAAAGGCTGCAGCGACATTGGCGACGACGAAGACGGCGAATGCGAGGGGTGCTGTCAGCTGCGGTGGCTTCTCCGCAGGAACTGGCGTCCTGGACAATATCAGCAGAAATTCAAGAGCTATGAGGTGCATGGGTGAATTGCTATAACGAACAGAACTGTGGCCATAATAGAGTGTCCGGGAATGCACTGAGATGTTTAGGGCCAATTAGGATCGACTCACCTGCTTGCATTTGTCGGCGCCATGCTACACCGTGAACGTCACCCGCACCGCGAAGTGAGGTTGGTGCTGACGCGAACACGATCTCCCGCGGTAGGGCTGAAGCACGCACGCTCTTTCCGCAGGCTCTGCCAAGGCCGGGCACAGCGCTAGCTGCATCAAAAAGACGACGTTCCTCCAGGTTGGACCTCCTGGATCTGACCATCACCGCACATTAAGCAAAACAGTGCAAACCGCAGTT
Organism: Setomelanomma holmii; assembly: GCA_010015745.1. Lineage (NCBI taxonomy): Eukaryota > Fungi > Ascomycota > Dothideomycetes > Pleosporales > Phaeosphaeriaceae > Setomelanomma > Setomelanomma holmii. Next base: position 319,719 of record ML978177.1, read on the forward strand.
GGTGCGACAGAGCCATCACGCGTGCTGCAAACACTGCAGAGGAGACAGAATGTCAGACTCGCTGGAACCGCCCGCGAAGAGGGTGCGGCTGGAGACAGATGCTGCCCTTTACGGCGCATCGCTCGACGCGCCGGGTTCGCCTGTCGATGACATGGACGACGATTTCTACGATTCTACGCCCGTCAAGCCGGCAGAGCAGCCTGTGGTGGATGGGAGCGCAGCGTTGTTTGCTGCTGCGGCTGCGACAGCGCCAGCGAGCCTCGCCCTTCCTGGCCTCGGCGCGATGGGCGAGAGCGCGACCCCGGCCTCGCAGACCGCATCCCACAACGGCGCAAACAATGACGCAGACGCAGACGCAGACGGCCATGCGAGCGCCTCTGAGGACGGCGAGCTCTCTGACACTGAGGCCTTCTACTATGAGCAGCGCGCAGCAGAGCCAGATGCGATCAGTCAGGTGCCCGCCGGGGCGAAGCCTGCACAGCATGGTAAGCTGTCGCATACTGAGCTGCACGCCGTGTCCCTGACGTATGCTCAAGATGCTCCCGTAGACAAGACTGCCGCGCCCGATGCTCCCGAGGAGGATAGCAGTGACGACCTCGCCCTGGCCATCACGAATGGCCTCGCAGAGGAGGACAGTAAAGCCGAGTTCTTGAAGACTGCGGAAGCAAACAGAGATAACAAGGATGCCGAGTGGCAGCTGGACTCGGACGCCTCGGACTCTGGGTCGTCGGACTCGTCAAGTTCAGCCGACAGCTCAGACGAGGAGGGATCAGACGACGGCGAACTGCTCGATCCTGAGGAACAAGTGCGCCTGCTCATGGCCGAGGCCGTCGACGAGCCCGGTGCTGCAAAGGCCAAAGTGAAGACACAGAATGAGATCGAAGAGCAGTACGAGAAGCCCGACATCACCGTCACAGAGGAGACCAAGATCACCGAGCTCGGCAAGGTCGAGTCGGTAGTCGAGAATGTCGTAGTCGTTAAGGGAAAGGTCTCGGGCGACCTGCAGGTGCTGGAGTCGGGCTCCGCACTTTGTCTGCAGGACCGCACTGTTGTTGGCAAGATCTCCGAGCAGATGGGACGAGTTGAAGAGCCAAGATACGCCCTTGGCTTCAATGATCCTGCTGAAATCACGACTCTAGGCATTGCCAAAGATACGCCCATATATTACGTCGACGATCACTCAACCTTCGTTTTCACCGAACCTCTGCGTGCACAGAAGTATACCGACGCGTCAAACCTACACGATGAGGAGACCAACGATGTTGAATTCTCTGATGATGAGAAGGAAGCTGAATATAAGCGGCAGCAGAAGGCTAAAAAGCGAGCCAGGCAGGACGATGACGACGAGCCGCCACCGGAGAAACCCATCCCCACCGGGCCAAAAGGTCACATTGATGTTCCGGCTTTCTACCAACCGATGGAGTACCAAGGAGGAGGCCTCAAGTATAGTGACGACGAGGACGAAGATCTCGGCATGTACAAACCACTCGCACGACCCGACCACTTCGAGCAGATTGTTGGACACGGTGCTCCATTGGAAGATCGAAGTCATGTCCGTCGCGGCATGATGCGTGGGCGAGGCGGCTGGGCTGATCGCGGTCGTGGGTTCCGCGGACGAGGAGGGTATGGTGGACGGGGAGATTTCGGTGGTGGCCAGAATGACCGTGGTGGGTATGGAGCAGGTGGACGTGGTGACTTTGGAGGTGGCCGTGGAGGCCAAAGTGGTCAAAATAACCAGGGCAACCAAGGGAGCAGAGGCGGAGCTCAGGGCGGTCGCACTGACCGGACCTGCTATGCTTGCGGACAGGTTGGGCATCAGAAGCGCGAGTGTCCTACTCTCAAGCCTCAGCTCGATCGCGGCAGACCTCAAGATCAACAGAACAGGCAACAGGACGGCCGTCAGGGCAGCGCAGCGCACCAACAGCAACAACGCTCCGCAACATCTGCATCACCTGCCCGACAGCAGGATCGTGGCCAGTCCCAGCAATCCTCTCAGCCACAGCACTCGCCTCCTGCGAAGAGCAAAAACAAGAACAGGAAACAGCGCTTACGCGAGAAGAAGGAGAAGGAACGCGAGCAACAGCAGCAGCGGCAACAGTCTCAGCAACATGCTTCGCCGGCACCACCACCTGCAGCTTCAAATAACAATGCTTATGCCAACAACACCAACCACGCAACAGGGTGGCCGCCACAGTACTCGAACTCTCCTCAGCCGGCAGCAGCATATGTACCACTCCCACCGCCTCAAGTGGCCGCCGCTCCGTATGTTGCCCCAGTAGCATATGCTCAACCTCCAGCCCCAGCCCCTGCTCCTGCTCAAGGCCAGCAGCAGCAAGCCAATTGGGCAGCATGGGCACAGTGGCTTCAGGTTGTTCAAACAATGCAGCAAGCCCAACAACCTCAGGTCCAAGCTGCTCCACCGCCACCGCCGCCACAAATGCAAGCGCAACCTCAAGCTCAATATCCCTACCCATACCAGCAGTACGCGCAAAATCCAGCGCCTCCGGCCAATTCACAGCAGCAACCTGATCCTCAGAGTGCGCAGGCCCTGCAAGATATCCTCCGTGCACTGGGTGGCCAGAGATGAGAGCAAGCCAAGATACATTAGAAGGATCACATAGATGTTGTTGATCTCCGTTCTATCAATGGTGGCTGCGAGGATCGAATCACTGGAATTCGATAAGGTATGATCGTGTTTGTAAACCGTCACTGTATGAATATCTGTTGGCATAGCTATCGCAGGAGTTCGGGGACTGGAACATAGATGTCATAACGACGGCCATCTCATTGTTGCTCTGCAGAGCATGTCTCTCACGTGTGCGACTGATTGGTCGAGCACATGGACGTTTAAGCTTACTTGCTAGCCCTACGCTAGCCGTAGTATCCGGGATCAGCATATCCGCACGACAGATCTGCACCCTGTTCATCAGAATCAATAAACGTGATTTCGCATTTGGTGCCGTGTGCAATCGCTTCTTGCGAATCGGTGATGGTGAGTCGCGTCGGGAGGTGGCACAGCCGGCAAAAGAGGACGGGAAACAGCAGAGGCCAACAGACACGCCAGACGTCAGAGAATATGCAGCACGCGCTGGCGGGGTGCGAAGTGCCTCAGATAGACTACGTGAGTGTTGCCTCAGTGATTCAGACCGAGAGTCGATGAATATTTGGGACAAAGACGCATGGCTGTCGTCATCTGTCATGCTGCGTGGGATGGCAAACAGATGCACGGTGATGTTCTGGCACCGAACTGTGGCTTCGAGCGGGGGAACTGTCGCAAGTAGGTGTACTGGACGACGGCGACAGCTCTTGCGCCCAGACTGCTCGGGCTACCGCGAACGAGCGCATAACGCTGCAGAATGGAGTGCGCAATGGATGGGGCTGCTGGGGGCAAAGCTGCTTCCGGGGTGTGTGAGCGGGTGAGACAGGCAGGGCGACGTCTTTTGTTTAGCTGTTCTAGGCTTCGAGGGTTTGGGGATGGGTGGTGGAAGACCCCGAATGCAAGTGGCGCATATGGGCCCGCGACTGGCGAGCAGCCGCTCTCCATCTGCTGTGGAGCCCGTGCTATGTCGAAGTGCATCCTCCGACCAACGTCTCGACGACGACCGCTTGCAACCCACGCTTGCGTTGCTAAAGTGACTGCGCACTGCCTGTTCGCCCGTTCCGCTCTGCATTTCGCCGCCACTTCACGCTGACCGCCTGCCCGCCCGCCTGCCCGCCCGCCCGCCTGCCTGCCCTGCCTGTGATTGTGCCTCCGCCCATGCGCACACCGACATCGCGTCCCGCCTCGATGAAGCAGCCGTCCTAGACGCCTCTGCGCAAGCAGCCCTCGCCCACCGTGCCCGCCCGCCGACTGCAGGCGCATTGCGTCGTGCAGCGTGTCGTGTCAGTGTCTGTTGCCCGTGACGATGACGAGGAACGAGACGGTCGCCCGCCATGGATCCGTCGAGAGCAGCTGGAGCTCGCGCTCTGGCGACACGATACGGCCCTATGGACGCCCTGGCTCCCTTCGCGGCACGCCCGTGACCGTCAAGACGAACAAGGACCTCACCCAGTACGTATACCCACCCTGTCTGGGCTGGTGCTTTCGTCGCATCTTGGGAGAGCTGGGCTGCGTTCGTGCGCTGTGCGCCTCGACAATGGCCCTGAGCTGCGGCTGCGAGAGGTTCGTTGGTGAGGTTGCAGAGCTTCGACACGCCTGCCTCACCTCGCTGTCGAAGCTCTCTGCACATACCAAGTACAAGTCTCTTGCGCTGTCTGCGTGTCCTCGTCCATAGCGCCAGATACACGCCCAGCCCAGCGCATCAGCCTGTCTCTCCGCTTCCTGCCAGAAGCCCTCAACATGAGACAGAGACCAAGACAGTATGCTAACACCGTGATAGAGTCGAAAAGGAGTCGGAGATATCCCCCGGCACCGTCCCTCCCGCGCCTCCTCCCAAAGATCCTTCCCACCGTCTGCGCAAACCGTCCAACTGGGACGGCCCGCAGTCGAGCTTCAGTGACCACAGGAAACAGCTGGCTGTGCTGGAGACGTCTGGCGGACGGGTGCCCTCCATATCGCGAAACCCGCCCACGGCCACGAGTGCCAATTCACAGATCGCGCCGTGGTCGTCGGGGACTAACGGTGCACCCATGGCGAACAGCGCCTGGAGCAGCTTCTATAACGACTCCAACGAGGACATCTCGCAGCTGTCGCCGGGTTTCGCGCGTCCCGGTACCGGCAGCCGTGAGGACAGTATGGGCTTCCCGCTCAAAGACGACAGGAGACCTTCGGTGGCGAGTGCTACCACTGTCAGCAGCTCCGGGTCTAAATCTAGTGTCAGCAGAGGGGGGTTTCACAAGAGGCTGCAGAATGTGTTCGGCGAGGACTTCCCTGCTGATGGTCGACAGAACTCGGAGACGAGTCTGAGCACACCACATGCAGCTGACACAGCCTCAATGCGTGGAACAAGAAACCGCGGCAACTCCCTGAATAACACCATTAGCAGCTACCACTCCAGACCTGCCTCGCCCACCAGTTCACGCCCACGGACACCGCAGCCATCGTCGGAAGTTACACCCTGGGAGTTTCAGGATTCAAAGGTGAGTCGCAATTGCTCCGCGAACTTGGCCAAGCATGTCATCGAGAAGGCACACCGTGTGCGAGTGTGCTGTTTCTTGCTAGCCACCACTTCCTCGACCACTATTCTACTTCGGAACATGTCTAACTGACTGCCTCCAGGACGTTCCCACTCCCGCCGAGAATGGACGACGCTCGTCTGAGCAGAATACTGGGAAACCGAGTACGCGCTCACACCACAAGCTGCATGTGAGGTTGCCTGGCCACGGCCATCGTCACAGGAGCAGCAAGGAGGACAACAAAGCGCCTGAAACGCGCGCCGACATCAGCCAACCATATCCGCTCCGTCCCGCAACCAGTCGCGAAGATTCATCCTACAGCGTTCGCCAGGGCTCAACGTACCCATCAGCTCTGAGCTCGGCGCTCAACTCGAAGACCAACCTCGGACGACCTTCCAGCCCTACGCCCAGTGCTTTCTCCGAGATGACTCGGGACACCGCAGTAGCCCAAAGATCACCAAGCACAACCAAATCGCATGGACTGTTCGCTCGCCTCCGAGGTAAGGACAAGGACAAAAAGGACCGTTCAGCACCACCAGAGAATCTCAAAAGCCTTCCAGTAACGGGCAATACGTCAGTCACATCGTTGAATACTTCCATCCAGTCAGCCAAGTATGCACGCGCAGAACCCTCGCCACAGTCGCAAATGTCGAGAGGCAATGCCAACAATGGAATATCGGACAAGATCACGTCCAAAGACGCCAGAAGAGGCCATCACGCTCGCTTGCCAACATTCAGAAAAGACAAGCGTGTGCCGACGAATGAGCTTCCTACTGGCAAGGACCCCAACGAAGCCCTTGCGAGCAACATTGGCAACGATGCCGTGTTCTTCTTGGACCAAGATCTGAACAACATGGAAGGCATCGTCAACACACAGCACCCGCCGATGACGCCCCCAATTGGAGAAGTTCAGAAGCAGCCTATACTACCTGACGTTGAACAGGTCATCCCGGTACAGCCAGATGATGATACGGCGGCGTGGGATGCGCCTGACTCCTGGGCGGTCAAGCGCACGAAAGAGGAATTGGAAGACATGTCCGACGAGGTCGACGAAAATGATGAACCGCTTACGGAGAAGCACGACTCAAAGACCTACTGCTTGCGCATCTTCCGCGTTGACTCGACCTTTGCCACGCTATCTGCAACGCTAAACACCACGGTGCAAGAGATCATTCAAATTCTAGGCAAGAAGACAGTGCTTCAGGACGAGCTGGACAACTACCATATTGTGATGAAGAAACACGATACTTCCCGACAATTGGAAAGCAATGAGCGACCGTTGCTGATTCAAAAGCGACTCCTCGAGCAAGCTGGCTACACCGATCTTGACCGCCTAGAGGATGTCGGACGAGAAGACAACAGCTATTTGTGCAGACTCACCTTCTTGCCTGCCAAGATGAGTGGCTACTCTAGCTTGGAGCGTGACCCAGGATTCAGCAAAATGCAAAAATTCAGTCATATTGACCTGCAAGGCCGAAATTTGGTTACGATACCCATCACTCTGTATCAAAAGGCAACTGAGATAATATCTTTGAATCTCTCTCGCAACCTCTCCTTGGACGTTCCGAAGGACTTCATCCAAGCTTGCACCAACCTTCGTGAGATCAAGTACACAAGCAACGATGCTCGACGCTTGCCTCCAAGTCTGAGCTTAGCTAGCCGGCTCACCATGCTCGATATCTCCAACAATCGTCTCCAGTCGCTGGACAGAGCAGAGCTGCACAAGTTGCAAAGCTTGCAAGGTCTTCGCTTATCGAACAATGGTCTGACCCGACTGCCCCCCTACTTCGGTCAATATCGCGCGCTGCGGAGTTTGAACTTGAGTTCAAACGCACTGAACGAGTTTCCTGACTTTTTGTGTGAAGTTCGCACACTAGTGGATCTCGACATCAGTTTCAATTCGATCACCAGCCTACCCAAGATAGGCCAGCTTACATGCCTAGAAAGACTGTGGGCAACTAACAATAAATTGACGGGCAGCTTCCCTCCTACGCTCAACAACCTGGTAAACCTACGGGAAATCGACGTACGCTTCAACGCTTTGGACAGTATGGACGTCATGTCGCAACTACCACGATTAGAGTATCTCATGATCGGCCACAACAACATTTCCTCCTTCGAAGGTTTCTTTCCGAAGATCCGAGTCCTACATATGAACCACAATCCCGTCACGCGCTTCGGCCTAAGCCAAGCTGTGCCCTCACTCACTGCTCTAAATCTTGCGTCGGCGAAGTTGGCTCAGCTCCCGGAAGACTTATTTGGAAAGCTTACGGGCTTGACCAAGCTGATTCTCGACAAGAATCATTTCACATCACTTTCAAACAACATCGGGCGGCTGTACCGGTTGGAACATCTGAGTGTTGCGCGAAACTCGCTCGATGTCCTCCCAGCTGAGATCGGACGACTTGTTGAGCTTCGCTACTTAGATGTACGAGAGAACAATCTTGGCCAATTGCCACCCGAGTTGTGGTATGCGCGACGCTTGGAAACCCTCAACGTGTCATCAAACGTGCTTGATGCGTTCCCAAAGCCAGGCGCAGCTCCGCCACCAGCGGCAGCCAACGGAGAGGTATCGAACCTGGAAGGCGCCACTCCTTTATCCACCCCAGGACTCGGTACAAGTCCGAGCTACGAAGAACTTGGGAAGCTCGAGGACTTCCAAAATCGGCGCCCTAGTCAGGCATCTGGTGGTCAATTCAGCTCGAGCACGCCAACCGCATCTTCGCAAAGGAAGGGGTCCATGGCTTCGTACAGCACCACAAGCACTGCTCGGAAGCCATCAGTAGCCTCACGAGCACCAACCGAAGGAACACTTACACCAATGTCTCGCAAAGATTCGAGTCTTTCAAGCAGACTGGTTACCACATTTGCTGGTTCATTGCGGCATGTATTCTTGGCAGACAACAGGTTGACGGACGACGTTTTCGACGAACTCTGCTTATTGCCGGAATTACGAATTGTGAATCTGGCATACAACCTTATCTATGACGTACCAACACGCACGATTAGAAGATGGCAACACTTAGCGGAATTGTATCTTTCAGGCAACGACTTAACTTCGCTACCATCGGAAGACCTCGAAGAAGTCGGCTCGTTGAAAGTGCTCCACATCAACAACAACAAATTCCAGGTTCTACCCGCTGAATTGGGGAAAGTAGCGCAACTTGCCGTACTTGACGTCGCAAGCAACTCATTGAAATACAATGTCTCCAACTGGCCCTATGATTGGAACTGGAACTGGAACCACAAACTCCGGTATCTCAATCTGTCCGGTAACAAACGTCTCGAGATCAAACCCAGCGGGTCTTACAGCGGTAGCGGAGTCAATATGCGCGAAGGCCGTGACTTGACTGACTTCAGCTCCCTCATTAATCTGCGAGTGCTAGGCCTGATGGATGTGACAATGATGGTACCCTCCGTTCCCGAACAATCCGAGGACCGAAGAGTCCGGACAGCAGGCTCTGCTGTCGGCAGTATGGCGTACGGGATGGCAGATAGTCTGGGCAGGAATGAGCACATCTCGACCATGGATATGGTCGTACCTCGCTTCCGCAGCCACGACGATGAGCAGGTGCTGGGATTGTTCGACGCACAGCCTCTCGCTGGAGGCGGATCGAAGATTGCGAAGTATCTTTACGACCACTTCAAGAACCGGTTCGCGGATGAGTTGGAGCGTTTGCGACCGTCTGAGTCTCCAACAGATGCACTGCGGCGAACCTATCTTGGTCTCAACAAGGAACTTGCAACTGTAGCGACCCAATCGCTCGACAAGAATGGTTTCTCGACGCCACAAGGGCAACGTCCATCGGGTCCGGAGCTTGGCGACGACGATCTGACATCAGGCAGCGTTGCGACAGTGCTATACTTGAAGGAAATGCAGCTCTACGTCTCCAACGTTGGTGATGCGCAAGCATTGCTCATCAGATCAGAGGGTGGTCACAAGATTCTGACGCGAAAGCATGATCCTGCAGAACCGAGTGAAAGGGCAAGAATACGCGAAGCTGGTGGCTTCGTATCGCGGCAAGGCAAGCTCAACGACGTTTTAGAGGTGTCGAGGGCGTTCGGCTACGTACAAATGTCGCCATCCGTCATCGCTTCCCCGCATCTTATGGACATTACGCTAGGCGACACTGACGAAATGATTCTTGTTGCTTCTCGAGAACTTTGGGAGTATCTTACGCCGGATTTCGCCGTCGATGTTGCCCGCTCGGAGCGCAACGATCTTATGCGCGCCGCGCAGAAACTTCGTGACCTCGCTATTGCATTCGGAGCCACTAACAAGATCATGGTCATGTTGCTCGGCGTCAGCGATCTCAAGAGCAAACAGCGAGCTCGGTTCCGTACGCAGAGTATGTCATTGGGGCCATCTGGCGCAGCAGATGACTTCCTCGCTGCCCGCAGACCTGGCAAGAAGCGAAACCTGGTCGGTGATTCCAAGCTCGCTCGCCTCGATAATGAAGTGGATGCGCCCACAGGAGAAGTCAGCTTGGTATTTACAGATATCAAGAACTCTACATTACTTTGGGAGACGTATCCCATTGCGATGAGATCGGCAATCAAGATGCACAACGAGCTCATGCGTCGGCAGTTGCGCATCATCGGCGGCTACGAAGTCAAGACTGAAGGCGATGCTTTCATGGTGGCATTCAGAACCGTGACATCTGCACTACTATGGTGCTTCACGATACAAAGTCAATTGCTCGAGGTGCAGTGGCCACAAGAAATTCTTAGCAGCGTCAACGGGCAAGAAGTCGTGGATCCTGATGGTAATGTCATCTTCCGAGGTCTTTCGGTCCGCATGGGCATACACTGGGGCACGCCAGTGTGTGAAGTCGACCCCGTTACGAAACGCATGGACTACTTCGGTCCCATGGTCAATCGAGCCTCACGTATTTCGTCTGTTGCCGATGGAGGCCAAATCACCGTCTCTTCCGATTTCATTGCTGAGATTCAGCGGCTACTGGAAACGCACATCGAGGGTGATCGCAGCAACTCAACTGGTTCGGAAGAAGCTTTCACGGAAGACAACAACAGCCAGCTCATCCGTCAAGAGCTACGATCACTTAGCAGCCAAGGTTTCGAGGTCAAAGACCTTGGTGAACGCCGTCTCAAAGGTCTTGAGAATCCCGAGTATATTTACCTCATGTATCCACACTCCCTTGCGAGTCGTCTCGCTGTCCAACGTCAAGTGAGCGAGTCGAAGCCAGCGCCTGCTGCAGAAGCTCAAGCTGGTCAAAAAATGGCCAACAGCCAGCTTACTATCGACACAGAAGACGTCTGGGACCTCTGGAATATCAGTCTACGTTTGGAGATGCTCTGCAGCTCCTTGGAGGATCCGGGTTGCGTGGAGCTTAAGCCACCTGAGACCGCCTTGCTGGAGCGCATGAAGAGCCGTGGAGGAGAAATTACGGACCGTTTCCTACTCAATTTTGTGGAGCACCAGATCAGCAGAATTGAGGTATGTTATTCGGCGCGTCCGTTGTTAGGAGCTGTTACTGACCTTGTCTCTAGTCTTGTGCAAATACGCTCACTCTCCGTCACATGATACGGCCATTTGGCGATGCGCCACTCCTGCAGCAAGCTTGCCATATGGGTGACATCTTCGCTGAGCTTGAGGCCAAGCTGAAGAGACTCGAGCAATTCGAAAAGGAATCCATTGATGAGATGGCTCCTTCTTGAAAGCCTCTCCTGCTCGCAAAAGTGCTAGAGCAACACAAATGCATGCCAACCCAAAAAATTGGCGACCAACAACGCATACGACATACCGTACAACGCAGCGTCCAAATATCCGCTTTAATCCTGGTCGCCGTCGCAACGGCGATCCACGAATCCCCATCGATATCATTTAGCCACTGTTTATACCAAGCCGGCGTTCACACGGTCAAATGTATCACCATTGCATTGCCCTGGAGGCTGTCTCGACACTACCAGTATATTCTTTGGACATGTCTATGAGCCGGGCTGCGCGGCCGCATGCCCTGGCGTTCTGGAGCTTGCTCAGTCTTGCTGAGACTCTGTTGGTCTGGGTTTCACGCAGCCTATGTGACTTTTCTACGCGATCTTCGATTTATCTTTATGGGCAGCGACGTCTGCAACGGCCTCCACTTCGTAGTGCATGTTTGGATGTTTGCGTGGAGAGAGAGTGAGCTTCTTGTGCGTTTGAGCTAGTGCTGAGGTCGAGGACGAGGTACCTAGTGAATACTTGTCGTTTCAAGTGCATGTCGATAACGATGAATCCACCTCATATGGACGATCTTGAGCGTGAGGTGACTCATCCACCCTTGAGACCACGGTAGTGAAACCTCATGCACTTGCCAGCGCGTAAACACTCCTGATGCCCGACTGTTGCTAGTCCAACATATACGTGTGCGAGGAATACGAACTTACCTCAGAAGTATACAAATACGTCACCCCGCAATTAGTTTAGTTGCTCGTATTCAGCGTCGACACATCGATGATCTTGGGAGGTTCGGTGCGATTTCCAGGGTTTCGTGTAACGCCTGCCATTCTTGAAATGCAGCCATCCGGGCTTCAGACGCTGGACTATATGAACATAGAGCCATAGAGCCGCAGGAGCATTTTTCACGCAGGTTAGACACCAGAGTCCTCCCTGACTCCATCATGCGTCTTCCACACACCTTGTTCCTTCTCGTCGCAATTGCCACGTCACACGCGCTTGCCTCACCCGCACCAGTTTCTGACGCTCCTGAACCTCGTGACGACTTCCAGCTAGACAAGCGAGCGTGTAGCTACAATGGCAGTGCCTGTGTTAAGGGGTTAACGGCCGGGGTATATTGTGGCAACTGTGTAGTCGGAGCTGGAACGTACGCGATCAAGATCAAGCGAGTCAGCAGTCATGCCTTTCAATGCAGCTCACCGGGAGGCTGTTGCGACTATGGCACCGCAAGCGACTGCGGTAAATCGAGCGCGAGGTGTGAAGAGGGCTCGCCTGCTTGAGTTGGGAAGCGAGGGAGGAATTACAAAGCACAGAATGAGGAATGGAGCGACAAGAGAAAATGCACACGAAGACGTCTGGAAGGATGGGCGGAATCAAGATAAGATGCCGGCCCATATTGGGCCTCTGGTCCGACGCAATTGATCCTGACCAAAGCTCTATTCGTGTTTACACTGACGATCCTCCATCTATACATATATTCTGCCCGGTGATACTTCGACTCAGTGCGAGTGTCCGCACTTGGTCAGCAACATCCTCCACCGTTGCCAGTCTCTTGAGCTTGGTATTATTGATCGCCGCATTCCGCTTCGTCTCAGGGAACTTGAGCCCCCACTCAGTCAACAGCATGCCCGGACTTATACTGTTCACGCGAATCTTCGGAGCCAATATCACGGCTAAGCTCTTCGCGAGATGGATCTGCGCTGCCTTGGTGACGGCGTAGGGTACACTCGAGCCCGATGGCTTGACGCCTGCCACACTTGCTGTGCTGATGAAGGTACCTTCAGTCTCCGCCAGTGCATCTTTGGCTGCATATGCGAGCCAGAGATGTGTCTTGACGTTCATGGTGAAGCACTTGTCCCAATCCTCGTCGTTGACCTGTTGCTCGATGTCTGTGAACGTAGTCATGCGTGTCCACCCAGCATTCGATACGACGACGTCCAATCGGCCCATCGTATCAATCGTATCTTTCACGAGGGTTTGTACTGAGGTCTTGGAAGACATGTCGGCTTGGACGAGGTGGAATCTTGGATTTGATTGAGAAGAGCTGCCCTGTATCGAGGAGAGTTCTTTGATGAGGGCTTGCGCGCGCTCAGAATTTGACGAGTAGTTGATGACCTTAAGAAGTGAGCAGCTGATGAAATATTTGCTTGTACTGTCTCAATTGCATAAGAAAGTTTATGGAACATACCACGCGAAAGTCTGGTGCAAACGAGCGGGCAATCTGAGCACCAAGACCTGCTGAACTCGCCGTGATGAGGGCTACTTTAGTGGCTGCCATTTTGCAGATTGTTTTTTGAGGTCTTTTCGAATGTAGCAACTGGACTGTGAGATCAATCGAGCAGCTCGACTTGCTTTTGAGACGCGCCATTCGAGCATCGCGTGCACGCGGGGTAGTCCGTTCCGCGATCGGAAGATTTCCGTTGCTGGTCGGAAACCGCCCTGCGATTCCGAGTGCCTGTCACCCCATCTACATCACGACACCCAGTTACCTCTGCTGCGCAGATACATCTCGTGCCTTCCACTAGAATCTTGCCACCTTCGGTCATCGCGGGAGCTTCTGATAGTTGGCAAAGCTGACTCGCCTGAATTGTCTGAAGCCAACTTCGACCCGGCCACACCGTGCGCGGTTCCCGAGGTCCCTCTCGATGCACGAGTCTCAACTTCATTATGCTGAGCTCGGCTACAGGGTCCCCCGAAGCTCGTTAATTGCTCACACTGATATGCATATGGAAGATGTTGCGAGTTTCCCTCTTCTAAGCTAGGTAGTCTTGTCAGCTGCAGCCTGATGTTCAGCCAAGATAGGCCACCAAAGCACGAAAGCTACTTACAGTCACTCTTCTTATTGGCTGGAGCGCAATACTCATAAAGTACAAACATAACAATGCGGACATTAACAGGCCATCGTCCCATTTCGTATGTTCGATCTAATCCGAGGCATTACATCAGGCCCGTGCGACTGCACGATCGACAAAACCTCCGAACCAACAGGAGTAGAAAATCTTCTACCTCTCCAACATTCGGACCCGCTGGTCAATCTGTGCCATTGCCCTAAGGCCATATTCTGGGCTACCATACTTCCGGTGTCAACAACGGCATCCCAGTTATATACGTCCATGGCAATCCCGATTCAGGCATACAAGTGATGGGCGAAATGGAAACCAGGGTTGCAAAGCAGCTTGGAGTCCGGTGGATTGGGCCCGACCGTCCTGGCGTAGGCTTGTTGGCTATGTACGAAGGCCAGCAAGTCGTACATTACTCCGATGACATACAATGCTTGGTAGACCATCTGTAACTGTACCAGTATTACATTCTCGGAACACGTGGTGGGACTGAATTCGCACTCGCCTGCGCCAGAAATCCAGTATCGGACAGGTTGAAAGGAGTTGGCATTTGTGCGGGAATCGGTCCTATCGAGTGTGGATTTGATAGCATGGGTGAAATCATCAAAAGGGCTTGGGATTTGTGGAGAGAATTTCCAGTCGAAACGGAGGCTTATATCGAGACCGAATACGTGCACTTAGCACAAGCGCGCGGTTCCAAGGCACTACGAGCGCACATCGAAGTCGATCTCAGCTCATACCTCACGGGCAGGGACCTAGAATACATCTTACAAGAGGAGAATCTTGCGTCTGCTGTCGCAGACTATAGACAAATTGATGCCCAAGGGCTGCTCCACATGCAAAAGGCATCGAAACTGATACCCGGCCATGGAGTGTCAAGTTGGAAGAGATTACATTTCCAGGCATTAAGTTATGGATGGTATGGCGCAGACGACGTCAACACTACGCCTACAATGGGAAGATACATGTCAGCCAGACATCCTGGATCTGTGTATAAGTGTAACGGTACGGAGGGGGAGGACTGCGCTGAATTGACTACCTGAGGTGGGTGGAGCTACATATATAGACTGCCGTACATGAGCTATCCCAACTCGTATTAGTGGGTCTGGGCAAGGCCCAAACCGTTACAATAAGGAGTATCCTGGGACAAGCCATCTGACCATCTAGGACGAGTACCACCTAGAGAATATGTTTGAGGGATATGTTCTACTGACATGGCGCATGAAGTGTGTCTGAAATACGCTACAGCGGGCCAGATATCGGTCGTAAGGTTGACATGTTGGATTGGTGATTTTGACAAATGTACGCCTGATCCATTCCGAGTACGCTCTCCAATCCGTTCCGCAGCAAAGGACTATCTTGAACATCAATAGAGGCATACTCATGTCAACACAGGCTGTGTCACACCACCTCGTGAAGATCCGAGAACACGGAAACAATTCGTTCACACTGATCAAGCGAACCTCGTCGTAGGCATAGTCGTCCAATGGCTCCAGTGGCTCAATCGACTTCTTCCCTGGTGTGCACGTGCAGCATGCCTGAAAAACGTCGTTGTATTGTCGCGTCAATCCCGAGTCTTCCACATTCAGCTTCTAGAAGGTATCTTGCATCGAGCGAGTTCGGTCCATGTCTCTTTTCACGAAATTGGCTCAGTGGAACACTGGCAACGAGAAGAACTTACTGGGATCTGGAGAGAAATTGCTCCAAGTTCATTACGAGATACGAGACATGCCGTGAGCAAGATTTACCCCGCAATCCGCTTGATTTTGATTGATGGCAGCAAAGGCCGTGTCTGTTTCCGCGCGACCACCGACTCTCAGATCGAATGGCACCGTAGTACCTAGAGCAATTGTGTACTCGGAGACACTCCGTTGCCCTTGAACACAGTGTCTGCCATCGGGAATGACGCCAATCCTCCGCAATTTGATGATCCTGAAACAGCATGGCTACCAGCAATATGCCCGGTCTAGAAATTGCAGTACGAACACGACCTCGGGATGTTGGAGCTACCGTGGCATGCAGGATCGCAACGCTCAGCTTATGCAGCTAGAGACCCGCCGTTATGGTCTCACTAAATGCGGGGCATTCACTGTTGGAGCTCCGAGGAGGGGTTCGCGTCGATCCCACTCCGCATTCGGTGCACTTACGTGATGCGAGCACCACCAAGCCTTACTATGCAGCGATCGAGACCTTTTGCTCGATGGTCGTCAAATTGTTGGGAAGAGGAGGTGTATTGTGCCAGACTTCGCTGGAAATACCGATGGATGGTAAAAGTGTCCGGAGTGAGTGGGTGTGAGCGTGACGTAAGAATGAGGTGATAACCGTAAATGGGACCATCGACGATGCAGCAATTTACAGATTCGAAACTCTGCAAATAGAGCTAGACCATGCGCCAAGTGAGAATGTATCCCACTTAAAATGTTTTGGAGGGGAACCTTGGAAGAGTTTGGTTTGTGTGACCCAGAAGTACTCGTGGAGCAAATGTTTAACTTGATTTCATCCTGATCTCAGAGCACCCACACTCTTGGATGTTTGTTACGTACTATCACGACAGTCACAGGGGATCTCGGATCTGTCGGTAGGGATGGAACCCGGTTGTCGTGTTGTGCGATCTACCCAGGTTGTGGCAATGACTTACACGAGGCATATGAAATGAATTTTGGGCATGCATTCAAGTTGAGACATTATAGATGCGAGCAAAGCGTGAAATACTTCATTGAATGGATTGCAATATGATACAAAACTAGTGAACACATCTCGCTCGCAATTGATGCATGGCATCGGGTATCGTTTTCTGATCGAGCACTTCATCTCAGATGGAACATTGCGACAGAGCTAGCCAAGCGCCCCAAATTTGTTCGTATCATCATACAAGAATTCGTAGTGATGTTTCACCTGCCCTCGAGCGGGCAAGCATAAGTCAAGCCCAAGTTCTCGAGGTGCGCAGGTCAAGATCGATCTGATGCGCGATCGCCGAAGCAAATCCTCTCTCGGCATTTGATGAACGTCGGCGTCGCTGCCGTCGGTTTTCATGCTCAGCCTCCATGAGACGCTCTTGTATCCAGGCGCGGCTCGTCTCGTCAGCTCGCACCGACTCGGTGTTAAGTAGCTCTGTAAGTGTAGCTACTATCTGGTGGTTGAGTTCGGCGAGCTTATGTGACTCTTCAGTGTGCATATCGTCAATGCTGGTCCGGGAGACCATGGAGGTTCTAGCAGTCGGGACTGGCTCAGTAGCTGTAGGATAAGGCAATGCGTAACTTGGCGACCACTCGGGCGACGATGATAGTGACTGAAACTCAGGCGATGAGACTTCCATCGGTGCGCCGAAAGGAATCTGCAATGATATTCGGCGTTGCAAAGCCTCCTTTTGAGCAAATAATAGCATGTACTTTTGCATAGACTCGTGCTAGTAGGCACCGTCAGCATGAGAGCGCAGAAGGTTTGAATCAGGTACTTACTCTACACAAAGCAGGTCTCGTCATGGGTGACATTGTCGGTTGTGTTGTATTTTGTCTCACTCTTGGAGGCAAACGTGGAGAGAATTGACCTTGGCGCAGTCCAGTGTAGGTGAACGTGCGGTTGGCTAATGTGGAGCGGAGCAGAGCAGTCCAGCCTGATATACGAGAGGTGGTTCGAGGTTGCCAGGCTTCCGAGGATTGAGATTAGCACCAGTAGCGGGTGCATGCGGAGGTTGCAAGTATTGGACGAGAGGTTCGGGTCGGGTGGAGTGATATATGTAGGCTGATTTCACGCTGTCGTAGTTACACGCAAGCGGATGGACTTTTGGTTGATAACGGGAACGGGCAGACGCTCGATAAGGCATGTGAAATGTGGGCAGCCCCTGGACACTTATAGCATTCACAGAGGATCCGCATCCTCCCTTGCCAGAATCCCCATGACGTGGAAGCGTAAGGCTTGCGCCGGGGAGAGGCGTGGCTGAATCCGAGGGCGGCCCTCGTGCTTGGACATCTCTGAGAAACGTGTGAGACTTGGTTGTAACCTTGCTCGAGGCCAGGGTCCGGCTTTTGCGTGTGGTGATTGGACCGTCTGTCTCCCTGGCACGTACAAGTGCTCTGGTTGGTGGGTCGATCTCGCCAAGTCGCACAACGTCACCAGCAAAGCGTGCAGGATCAAACATCGGTGGCCTACATCGCGATCTAATTCCAGTGCAGCACCACACTGCTTCTCCCGTTGTGTCCCTGAAAAATCCCGCTCTGATGTGATGGCGCCCCGTACCTGCATGTTGCCGACATCCGCGGAGTCCATGCTACGTACTACTCCCGAAGATCGATCTGTCTGCTTCCATCAATGATGCAGGCCTTAATTTCATACCTAAGTCTCAAATAATACCCACATTCATGTCGTGAAGGGGCATTACCTACACGTGAACGGGACCTGACGTCTCGTCGAGACCTGTCACCGACACTGCCACTTGGGGTGTCTGTGTAGATTGGGTCAACTTTCTGACCCGCCTACGTCACTTTAGCCCCGTGCTGACTTTGGCTAAGCTCCGTGATCCGCCTCATCGACACCGTGTAGATTGCTTTGTATGGCGTAGGCTATGAATTTTGATTGGCTCGATGTCCGGTATTCCCTGTTTCTGGTTCTAGTGCTAGCAAATCATTGATCGGTCCAGTAAGCAAAATCCAGAAAAGATACAATCAAGTTCCAACGCCTCATTACGTGGCTCAGTCCCAGGTGTGTTAGGCCGTTGTGCTGTGGTGCACGAACCATGAGAACCAGTTAAGGGCATGATGGGTTGTTTCGTGTTGCGATTGTCGTGCCCGGCGTGTCAAGTTCCTGCCTTCAGTATTCTAGAACATATTTCAGGGTCGATGCACCTAACATGGGACGTCATAACCCCCCGGAACTGCAACGGAGGACCAAGTCGATAGAAGTCGCAGTCTCCCACATTTCCAGCAACCGCAAAGTACGTTTGCATCTTGCCTTGATTCTGGGGGTGCAACTTGGCATCATCGTTACACAAGTCGAAGTAGCCGAACACACGAGCTTACGTTGCCCGACCTCCACATTCTGAGGTAACTGCGCATTGTTATAGGCAGCACGGCGTAGAGCAGGTTGATTCCATCAGTGGCGACCATGATAGCCAGACTGGAGATGAAGTCTATCTGAAGTGGAAGGAAGTCCATTACTGGACTGATTGACGTTCAGTCCAGAAACCCTTGCCATAAGAGACAACAATCTCCTGTCCAAGGCCGATTCCTTTGGCTCGCTTTCCACTTTTCCCAGCACTTAGGACAAACACGCCGACTCGTTTCTCGGCTTTGTTGTTGCCAGTACTGACCAGAATGTCGCGGAATTCTGCATTTGGTGCTGTGGCTACGCCTCGAAAATCGTTGATAAATCGCGCCTCGTTGCCCATGACAGATGCGTCCACTCCGATACCTAGGTCACGATCCAAGGAGAGGTCATAGTCGGACGTCGAATCGACATCGGCCTGGTCATGGACACGGCCGAGATATGGCAATATAAAAGAATCTGGTGGCAGATGCTGAGTAGCCAACAATGCGTGCTGGCCATATGCAGGATGTGTTTTGTCTGACACTAAGCTTATCTTGACGTTGGTATACGGACCCTTGGTGGAGTACACAAGTGTGTTGGATGGTAAGTCTGATCGGAGAAGGTTGAGCCCATGGATCTTTTCTGCACTCAGCTTCTTCGAATAATAGGGCGCGAATAGGTACGACACGTGCGAAGGCCATGCCTTCGGCACTGCCGTGGAAGACTTGGAACTAGGCATCGTATCTCCTGCGTGCCTCCGAACAACGTCTCGCTGCCTCGAAAGGCACTTCCGGTGAGGGTGGCTGGCTGGCACCTGTTGGCCGAAACGCCTCTTTTGATAAACTCAATACTTCTGCCGAGATGCAGCGGCGGGCACTGTTTTGGCGAGGCTTGCAGCTCCGAGAAATGTAGCGTGGCTGTCTTATCCACTTTACAAAGTTGAAAAGTGCCGTGATGTCGAGTAGCGGTGTATCTCCACGTGGAGTTGGCAGGAGAAAACAACACAGAAGTTCTTGCCCTTTCCGCAGCAGCACGTCGGCTCCATGTCGGCAGGTCAAACATCAATCGTAAATTCAAAAGCTGTGTACTTTGTGCAACCTCACAATGCTCCGTCACTATACCACACACGTCGAACGTAACAGCAACCACAGCCGCACGGGGAAAAGAGCCATTACGGTATCTGCTAATGGCCTGCAGACCGCCGGTGACCACGACGCGCTCCTCCGCTGGCGGAGGCGCGTCTCGGGTCAATGCACAGCATGCGAAAATCCCTGTGGCGCTCACTAGGTATGGACTTCTCCTGGATTTCTCGCGATGCGAAATTACCAGTGCCGTGGCTGCCAGCCTATGCGTTATTGTGTGTGCGGTCGCTAACGAGACCACAGTTATACAAACTGCGCAGCATGCGATTCGGGGACAGCCAATGTTCAGCTCAACAGCGGAGACCACTCGCGGTTGTGGACATTGAGCTGAGCACCCGCAGAGACGCCCTGACTCATCCCAGCGGCCTATTCCAAGGCCTGTTGGAAGCTTCAGCTACACGTGCATCGCAAGGCTGAGGACGGTGAACAGTAAACACGCGGGATCAGCGACTCCAGATGGTCCGTCGGCTGTCGGCCCCTCACTAACACCCCAGTTACGGGCCCAGATGCTGCCTCAATGCAGGAACCCGTACTCAGGTCCCCACAGCACGAGACCAGCACCATCTCCTGGCTACGTCGAGCTGCGTGCGGTCTCCTGTCTGTATGGGTGTCTTTGTTTGCTTCTGCAACTGTTCGCATGCGACTGACAACTTCCCATCGGTGGGCGGCGGTCCTCGAAACGCCCCTCATTCGAGCAGAAACGAAGCCACACAGTTCTTCAACGACTACAATGTGCAATGTCAAATGGCCACACCGGCTACACTGCCAAAGATAGCTTTTGGTACACTGCTGACATGCTGGCACCACATCTCTCTGTGCGAGCAAATCTTATGCACGCGTCGCCTGAATCTCACATGGATCCGGCGATTGTGCACGTTGTGCTCGTGAACAACTCGTGTACCGTGCCTACCATCATCCCAAGGCGGTTTAGCGGTTAAGCGAATTGTTGAGCATAGCATGGGCCCCTTGGCAGGAGAAATTGGAACACTCGACGTTCATTTCGCTATTCTGCGCCTTACCGCATCCGATAGGTCCATTCAGCTTCCATCAATAAACAGCTCAGCCAGTGGGCCCTGTCAATGCTTCCACGCACGCTACCACCACTCCCCCTTTACCGTACTATCGCGAGGCGCATCCATCGTGGGCGCCATGACAAGCCTAGTTCTGGTCTCGCTGGCGGTTGGCTGCAACTCTTCAGATTGCCCCTGTTTACCGATTTGGCTTTGTCCGTAAGCGCATCTCTTGTTGACTTCATATAAGTACCCTCACACACGCTCCTCTGGTTGACTTTCCTCACCACACACTCACTTAATACACCGGTCTTCACCGCATTCACTCGTTTCAACAACCTCCGCGCCTATACTTAATACCAACGTATTTAATAATCAACCCCACAATCAACATGCGCTCCTTCGCTGTCATCGCTGGCTTCGCCGCCGCCGCCAACGCCTACGCCTATGGCTACCCTGCGTACAACACCACCTCCGTGGCCCCTCCCTCCTACGAGACCTCCAAGGCTCCGGAGTACCCTGCCTACCCTGCCAGCTCTTCGGTCGGTTACCCTGCGTACCCCGTGAGCTCCAAGGCTCCCGAGTACCCATCGTACACCACCACCACCGTCAAGGGTCTGACCACCGTCTGCCCTTCGGCCACCACCCTCAAGGTCGGCACCAAGACCTACACCGTCACCAAGAGCACTACCATTATCGACAACGACTGCGAGTACACCACCACTGTCCCAGTCAAGCCTACCCCTACCCCGGTCAAGGCCAGCTCTGCTCCCATTAAGCCCAGCAGCGCCCCGGTCGTTCCCCCGGCCTCTACCCCAGTTCCCATCTACCCATCCAAGAACGGAACTGCCCCAACCTACCCCGTCGCCACTGGTGCCCCCACCAGCACCAAGCCATCTCCTTCCCAGTTCACGGGCGCTGCTGCCCAGACTGGCGCGGCGATGCTTGCCATCGTTGGTGCCGTCGCTGCTTTCTTGTAAGTACGTCGCTTCAATGATTCGTTGGTGTTGAGCTTGCTCTGCATCAATGAGTTCTGAATGGTCACTGGGTGGAATGGGTTCTCACGGGTAATGACTTCGGCTCTACATCATGATACGGTCCAGCATTGGGATGGGAGTTCGAAGGTCATCTACCGCTCCTTGCGCAACACGTCGCAGCAGCATTTCGATTGTACAATTACTGATATCTAATACGCTTGGTCGAAAGGGCTACTGCTCCATCGGAGGATTAGTGTGTGGTCTGTGTATTCTCATGTTCCTAGATTCTTGGCCCTGCTGAGAGAGTCGGTTAGATAATTGACATGGTTTTCACTTTATACTCTCATGGTCCTATTCTGCACCCTTTTCGTTCTTGTACATATTGATCAAAGCTTGACATTTGGAAGATACCCTTCAACATTCTGGAATTCTGCCTTGATACTTATCCTTCACAATCGACTTCAACGTCATGTTCTGATATATCTTGGCGAACAGGCGTTCTGCTCGAGGAACCTCCTGCACTTCAGAGGGGTGCGGTCTAGACCTTGCAGTGGGAAATTACCAGACATTTTAGTCGCAGCATCTCGGCGCCTATCACTCACCGTCACTCCCAGAATATCCACGTACGTCATCCAATAATCCATTTACGATCCAGCGCTCGGTATTGCGGCAGCCACTGTGTCTTAGAGTCACAGCAAAACAATGAAAGGTTTGGTCGACGAACAAATTCAGAGACATTTTCTGTGGCTACAGTGCCGATCGCCGAAGTGACCCGCTCGGTGAAGCGACCCACCCCAACATCGTAACACGATAATAACACCAACTTCAACGCGTAATATCTCCACCACCACAACAGCTATAGATAAGGTGGTTGCAGCATACAAATCGCAGAAACTAGGAGAACATTTGTTGTACCGGGCTTATGCTAAGAAATTCAACGTACCAAGGACTACGTCGATGTAAAGATGCAAGGGCACCTAGAAGTCTATAGCAGCTAGAAGAATCAAGAAACAAAAGCTCCACCTACAACAGGAGTTAGAACTTGTAGAGTACATTAATGATCTTATTAAGAAAGGCCTTCCACATACAAGAGAGATGACGCAAAAATTTGGAGAGGAGATAGCTCACGAGCACATTGGTGATGGCTGGGTAACGCGCTTTGTTGAGAGAAACGACGACTATCTTATCTCACGCTGGACTACAGGCATGGACGCTGTACGCCACCACGCTGACTCTGAGGCAAAGTACGATCTCTACTTTGATCTTCTCCATCAAAAGATTAAAGAGTATAACGTTGAGCCTGCCCACACGTACAATATAGAT